>CM076581.1:1159905815-1160227840 GCA_034641835.2 Pinus albicaulis | reverse complement strand
AAGACTTTGCAAATATGATTTTGTTCGTATCTTCTAGAATAACAGATTACCTCCATTGAATAGAGGTGGCCTTACAGAAAATACTCCTTCATGACTTCCCATTGCGACGGATCTCCTTCAAGCGATCAAGCTTCTGCAGAAGGACCTACCTCTGATACCAATTGTTGGGAAAAATACTGAGAGGGGGGGGGGGGGGTGAATCAGTATTTAGAGCTTACTCAACAATTTTTACTTTTTATTTCTCTTAAAACCATATGCTACTTTACTGAACCCAACTCGCGTATACACGCAGATATCCTTAAGAAAACTTGCGTATGTCCAAAGATCTTATTATGCATTTAATTCTTTACTTAGATCATTGCATAATTCATTCATCAGATGTTTAGTAAGAAGTAAGCATGTGCAGTAATAACAGAATAAACCATCACACATAAGAAACACACATGAACACCAGTATTTAAGGTGGAAATCCAATTCGAGAGAAAACCACCGTTGTTGTCGTCTCTGTCTTCAATATTTATTATAAAGAAAACTTCTTACAATTTTGTATTGGCGCAGACTCATACCAGCACGCAGGCACCCACCTGTAGAAGGCTACAACCTTCTCTCATTCTCCAGCCACTACTGGAAGGGAGCTCCAACCCCCTGATCTCGTTTACCAGCCTCTCCTGGAAGGGAGATACTACCCCCTGCTCTCGTTTACCAGCTACCACTGGAAGGGAGCTACAACCCCCTCACTGAAGGCTTCGACCCTCAACACCATCATGGACCACGTTTCATCAATTTTCAAACTGGATCCAACAGCTTCCACACAACATACCTTGTAGGCCACTTTTCATCAGATTTTCAGACTGGACCCACCCCACACATTAAAGCTCAACATACATCAAACTAAAACTTATAACCCCATCAATTCATTCATTGAAGCATCAACCAATCAACCAACAACTTGATCTTTAATCAACATAATTAGTAGCATAATCAACATTCAAACAACCCAGATCTGTATGAAGATATCATTGACGGACAACATTAATACAGCAAAACAGATCAGAGAATTCCTTCTGCACACTTCAGCAAAACCCTAGATTCCATATGCGCTTTTACTTCACTGAACCCGCGTATGTACGCGCTTTCACAGAGACAAACTTGCGTACATATCTGCAACTATTTCAGGACTGACCTTAGATTCCATACGCGCTTTTTCTGAAACTGACCCGCATATATTTATGTGTATTTTATTCTTCAGAAAACCCTAACTGCCTTACGCGCTTTTCATTAAGCGAACCCACGTATATACGCGCTTTTGTTGAAACCAACTAGTGTATAGATCTGTAAAAAATAAATTTTGCAGAACAGACCAGATCTATAAGACTTACCCAGATTTATTCATTTTCTTCAGCAGAATTGCGCCAGTTCTTCATCATTCCTTCAGTAGGTCATTCTAGAGATTCATCATCATCAGATCTAGAGATCTTGAACCATCATCAGATCCATGGGTACATCATAGATTCAAATCTATCAATTAAGAACATAGTTCATCCATGCAGATATTCCTTAGAGAAATTTATTCATCAACAACCCTTACTCATGCACACCTTGCACTATGATCCTCTTCTCGTTATATAGTTTTAGCCTTTATCAATACCATGAGTCAAAACCACTTAACCACTGATGTTATTCCTGGATGGGATCAAATAGATAATCTAGCGATCAATACTGTGGTCCAATACCATGGTCATGTCCCCTGGTTTTATAAAATTTAGAGCGCAAATAGGCATATGCTACTTGGTACGTACTTTTATGCGTAAATACGCTACTTTGCCTTTACAAACCCGCGTACGATTTGTGACATATCTTCTTCATCCTTACTCTGACACTTACTGGAATTTCTTTCTTTGTTACTTCTGAACTGCTCTGTAGATTCATCAGATTTACATCATTAACAAATAGGTTGCTATCCAAAGACAACTCATCAAGTCAGTTTCCATCAAGGACAACTTCATCAAGTAGGTTGCCATCAAGGACAACACATTGCATCATATTGCCAACAGCTACTACAAAAATAACACAATCCTTGGAAGTGACTGTGCTGTATAGGATGGAGAATGGTTTCCCTCAAGATAAATTATGAGAATTGAACTCAGGACCTCCTCCTTAGATCTCCTAATCAGCTATACCAATGGTGAAGATAAAATTCCCGCATGAGAATCCCTTTTGCCCTAAACAATGCTGCAACTCCGGCTAAATAGCTGAAGCTTGCAATCAGTCATAAGATTGAGACAATATGAATGAATAAATGATTCCTTTGCTGCTATCTCCTCCTTCTTATTCTTGGTGAGCTTTCCCCTCCCGGGCCCCACTCATTGGTGATGTAATTTCCTTGAGAAGTTTCCTCCTTCAAAACTACGTTTCCCTAGTATTTTTCCCTCCTCTTGTGACAACGTTGTTGACTTGGTCAACTATAGCTAGATCATTGCTTTGCCCCTCTTTCACACCAAAGAGGCTTTATTTTGTCATCCTACCTCAATCCATTTTCACACTGGGATATGTTTTATTGCCTTTCCTACTTCTTATTTCAAAATTGGAGCAGTTATAATGTTCCAAGTGAAAGCGGCTAATTAGGAACATTAAAGATTCATAGCTCTCAAAACTGAGCTTTATTTGCAAGAATAACTTAAATATCATTAACAATATCAACGAATCCATGTTCAATATCTTCTAGAACATCATTAATGTCTTCTTCCGCAACATTTTCTGCTTCATTTTGGTCATTTTCATCTTCTAATAGATCTTTCATATCTGCAAATCTTCCAAAGTGTCATTTTCCAATCATTCCATAAAATGGTGGTTAAGGTTCCCTTGCTTTTCTTGCCATAATTGATTCATTAAAATCCCCTTTCCTCAAACCAACTTCTTGCTTTGCATCTGGAAGAAATTGAAGAGCATTAATTCTTTGTTGAATAAATTTGCATTGCACTGGGTCTTTCTCAATGGAAATGCAATTTCTTCCTTTTTGTAAGCAACATGCTAGTGGTGTACCTAGTCATCAAGCACAAAAGAAATAAATAAGAAAATTAGTATAAACACATAAAAAGTAAAAAATAAAATATTTAATTCAAATTTGTATAATAAAACTTACCTGAACTTGAGAATAAATCCAAAACCCACTCTCCTTGATTTGAACATAGATTTATAAGATAGTTAATCAATGCTTGCGGTTTCTGATAAATGTTAACTATATCTCATTTTGCATCTTTATCCTCATATGTTAGTTTTCTTACAACAACATAATGTGTTGGGGTTCCCATGTTTTGGCCAGATTGGCAAGACCAAAAGATGAGACAACATCAGAACCACTTTTGGGCCCTAGGATCTAGCCCTCCTGGACCTGGAGAGGGATCTCTCCAATAAAACAAAGGATGATATATCTTTGCAGCTCACAATAAGGTATTAGGCTAGGTATGAAGCACAAGGGGAGTTTAAAATGATTTGGTTGGTTGGTTGCTGGGTTGGGTCATGAGATCATAAACTGAGAAGGTAATGGAAGGAAAGGGACAAAGCAGAAGGATGTTTCAGCAAAGGGGATAGGTCAAGAAAGTGCCATCCATTGGGATATGGAGTCATGAAAGGAGAATTACTTGCAAGAACTAGCCAAGGCTTTCAGAGGGCAAGTCATCTACACTAAAGGATATTTTAGATAGATGATGGAATGGAACATTAAGGGAAGAAGGTGAAAGAAGGAAAGAAACCCAATTTCTGTCTATAGATCAGGCCAGAGGTCATTTAACTCCAGACCTGCCTGGACATACTCAAAGGCAACTCTCAAAGAGGGACAAAGGGGCGGCTTATAGATCGGACCAGAGGTCATTTAACTCCAGGTCAACTTTAGCATGCTCCAAGGGAAAACAGAGAAAAGATTAACAAAGAGATCTTAGACGTGCTAGCTGGTTGCACAAGGAACCTAGTGGACAGGGCTAGCTCTAATCCCCAGTGTTCCCAAATATTTCAGCTTAAACCCAACAAGAACATCTAAGAACATATTCAAATAACTCATACATCAGTTAGCAGCATAAGGAACTACTACACTGGTTAAAGCAATTGAAATCAATCCTCAAACACACATATTTAGCAGAAAAACATTGAAGGCAAGGAGAGCAGAGACATAGGGTACCTAACAAGGGTAAATCGTATGCCATGTTTCTGATGCAAGCTAGTAGAACAATGAACAACATGAAAATGTAATAAACAAAGTCAGAAAAACATCACCAATAGTAATAGACCAGGATCCTATGAAATTTTCTTGATTAATGATGCAAAACCAATCACACTTACCTCTGAGAGCTCAATGGCTAATACGATCCAGACTTTCTCTCCCTGACCTACTACATACAAACTACTACACTTCCATTCTCTCGAAGTATTTCTACTGGTCAAAGCTTCAATCCTCTAGCACTACAACAACAGCGGTGAACAGCCCCCATGATGATGTTCTGAGAATTCATAAAGGGGAAGAGAAAGAAAGCAGTAGATGAACATTATGAATGGATCTCATTAAGGCAGGCCAGGCAGAGTCAAAATACCCACTACATATGGAAATGCATGTGCTATGTATTGCCTGCGAGATCCGCTTGGGAGGCCCCTCTCAGGTCAATTTTGACCTCGGATGTGTCCTTGAAGTCCTTTCTGGTGTTTTGGAGCTCTGCGCTAGCCTTCTAGAATAAATGACATGGATGGAAAACTACAAGGTCTCCATGCTTCCATTACTGCAGTTCTGGCAATCTTAAGAAGCTCCTATCAGAGTCTTTCATCTATTTAAGGGCTCGGGGAAGCATGGAGAACACTGTAGGAATGGCATACTTCTAAGAGAAAACGTTATGCTGACGCTGCGTTTCGCCTTTTCACTACGATGTTTTGAAGGAAACTGACCTTTTTAATAAAAATCTCTTTTGAATGAAATTTGCCTTTAGTGAAGGGAAAAGGTTTATTTGCATGGGAAAAAGGAGAAGGGGGAGAAGGCGGGACCCATATGAATCGCAATCATAATTGGGTGGGAGCAGAGAGACACTGTTGAAACAAACCCACAAAATTCTGATGCAATTAGCCTGGGTCCGATGGGGCAATAAACAGTGGAGTGGGGAATCCCCTTAAAATAAACGAGAAATGATTTTTTCACTTTATACAAAGGAATGAATGGTATTTGTTAACAGGCAGAGGGCTAAAGTGGGACCGGGTACGGAATGAAATCACAAATCGGAATCGGGAGATGGGTGGGGTGGAATAATACAAAGAAAACTTCTGATGCGATTGGGAAAGGGGAATGGAAAACCTTTGTGAAACGAAAATAATAAAATTTTCCGATTTACAAAGGGGAAGGCCCTATTTCATATGAACGGTTGAAGTATGGTATGGTGGGCCCGGCAGGTCTAATCGCAATCGCAAATTGGAATCGGGAGGTGGAGCATGGCAGAGTGGTGTAGCACAAAATTTCCAATGTGATTGGGGAAAACCCTTTGTAAACTGAAAATAATACGAATTTTTGATTTGAAAAGGGAAAAAATATTTCTTATATGAACGAGGCAGAAGAGTGTTATGGTGGGCCCGGCAGGTCAAATCGCAATCGGAGATCGAGAGCGGGCGGCAATCGCATCGCGTGTTACAATGGTTGTGATGCGATCAATCGGAGGATCGGAGCAATCGGGAGATCGGAGGGGAATGGTGCGATCGGGTCAATCGGAGGAGAGGTGCGATTGGGTGGATTGGGGGATGGACTTGCGATTATGCGATCGGGCGGAATGGAGCGATGGTGTAAACGGAGGATCGGAGGGATGGCGCGATAAACGCAATCGCATTGTATTGCGATGCGATTAATCGCGTCGCAAACACTTGCGATTGGGGTGATCGGAACATTCACCATATCACACACGATTGGAAAAGATCTAGTGATTACGATTATCATGCGGTGGGGTTTATAATATATAAAACATAAACTTTATAATATAAAGTTTACAGGGTATGGAAAGGGGGAAATGTTTAACACGATGGGACTTATAATAAATGTTGATATTTGTTTATTGTAAGGTTCTAAGGGGTGTGGAAAGGGGAAGTGGTTTGTAATACAAATGCACATGTATTGAAAAGATTTATAATGTGATTATAATCGGAAAAAGGGGAGAAGGTGCATAAGACTTTAATAAAACAAAGTTTAAAGGTAAAGTGGGGTGATAGGGGGTATAAGGGATTTTACTTCACTTAGGCATAAAATTCAATCCAGAAGTCAGTTTTGAGAGTGTAGCATACCGTTGGAAAGATCTTTTCAGGCACTTTCTGATGGATCTTCTTGGAAGATGCTCTGATGCTGAACATGCTACAGAAAACTTCTCTGAAGGTAGGAACATCACTTTGTGGAGATAACAACTTCTGAATAGTGACTAAAGGCAATGACTAGGTTGACACTAACAGAAGGCACAAGGAGGTTTCAAGGATGATGTGTTTTCAGAGGAAATGCATTCCTTGAAGGCTGAGAAACATTTTAGCCCCCTGTTTTCTTGTCAAAAATTTATAGGGGGCTAACAGTGGCTCCACATGGGGATGGCTTCTTCTTGAAGGAGTCAAGAATTCAGAAAATAAATCTTTGGTGTAGGCCAGATGCTTGGTGCTTGACTCATTCTTTTCTAACTTGGATCAGCTGCCACAAATCATGAAGACATCATATTAGCAGTAAAATTCTTCCCAAACAACTACCTACCCACACTACAGTCCTAACATTTTTCTTCTGGGTGCATTTGGACTTGCAAACCCTTTACATCATCAATTTTTACAAACAGGAAAATAAACCTATTCTACTTCTACTCTTATTACTCCATGAGACCAGATTAGACTGTTGGCCGCATAACTTCTCTACCTAATCTAATATCTACTAGGATTAAACTGTCTAGTAGATTTCTTCTCTACATTCTAAGATAGTAATTGAAAAACAATCAAGTCAGGATTAGACTGTCTAGCTTGCTGGACTTTGCAGAAATTAAAACAACTAACTACATGCTCACAGGCTGAGCTTTATTGAGCTTTCCTACCTACCCTATTCTAACATGGAAATCTCTGATGTTCTAGGTGATACAATAATGCCAATGCAGCCAATCAATCAGTAACAAAAAAGGATATGAGCACTGACTGCCTGTCAGAGATAAACACAGGGTGCTCTGTATGTGGTCCTTTAAAACTGAGGTCACCATCAGTAGTGACCACTCCTGATGAATCTGGCCCATGCTAAGGATCGACGCTGGAGTATTTGAGCAAATCAGGGCCTCCATGTATTCTGCCACAGGATCAATCAGAACATGATATAAACTTTCTTCTTTAAGGCCCGCCATGGCTGGTAGGCTGTTTATATCCCAGGCAGCGTCAATCACTGCATCTGTAGTGAGGCCTTCGTAATCACACTCCTCCTCTTCTTGGTTGGGAGTATTTGGCAGAGGAGCATCAACCAGGAAAACCTCTTCTTCCTCTGGATCAAGACAAAGATGTCTGTGGGAAAGAAGATCTCCCTCATTTTTATTGCAGCCTGAGCTAGAGGGCTCATTATATTCAAAAGTGTTGTCCTCTAGTACTGCAGGCTAGTTCTGTTGAAACGTACTGAATTCTGTGAAAAAATTAACATATTCTTGAGCGGGGGCTTCTTTGATTGCCTTAATCCTTTCGGGATAAGGCTCAGGATATTCATTCTGCTCAAGATTTTCTTCAACACTTTCCTCCTTGTCCCCTGTGCTGAAGAGATGCCGGCTTCCATCCTCTTGGCAAGTATAACTGATGTTCAGATATAAAGCAGAGATAAGATTCAATGAATCTTCATCTACTATCATGCTTTCAACGCTTTCTCCATCCGTATCATAGATGGCCTGCGTTGGCTCATGATTTTCTTGAAGTTGATGGTCGTAACCTTCCTCCCATAAATCTACTGATGATGGCCCTACAAGCTCAGTTTCCCCTTGGAAAAAAATATCATCAGACAGATCAAAATCAGAGAAATCATAATTATAAGAATTTTCACCCATCAAATCTTTGGGACTCTCGGCAAGTCTTTCTTCAAAATAGGCTGCGAGTTCATTTTATGATTCAAGCTCTTGTTCATCATATATGCTTGGCATGCTACTTCCGTCTTGTAGTGATCTGATTTCTCTTTCTTGAGGACAAGGAGCGGGTCTCTTCCAATCATCATTTCTGGTTTCAGCCTCATGTTCTTCCTCTTTTGTGCTCAGCAGGGTATTGGTAGTCTCTATCAATCTTTCCAGCTTGTTCTCTAAAGAGATCTGCGCTATTTTCTCTGCCCGATCTTTCTTTGCTGCTTTTAATCTTTCCTCCCTGCACTTTATGTTGTATTCGACAGTGACTGCTATATTCTGCATTTCCTCTAGGCTCGAAGGTTCTTTTTCTCTTATATGGAATTCCACCTCGAGGTCAAAAGAACTCGGACAATCCACTAGGGCCCATCCTAGAGGTGGTTTTATGTCAGAAGGTATTGCATGATATACCTTATTGAACCTGGCTGAAAATTCTTGTACTGACTCACCTGGCTTCCTTTTCAAATTTTGATACTCTTTTAGGATGAGGAGAGCACTCTTTGGGGCTGCCCACTTGTCGAGGAAAACTTGAGAAAATTGATGAAAGCTGCAAATGCTTGCCTCTGGCAGGCCTTTGAAACAACTCTTAACATTTCCTTGTAATGACAAGGCAAACATTCTAATGCACACATCATCTTATTCTATTTCATACAACTCAAGTAAATCCTCAAGGTTTTGAACATGTTCTTCAGCAGTGGTCCCTTTATTTTCTCCATCAAAAAGAGGCAGCTAGTCTATAAGTTCTGAAGGAAGGGGTTGGAAGATAAGAGGTAAAACCAGAGGCTTGTATCTTTCTATGACCTTTTTAGGTGTGGGTAGTGCAACAGGAGGCTCATGACTGCTTTCAATTTCTTTAGGAGTGAGGGATATTACATGAGGCTCTTGTTCCACCAGGTCTTTCACAGGAGTACAGGTCTCCTCATGGTCTGAAGACTGAGACTTGAGATCTTTCCCACATTCATTGTGGGTCTCATCTTTGTACACCTGATTAGGCTTAAAGTAGGACAAAACATAGTGGTAGACAAAGACAATGAATTATTTAAACCAAATCCAACCCATGTGTTCTACCCTTCTATGAGGTCTGGCCATATTTTAGGTTCTTCCTCCAGTGGAGTCTTTGAGAGTTATGGAGTGTGGAGTCACCAGGTGGATGTATATGAATGTTGAAGTAGGATGTTTTCCACCATCAGCAATAGAATGCCAATCTAACCAGAGATCTTGGGTCTTTTGAGTGCCTAAGAATTTTTAAGGTGAAATGCACTCAATTCCCCAGTGGAGTTGCCATTATGTTGGGGTTCCCATGTTTTGGCCAGATTGGCAAGACCAAAAGATGAGACAACATCAGAACCACTTTTGGGCCCTAGGATCTAGCCCTCCTGGACCTGGAGAGGGATCTCTCCAATAAAACAAAGGATGATATATCTTTGTAGCTCACAATAAGGTATTAGGCTAGGTATGAAGCACAAGGGGAGTTTAAAATGATTTGGTTGGTTGGTTGCTGGGTTGGGTCATGAGATCATAAGCTGAGAAGGTAATGGAAGGAAAGGGACAAAGAAGCAGGATGTTTCAGCAAAGGGGATAGGTCAAGAAAGTGCCATCCATTGGGCTATGGAGTCATGAAAGGAGAATTACTTGCAACAATTAGCCAAGGCTTTCAGAGGGCAAGTCATCTACACTAAAGGATATTTTAGATAGATGATGAAATGGAACATTAAGGGAAGAAGGTGAAAGAAGGAAAGCAACCCAATTTCTATCTATAGATCAGGCCAGAGGTCATTTAACTCCAGACCTGCCTGGACATACTCAAAGGCAACTCTCAAAGAGGGACAAAGGGGCAGCTTACAGATCGGACCAGAGGTCATTTAACTCCAGGTCAGCTTTAGCATGCTCCAAGGGAAAAAAGAGATAAGATTAACAAAGAGATCTTAGAAGGGCCAACTGGTTGCACAAGGATCCTAGTGGACAGGGCTAGCTCTAATCCCCAGTGTTCCCAAATATTTCAGCTTAAACCCAACAAGAACATCTAAGAACATATTCAAATAACTCATACATCAGTTAGTAGCGTAAGGAACTACTACACTGGTTAAATCAATTGAAATCAATCCTCAGACACACATATTTAGCAGAAAAACATTGAAGGCAAGGAGAGCAGAGACATAGGGTACCTAACAAGGGTAAATCTTATGCCATGTTTCTGATGCAAGCCAGTATAATAATGAACAACATGAAAATGTAATAAAAAAAAGTCAGAAAAACATCACCAATAGTAATAGACCAGGATCCTGTGAAATTTTCTTGATTAATGATGCAAAACCAGTCACATACATCTGAGCTCAATGGCTAATACGGTCGCTGGAAATGAAATGAAGGCTACCTCCTGAGCTACTCTGCCATTCCTCCCAATACTATTCACGGTGGCCCAGATCCCTCTAACTACCGCAGACGGTAATTTGCAAACTGACCCCCAACAATGATGTTCTCGGGAATTCATAAAGGGGAAGAGAAAAACAGAGGTAGTTGAACATTGAATGGATCTCATTAAGACAAAGGGGAGGTAGGTCGAATGCCCACTCTGCTTAATGGAAATCTGCATCGCTATGTGTACTCTGAGAGCCGCTTGGGAGGCCCCTGTCGGGTCGATTTTGACCTCGAATGTGTCCTTGAAGTCCTTTTTGGTGTTTTGGAGCTCTACACTAGCCTTCTGGAATAAATGACATGGATGGAAAACTGCAAGGTCTCCATGCTTCCATTACCACAGTTCTGACAATCTTGAGAAGCTCCTGTTTGAGTCTTTCATCTATTTAAGGGCTCGGGGAAGCATGCAGAACACTGTAGGAATGGCGTACTTCTAAGAGAAAACGTTCTGTTGACGCTGCGTTTCGCCTTTTCCCTACGTTGTTTTGAAGGAAACTGACCTTTTTAATAAAAATCGCTTTTGAATGAAATTTGCCTTTAGTGAAGGGAAAAGGTTTATTTGCATGGGAAAAAGGAGAAGGGGGAGAAGGCGGGACCCATATGAATCATAATCGCAATCGGGTGGGAGCAGAGAGACATTGTTGAAACAAACCCACAAAATTTCGATGCGATTAGCCTGGGTCCAATGGGGCAATACACAGTGGAGCGGGGAATCCCTTTAAAATAAACGAGAAATGATTTTTTCATTTTATACAATGGAACGAATGGTATTTGTTAACAGGCGGAGGGCTAAACTTGGACCGGGTACGGAATGCAATCGAAAATCGGAATCGGGAGATGGGCGGGGTGGAATGATACAAAAAAAACTTCCGATGCGATTGGGAAAGGGGAATGGAAAACCTTTGTGAAACGAAAATAAAACAATTTTCCGATTTACAAAGGGGAAGGCCCTATTTCATATGAACGGCAGAAGTATGGTACGATGGGCCCGGCAGGTCTAATCACAATTGCAAATCGGAATCGGGAGGTGAAGCATGGCGGAGTGGTGCAGCACAAAATTTCCGATGCGATTGGGGAAAACCCTTTGTAAACCGAAAATAATACGAATTTCCGATTTACAAAGGGAAAACCCCTTTCTTATATGAACGAGGTGAAAGAGTGGTATGGTGGGCCCGGCAAGTCAAATCGCAATCGGAGATTGGGAGTGGGCGGCAATCGCATTACGTGTTACAATGGTTGCGATGCGATCAATCGAAGGATCGGAGCAATCGAGGGATCGGAGGGGAATGGTGCGATCAGGTCAATCGGAGGAGAGGTACGATCAGGTGGATCGGGGGATGGACTTGCGATTATGCAATCGGGCAGAATGGAGTGATGGTGTAATCGGAGGATCGGAGGGATGGCGCGAGCAACGCAATCGTATTGTATTGCGATGCGATTAATCACGTCGCAAACACTTGCAATTGGGGTGATCGGAACGTTCACCATATCACACGCAATTGGAACAGGTCTAGCGATTGCGATTATCATGCGGCGGGGTTTATAATATATAAAACATAAACTTTATAATATAAAGTTTACGGGGTATGGAAAGGGGGAAATGTTTAAGACGACGAGACTTATAATAAACGTTGATATTTGTTTATTTTAAGGTTCTAAGGGGTGTGGAAAGGGGAAGTGGTTTGTAATACAATCGCACATGTATTAAAAAGATTTATAATGCGATTATAATCGGAAAAAGGGGAGAAGGTGCATAAGACTTTAATAAAACAAAATTTAAAGGTAAAGTGGGGTGATAGGGGGTATAAGGGCTTTTACTTCACTTAGGCATAAAATTCAATCCAGAAGTCAGTTTTGAGAGTGTAGCATACCGTTGGAAAGCTCTTTTCAGGCACTTTCTGATGGATCTGCTTGGAAGATGCTCTGATGCTGAACATGCTACAGAAAACTTCTCTGAAGGAAGGAACATCACTTTGTGGAGATAACAACTTTTGAATAGTGACTAAAGGCAATGACTAGGCTGACACTAACAGAAGGCACAAGGAGGCTTCAAGGATGATGTGTTTTCAGAGGAAATGCATTCCTTGAAGGATGAGAAACATTTTAGCCCCCTGTTTGCTTGTCAAAAATTTATAGGGGGGCTAACATAATGAACCAATACTTGAATATGACTCTTCCCATCTACTTGATTCATAAGAATACGCTTTATCTATCTTCTTTTTTCCAACATTCAACATGGATGAAATCACAATAATTTATAATATGCTAATCTTTGGAAGAAACAAGATTTTACTTTTTCTTGTAACATAACATAGTAAAAGTTCTATTAAATTGTACATAAATAAAAATATTTAACAGTAATCGAACATACAATTTCAATGTCTTACCATGTAAGTTGAATCCATGAGTTTGTTTTTCCCCTAAAGCTTATTAATAACATTGTAAACTGTGTGTCTGAATGAAATGTCACAAATCTCCAAAGTGGTGATGTTGTGACTTCTTGAAAACCGTAACCACTTTACTAAAAGATTGATAAGTATATGGTTCACTATCATATTCAATGTCTGGGAAATTGAAACCATGAGGAATATCTGCAATAACTAGGGCATATTCCTTTTAGGTATTAGTTTTGCAATGTCTTCACATTCACTTTGTATTATTTGATATTGGATATTGTCGAGCCCATTCCAAATGAAATGATTAAGGGTAGGATCAAGTTCAACATTCATAAGATGCTTCTTTCTCACCTTTTCCAACTTAATTTTTTCAATAAATTTTTTGAAAGTATCTTGTACCACACTTCCATCCTTCTTCAACATATTTGATGACATAAAAAATATATATGTATAAGTAATAAAATAAAAATAATTTAGATATGAATAAATGAATGTATAAATCAACATACCTTATTGAATGCAATACAAAAAAATTTAAGCGTTGTTTTAGAACTTGATTCTAGGTAGTTGCACACGACATCATCCCAATTGTCTTTATTCAACATTTTAACCATATGTTCTTGTATTTTCATATAAATCTTCTAAATGAATAAATAAAGTTAAAACTGTTAATATAGTGACATGTATAACAAATTGTACCAACAACATTATGTTTTATTTAAAAGAAAATTATAATCAAAGGAAAAGTATAAATAATTCAATAAACTAACTTTTGAAATTTTGCGCATATTTCATCCATTGATAATTCACCTGACTTCACACGGGATAGTACTGATTTGACTAGTTTTTCATCCTTCACTCCTTGCATTATTCTTCAAGGTGTGATAGTCATATCCTCAGGAAGTTGCTTCATTTCAGGACCTGTCTTACTGTTGGTACATATTATGGGTTTACTCTTTCTAACCTTCTAATTTTTTATGGAAATATTCTCCCACCACTCAAAAATATCATCAATCAATTCTCATATCTCCCCAATTCTAAATGCTAATTGAAAAATGTCATCCATGCTTTTGAATATATTTGAATGCATTTTTCCATCTTTTGATTTGATTTTTTCATCAATTTGATAACCTGTTTCCATTAAAAATTCCTTCCAAAATATTAGACTAACTTGTGCCTTATCCCCACCACATTTTTCTATGAATTCATTATGAATAAATCTGACGCTTTGGATGAAAGTCATTTTCATTCTGTACTCATTATCTGCATTATGATCCCATGCTAATAACTTTGATTCTGTTTTTTTTAAGCCAACGTAAATGATGCATTTCATAGTTTGAAACAGATAGTTATTGGAATATTCCTCAATCAATTGTCTTTTAGCCTCTACCGAATGGTTCCCTCCAATTGCACAATATTTATAATCAAAACATTTTTTTATTGTCAAATGCCTATTTTTCAGAAACCAGACGTGGATAAAAAAGAACCACATAATCCACCACATATGCATATGGATTGAACCTAAACAATGTTTTCAGATTATGTACATGTAGGTGATGTGCCTTTCTAATTTGATATTGAGATCTTCCTTCATCTGGCCTATAAAATTGGCTGACATTAAGCTCAAATGTTTGGCGACCACAAATTAATTTATTCTTTCTCAACTCAGATCAAATGGCATTTTGTTTTGTTTTAATAATGCCATCCTCTAACTCAGCACCTGGTGTTATGATTTCCCTACTTCCTTTAGAGCTTTCAGTTTTTTCTTCACTGTTGCTCATAACTTTTACAGTTTGACCCAGATTTGATTTCTTCTTCTTATTAGTTAGCATACCAGTTTTTTTATAAGCAAGCTCTTCATCCTCAGGTGAAAGAGAGAGATCTTTGGCCATTTTTATTTTTCGTGTCTGATTTATTTTCTCCTTTTGCACAACATTTCTAATCTCCTCCTCATTAATTATATCATAATTTTCAGTTTCATGTTCAAACATCTTCAAAAGCAACATGTTTAGGTTTACTAGATTGACCCACCTTAGTCTTGGTTGATTCCCTCTTTGTACTATTGCAAAGTCACGAGCTATTGATCTTTGCTTCATTCTCCTTTCCTCTTCTTTGTCTGTGTGGAAAGTGTTGATCAAAGTCATAACATTTGGCTCCATATAATAAATACCCTCAAACACGTTTCAAAGAGGCGTAACAAAATCCTATGAAACAAAATAAAACATGTAAATGATCAATAATTTATAAGAAAATGAATGATCATTGCAATAATGCATAACAAAATTATAAATATGCCTACTTACAATGTTATTTGCAATGTTGCTTGCGATTTCTGTAGAAAATTTTGTAGATGTTTCATTTGTGTCATACATGACCTTTGATAGACAATATCTAACCTTGTCATGTTTATTAGCCATTCTTGCAAGAACATAAATAGTGTTTGTATTTGGCACCATACATATGTCTCGTACTCTGCCCATCACCTCATATGATTCATCTAAGTCAATCATACCACATATCATATAGATATGTATATCATTTGTCGTTTCATTGTCTTCAAGATACCATGAAAAATTAGTTTTATTTATTTCCTCTACGTTCTTCTAATCAGAAAGAAGCTTTAATGAACCTGGTGGGCCACTTGCTCGATTTTTATTACGTCTTTCAATTTTTTATTCTTCAATAGTATGCATAGTGTGTGAAACAATATCCATATTACGTGTAACAATATCCATAGTGCGTCCAACTCTGACTTTAGATTTAGTAGAGTTGTTGCTCTGAGTCCGAAAACACTCACATAATTTTTTTGATGCCATCTTCTTGATAAAAAAAATATATATATATATATATATATATATATATATATATATATATATATATATATATATATATATATATATATATATATATATATATATATATATATATATAAGAAAACACATAAATTAATTAACCATTTTTTTTAAAAGTTTGCCAATATAAATTTTAAATTAATTGAAAATTAATGTGTATAAAATAAATTTAAAAAAACAAAATTTATTTATAAAACTATATAACTTGAAAATAAAGAAATAAAATTACTATATATATTTTTCATTTAAAAAACCAAATATTTAAATTATATATATATATATATATATATATATATATATATATATATATATATATATATATATATATATATATATATATATATATATATATATATATATATATATATATTTTAATATATATATATGATTTTAAACATATATATATATATATATATATATATATATATATATATATATATATATATATATTGTTTTAAATTTGTTTTAATGTAAAGTAATTTAAAAATAAAATAAAATAAAAAACAAAAAATTAATTTGAAACTTAATTTTTTTTTTAATTTAAAAAAACAATAAAATTTTTAAAATTTTAATATTTTTTTTTAAAAGTTAAAAAGAAAAATAATATTAATTTTTTTTTTAACTTAATTGTTTTAATTCCTAGGGCCGACCTCTTGCTGGCCGTGGCGTCGTGGAGGGCTACCCAGTGGCCTCTAGGCCCTATGATGAACAAAAAATTATTATTTTTTATTTTAAAAAAAGATTTATAATATATTAACTTAAATAAAAATATTTTAAATAATATTTATTTTTTAAATAATAATATAATATAATTAAATTAATTTTATTAAAATAAAAATAATAAATTAAAACAATTTAAATAATAAATTAGAATTATTTTTAATTAATTTTAATTAATTTTTTTTAAACAATATATATATATATATATATATGTTTCGATTGCGTTTTTAGAAAAAACAAAAATAGAATAAATATAATTGTTTGTTTTATGTGCATGGTCATTTTTTCTTTTTTGTTTCGTAGAGGAACCCAACAACCCTAAAAAAAGAACAAAATTTTAAATTTTTTTCCAAAAAACCCTATAAATTTGAGTTTCTTTTTCTATTTTTTCGCAATAAAAATATAAAAAAATAGGGTTTTCGAACCTAAAAACCATAGTTTTGCAACATAAAAACAAAAAAAAAAAACAGTTTCTTCCCAAATTCAACTTTAAATGGCCAAAATAGAAGGAAAACTAACCTTTGAAATGCGAAAAACTCTTGTTACCAATGCGAACGCAACACCTCTAATGCGAACGCAATGCCTCCACAAAATTACCAATGCCAACGCAATGCCTCCACAAAATTGCTCCAACAAAACCTAGAAGACTTGATGTGATGTGAGGAAAAAAAACAATGATTGTTATTATATTGCGAAGATTGTGTGATGAGTTTACCATTTCGCGAATGTGGGATTCGAATTTAAAATTAAAAATATTTACATGTAGTTAACATTATAGGTTTATATTAAATTTTATTCAATGCCGACAAAAAAATAAAACATAAATTTTAAAAATTTATTATAATATGTAGTTAATATTAAATTATTCAAATAAGAAATTTATTTTAGTTTGGAAGGCATGCATGAAAGGAATATTTTGTGAATATTTTGAATTGAAAGTAGGGAAACATATTTATAGACCAACATTTTATTATACTGTTATGAAATACATTTTAGATGAATATTTTGTATGGAAATATTTCAAATGAAAGCTTTGGAGGGAAAGTTTTTAGCGAAATTTTTTGGGAGGGGAATTTGGAGGGAAAGCTTTTAGCCAAATTTTTTGGGGGGGAATTTTAGAGGAAAATTTTCAGTCTTTAAGCTATATATTGTAAGTGGGAGAGAGTGCATTTGTATCATTCAACATATTCTTGTTGAAAGCCATGGGTTATTCTGATAGCGAAGTTTTTCTTTCTGCAACATCAACATCTTTGTCACGAAACAACTCTATTCATATTGTTGAATATAACAGGAGTTCATTCCCCATGAATATAGAGTAAAAAATTAGACTTAGTCGTAATCCTAAGGATGATGAGAACATAATTGAT
Source organism: Pinus albicaulis (assembly GCA_034641835.2). NCBI lineage: Eukaryota > Viridiplantae > Streptophyta > Pinopsida > Pinales > Pinaceae > Pinus > Pinus albicaulis. The sequence continues at coordinate 1,160,209,970 of CM076581.1, read as the reverse complement.
GAAGGGAAGAAAAAAGAAATTTTTGTGAATCGAGAGCAGTTATTCCACTTACTCTTAATCCTAAGGATTATGAGAGCACCAGTGATGAAGCGCATGATGAAGAATTTCCAGAGTCAAAATTTTCACTTCATCCTAATACTAACGACTATGAGGGCACCACTGATGAAAGGGGGATGAAGAATTTCCAGAGTCAAAATATCGACTTCGTCCTAATCCTAAGGATTATGCGAGCACTACGGATGAAGAGGGGAATGAAGAATTTGCAGAGTCAAAATATCCACTTCATCCTAATCCTAAGGATTATGCGAACACCACTAATGAAGAGGGGAATGAAGAATTTGCAGAGTCAAAATATCCACTTCACCCTAATCCTAAGGATTATGCGAGCACCACTGATGAAGAGGGGAATGAAGAATTTGCAGAGTCAAAATATCCACTTCATCCTAATCCTAAGGATTATGCGAGCGCCACTGATGAAGAGAGGAATGAAGAATTTCCAAAGTCAAAATATCCACTTCGTCCTAATCCTAAGGATTATGCGAGCACCACTGATAAAGAGGGGAATGAAAAATTTCTAAAGTCAAAATATCCACTTTGTCCTAATCTTAAGGATTATGCGAGTACCACTATTGAAGAGGGGAATGAAAAATTTCCAGAGTCAAACTATCCTCTTCATCCTAATCCTAAGGATTATGCGAGCACCACTGATGAGGAGGGGAATTAAAAATTTCTAGAGTAAAAATATCCACTTCGTCCTAATCCTAAGGATTATGCGAACACCACTGATGAAGAGGGGAATGAAAATTTTCTAGAGTCAAAATATCCACTTCGTCCTAATCTCGAGGATTATGCCAGCACCACTAATGAATAGGGTAATGAAGTATTTGCAGAGTCAAAATATCCCCTTCGTCCTAATCCTAAGGATTATACGAGCACCACTGATGAAGGGGGGGATGAATTTCCAGAGTCAAAATTTCCACTTCATCCTAATCCTAACGATTATAAGAGCACCATTGATGAAGGGGGGGATGAAGAATTTCCAATAAATAGAGATTCAAGGCATCCACTTATTCCTAATCCTAAGGATTATGAAAGCGCCAGTGAGGAAGGGGAGAGATGAAGAATTTCTGCTGAATGTAGATTCAAAGCTTCCACTTAGGCCTAATCCCAAGGATTATGAGAGCACCACTGAGGAAGGGGAGGATGAAGAGTTTCTTGCAAATGATAATTTTAGAGGCACATATATGAATAATGCATTTTCTCTAACTGACCATTTCAAAGACACTCATGGTGATGAATAATTTAATCCTCCAAGGGAAGAATTCAAAATAATGGATCAAGATGGTGAAGTATTTCGTCTGAGTCAGGGTTACAAAAGCACAGATGATTCTTGTGAAATGCTTTCTTCAAGTGAGGATGGTATTGAATATTTTCCAGGAAATGATGCTGATGAATTTCTTAACTATGTTGAGAATGATGATAGTGGGGATAATATTCCTCCTAATGGTGATGAAACTGCTTCTACAAAGGATAATGGAATGATGAATCAATTACAAGCAAATATTGTAACTAGGAGTAGGAGTAGAAATTTTCATATCAATCCAAAACATTCCAGTTATACAAGGGTAAGGACAACATATCTCACAAAAATAAGTTATGTCGTTCATTTGATTTCAAGTGAATGTTGTCTAAGGGATTGCTTGAAACATATGGATTTCAACTTTTCTTTGGATAAAAGGAAAAGATATTTTTCAATGAATAAAAGCATGAAAAATTCATATTTAGTGGGTTGCATGCAATCTACAATAGCAGGTTATGATTATTCGATTGGGAATGTATTGCTCTGCAGAAATGATTTCAAAATGTTGCATTCAATTGATAATTTTTGTTTGTAAAGAATCTAAGAAAGACTGGAAAAGGATCCCAAATATTATTCAGAAGTGCAATATAAACGGGAGGTTGGGCCATTAGAAAATATTTCTATGTCATGGATGAAATACTTCTTTTCAAAGCATGAAGAGTGTATGCCAAATAAAGACACAATAAATATACCGGATAATTTCTCAAGATGAGAAATCTTCAGCTTATACAAAGATTATGTAGAAGCTGCTAAAGGAGTTGGTAAATTTATTACATATTCATATTTTACAAGGGTATAGAAAAACGAATTCAACAATGTTTGTATTCCTAAGAAGACAATGATGGGGGTTTGCAACACATGTGCTTATCTTAAAGAAAAAAGAGATAAATGTCAAGGGGCAGAAAGAGGTATGTGTTCAAAACATTATTTTTAAAAATTGGATAGTTATCAACTATGCAAATAAATAGCTGGGTTTGATAATTGATGGTATGGACCAAAAGAAAACACTTATGCCAAATTTTGTCCGCACGCAAAAAAATTACAGGAGGAAAATTTCATTCAGTTTCACTTGGTTGGTTGTATGGTCTTTAATGAGAAGATGTTTCCAAGGGTTTACTTCACAGCTCCAAATATTCATAATGATGCAAATCTTACCATAACTATAATCCATGATGTGGTTACTCATTGGTCTGGTATTCTTCCTGAAGTTTTGTATGTACAATTAGACAACACAAGTCATGAAAACAAGAATCAAGTTTTTTTTGGGTATCTAAACGTGCTCGTTGAATTGGAAATTTTTAAAAAGATAAAGATTGGTTTCCTTCTTGTTGGGCATACTCATGACCATATTGATAAAATGTTCAGTCGTTTTTCAGTAACATTGAGGAGGAAAGGTGTTGGGAGCTCGCCATCATTAATTGAATGTATTAAGAAATCCTACATTCCAGAGCCTATTTTTCATGTGTTGCAAGAAACTATTAGCATGGGAAGGTTTATTATGGGATCACATGGTGAGGAGAAATGCATTTAACAACTTAATGACATTAGCTTACAACTTCAATTTTTTATCAAAAAAATTGATGGGATAACACTTATATGGGGTAAGAAGTATTCAACTGTTGTAGAATAGGGGCCATCATCAGGTTTAGCATTTTTGAAGTTCATTCCAGAGCGTCCAATATTTTCATCAGAGATATTGTTATTATAGTCAGTTGTTGAACTCCATAATGCACAAAGGCATAAGAGAGACATAAATTATTCTGAATGTTTGGAGGAAATTAAAATATGTATTAGATATACATATGAGTACTTATATGTTGCTGATTCATTTTGGTGGTGTAGGTTTTAATCCTGAACAGAAATTATCTACACACGAATCTTATAATAGAAAATAAACAATAGCGAGAGCATAAAACATAAAACAGATAAACACAGATATTTTCCCCTGGATCCCAAATCGGGACGACCAACTTGATTTTTCATTATATTCCTTTTAGTGTTACAACACATATATACATGCCACATAAACCCCAATCCATTAACCCCCCGGATTAGAACATAACCGTAGTTCCTCGACTGATCTACAAAATACCAGGCCAAACCATCGTACCTCACAACCACATGTGCAAACTCATGCACAAAACATGGGTGGGTCCGCCTATGAGTGGGTCCGCACACCAAGAAAATTTTCATCGCAGACCGCCCAAGATGTCAAAGGGGGTTGCTTCCCCCTTTCGACTTCACAGTTTCGTTGCAACATATAGCCGCATGTGGGGCTAGTCATGGAAAGAATATAACACATACCCAACATTCTCCCACTTGTTTTTTTCTTTCCACAGGGGGCCACAGGAGAGCTTAGTCATTGTCCCAATTCTTCAACACCCATTGTTTCTCTACACCAAGAGAACTTCTGAGTGCTCACAGACTTCGTCAATGCATCTGCAACATTCTTCAAAGTGTCCACCTTTACCAGCAACACCCTTTTAGCCTCAACCATATCTCTAACAAAGTGATATTCAACATCAATGTGCTTTGTCTTTGAATGATAAGCAGGGTTCTTAGCCAAGAAAATTGCACTTTGGCTATCACAGTCTATCCTTATAGCTTGTTGTACCAAACCCATACTTGAACACAATCTTTGCAACCAAACTGCTTCCTTGCTTGCATGAGTGGCTGCTATGTATTCTGCCTCTGTAGTTGAAAGAGCCACTACAGACTGCCTTTTACTCATCCAACTGACTGCGCCTCCAAATAGGCTAAACACATACCCACTTGTAGATCTTCTTTGGTCCAGATCTCCAGCCCAGTCTGCATCAACAAAACCACGAATGTCCAGCATTCTTTCCAATCCTGGTCTTCCCTGGTAGCACAAGCCATAATCACTAGTGCCACGTAAATATCTGAAAACCCGCTGCACTGTTGTCTAATGCTCCTTCCCTGGGTTTGACATAAACCTGCTCAATACTCCCACTGCATGTGCAATGTCTGGTCTAGTACAGACCATTGCATACATCAGGCTACCCACTGCACTTGCATATGGAACACGAGACATATACTCCTCTTCTTCTTGTGTCTTGGGACATTGTTCAGCAGACATCTTTACACCTACAGGAATAGGAACATTCACTGGTTTACTATCCTGCATATTGAACCTCTACAATATAGTTTCAACATACTTCCTTTGGTTTAACTAGAGCATCCTCTTTGCTCGATCTCTCTTAATTTCCATGCCCAAAATATAGTTTGCAGCACCAAGATCCTTCATGTCGAATTTGGAGAACAGTTGGGTCTTCAAATCTTGGATAATTTATTTGTCATTTCCAATCAACAACATATCATCCACATATAAGACCAAATAAATAACATGGTCACCAATTAATTTAAAATAAACACAGTGATCCTCCTTGCTTCTGGTGAAGCCAAGTCCCCGTATATAGGTATCAAATTTCTGATACCACATCCTTGGTGACTGTTTTAACCCATACAAAGACTTCTTCAACCCGCATACTAGTTCTTTCTTACCCTTCACCATAAAGCCTTCAGGTTGCTTCATGTAGATCTCCTCTTCTAGATCCCCGTGAAGAAATGTTGTCTTCACATCCATCTGTTCTATCTCAAAATCAAATGCAGCAGCAACAGATAAAAGTAATCTAATAGAAGTAACCTTGGCAACAGGAGAAAAATATCACCAAAATCAATTCCCGGCACCTGGGAATAACCTTTCGCTACCAACCGAGCTTTGTATTTCTCCACCTTGCCTTCTACATTCATCTTCTTCTTAAACACCCATTTGCTCCCAATGGGCTTCCTTCCAGCCGACAACTCCACCAGATCCCATGCATCGTTTTTGTGCAAGGATGCCATTTCATCAATCATGGCCTCCTTCCAGAGTTTTCCATCCTCTGAATCTACTGCCTCCCTCACAGTTCTGGGTTCATCATTAGTTATAGTTAAGGAAAAACCTGAACAGAAAGCAGATGGACTATACCTTTCTGGTTGCCTTCTTTCCCGAAATGATCTTCTCAAAGCTGGAGTTTGTGGCTCTTCATCTTCTGAGTCTTCTTCTATTGTAGAGTCTGATTCATCCTCCTTTAGCTCAAACTCTATCTTCTCAGGTTCCTTTGGTAGGAATTCATGTTTAACAACATCTTTCACCTCTCTAAAAACCACATCTCGGCTGTACACAACCTTCCTTGTTTCTGGGTTCCAAAGCTTGTAACCCTTTAAACCATCCTTATACCCAATAAAGGTGCACCTTTCAGATTTATTATCCAACTTGGTCCTTTTCTCCTTTGGAACATGTACATATGCATCACATCCAAATACCCTTAGATGTGAAAGAGAGGGTTTCTTACCAGTCCATACCTCATGTGGAGTCTTATCCTCCAACGCTGATGAAGGTGATCTATTAACTAAGTAACATGCAGTCTCCACTGCCTCTGCCCAGAATTCTTGTCCTAACCCGGTACCACTGAGCATGCTTCTTGCCTTTTCCATCAGTGTTCTGTTCATTCTTTCCGCAACTCCATTTTGCTGAGGTGTGTATGGAGTAGTCTTCTGCCGTGCTATACCACACTTCTTACAGAACTCTTCAAATTCCTTCTTGCAGAACTCCCCACCATTATCTGTCCTCAACGCCTTTATCTTCTTCTCTCTCTGGTTTTCCACCAGAGCCTTAAATTCTTTAAATTTGTCAAAGACTTCAGATTTCTTCCTCAAGAAATATATCCATGTATTCCTTGAGAAGTAATCTATGAATGAAACATAGTACACAGACTTTCCCAGTGATGGAACTGACACAGGTCCAAACACATCACTGTGCACAAGTTCTAATATCTTGTTCGCCTTCTTAGCACCAGAAGGAAAACTCACCCGATTCTGCTTCCCATATACACAATGTTCACAGAAATCGAAATCCAGAGAGAAATTAGACATACCTTCTACCATACCATTTCTATGCAATATCTGAAGGCCCTTCTCTCCAATATGTCCAAGCCTTTGATGCCATAACATGGTCTTTTCTCCAGAGACAGCTAGGCTTTCTGCTCCACTTTCAGGAACCATAGAACTGTTACACCCATCAATAACAGTGCTACCTTGTAGCTTGTATAGAGTTCCAGTCCGAACTCCCCGCATTAATACTAGTGCTCCTCGAACCATCTTGCAGACATCTTTCTCGAACACTGTTTTTACACCTGCATCATCCATCTTGCTTACAGAAATCAGATTTCTGGCCAATGCAGGAATATGCAGAACACCAGGAAGTGTTCTAATCCTCCCACCTTGCAGCTTCAACTTGACCTTTCCACGTCCGACGATTCTGGCCTTCCTATCATCCCCTAGGAAGACATCACCACCATCATATTTCTCATACTCGTAGAACCACTCCCTATGGGGAGTGAAGTGAAAGGATGCACTCGAGTCAATCAACCATGACTCATGATCTACATGTGTATTTGAAGAAGAAGCCAAATACACATCCCCACCTTCATCCGAGGTGGTTTTTGCCTCTGCAGAAGGAGCTTCATCAGATCCCTTTCCTTTCTCATGAGCTTTAGATCTGCATTCCTTTTTGTAGTGCCCTTCCTTTCCGCATTTCCAGCACACCTTTACAAACTTTCCAGGAGATTTAGATCTCCCTCTAGATTTAGATCTCCCACTCGAAACCTTATTCTTGTTTCTGTTCTGGGACCTTCCTCGTACAGATAAGCCATCTCCATTCTGACCCTCCATATTTCTCCGTCTCATTTCCTCCGACAGCAAGGCTGAGACAATGTCATCAAAATTCAAGGTAGTTGTATTGCTACCTATTGCAATAACCAGACTGTCCCATGAGTCTGGTAGAGAACACAACAAACCGATGCACTTATCTTCATCTATGAGATTTTAATATCAATAGATGACAGCTGACTTACCACAGTATTGAAGGCGTTCAGATGCTCTGTCACCGAGTCTCCATCCTTCATCCTCAGGTTATACAGCTTTTTCCGCAGGAACAACTTATTCACCAGAGACTTGGATTGGTACAAAGTCCCAAGTTTTTCCCACAAATTCTTCGTCGTAGCTTCCCCAGATACATTCAACAATACTGAATCTGAGACACACAACCGTATTGTGCTCTTAGCCTTCCAATCCAGTTTCCTTCCAGTCTTCATCTGACATTGTCGTTGGTTTAGTACCCGGATCTACCACGATCCACTGATCTTTATCCACCAGCAGATCCTCCATCTTGAGCTTCCATAACTCAAAACTCTGGCCATTAAATTTCTCGATCTCTATCTTTCCGCTGCTCGCCATCTTCTTTCACTGCAAGAATCGATCCCGCATATCTCCCATTGAACAGGGTCTACCTCAGGCCCGAGCAAAAAACCCTCAGCAGCAAAGGCGTCCCCTTGAAGCCAAAACAACTTTGATACCAAATCTAGGTTTTAACGCTGAACATAAATTATCTACACACGAATCTTATAACATAAAATAAACAATAGCGAGAGCATAAAACATAAAATAGATAAACACAGAGATTTTTCCCTGGATCCTAAATCGGGACGACCAACTTGATTTTTCATTATATTCCTTTTAGTGTTACAACACATATATATACATGTCGAAGCATACATAAACCCCAATCCATTAGCTCTGGATTAGAACATAATCGTAGTTCCCTTGACCGAATCTACAAAATACCAGGGGCCGAAAACCATCGTACCCAAAAACCATGTGAAAACTCATGCACAAAACATGGGTGGGTCCGCCTATGAGTGGGTCCGCACACCAAGAAAATTTTCGCCGGGGCGCTGCCCCAGACCCCAACAGTGGGGGCTGCTTCCCCCCTTGTGACCCTCCTATTGTGCCCAGCGCAATGTACAGCGTGTAGGGCTAGTCGTGGAAAGAATATAACACATACCCAACAGGTGTGAGTCATTTTTCAATAATCACAGTGATCTGATTTCAAGATCAATAAATGAGGATACGTTTTTTAAGACTCCATTGTTTTGGCCACAAAATATGCCAAATGAACATGAGGAAACACACATTGTTGAACAAAATTAGTCTCAAGCTATTATTAATTCTCCATAGGTAGAGGAAAGAGAAGTATCTATTAGTTCTAGAAGATCACATGCACAACGTGAAGCCATGGAAGACCTTTACATGGATTCTGTGTAGGATGTTAAGGAGGGTTGCATGATAGCAGTGTTAGCATATGAATATCCACTTGGATATCCATTTTGGATTGCCAAGGTTATAAAGGTCATTAATGAAAATGAAGATATTACAGCCATTGAAGTACATTGGTATGCCACAAGTACCCACCCTTTCAATGGTGTGTACAAGCCAGAGATGGTAGTTGAAAAATAAATTGGAAGAAAGAGAAAAAGAAAGGGCACAAGTATAAATTGTCGTCACACAGATGTCTTAAAATTGGAGGATGTTGACATACTTGTGTATGAATTTAATTTGACAAAGAGAGGAACTCTTCGCTTGAAGACCATAAATATTTTGAAGAAATTGCTACCAGAACAAATACTGCTGAGATGGGACTCTGCTGTATGTAGTCGTAGATCTAGAAGAATTTTGAACTCTGAAATGGTGGGCATGCATGTTGACTCAGATGGAGCACTAGTTGATGAAATATAAGAATATGGATCATCTTCATTTGCATACAGTTATTCATCTAAAAATGTAGGTGCTGATGGTGTGCCAGAACCTATGATTGATTTTGAATGACTGTCTAAGACATTTTTATGTAATTAATGTTTGCATGGTAACTTGAAATAAATATTTTGACTTCCATATGAGCTTTCATGAAGTTATGAGGCATTTCTATGTTTGTTGGATTATATTTTTTAACTATGAAGAATTCATGTCTTTAGAATATCCACAACGGAACAATGAATTACAAAAATAATTTATGTTATATTCAACATACCAATGTTGATGTTTTGATTAAAAGTCAAAAAAAAAAAAAAAATTAATGTTGAATTTTCAGATATGCAGTGATATTGGCATAATATTATGTATTATTAGTATTTGGTAAAAGATACTTTTAAAATTTTTATTCCTCATTGAAAGGGGACACTTTGTTTCGATGGTTGATGTTTAGGTTTTGGTTGTAATTAGATTTAAAGTTGTATTAGGCTAATATTTGAAAAGAGATATATTTTTACCCTTTAAAATAAAAAATTACTCTTGGAATTATAAATATTTCATTTACTTATTCATTTTTTAAAATTGTTTAATTCATATAATTTCTCCATAATTCCATGGTTCAATTATGTTGAAAACCTAAGATTTAAAAACTTGAGATTTAAAACTTGTCATTAAGGTTTTTATGCACTACGATATTTTATCTTTAATGTTATGGTTGAAAAAAATTACAATTTTAGGGCTTTTTAGAGTCAAGATATTTTATCTTTAACAATATGAATGAAAATTGTTGGAAATGATAAGGCCTTCAGACATGACATTTTTATCTTTAACATCATGTATCAAAATTTGTATAATTTTACGATTTCCAAATGTCCTAATATGTTTTCTTTAATTCCATTGTTAAAATGTGTCAAAATTATAACACAATTTTTTTTTTGTTCTGCCAGCATCAACTTGTTTTTTCTCGAGGGTGTTTTTTCAATCCTTTTTTCAAGGAACAATCTCATTTTTAGCATAATTTTAAAAAATGTTGAAATTTGACCATCAGGAAAAAAAAGGGTGCGTTCTGGAATACACACTTTTCGTTTTTGGGGTGTTTTTTCATGTTTTTTGAGTCTTTTTGGGCTAGAGTTCCCATTTTGAGGTAATAGTTCTTGTTTGATCGGTAAATATGTTAAGAGAGGGGGGTGGAGTATCATATCAAAACATTCATCTGACCAATATTTACTGTAGCTCAAACAATAGGTTGAGATGTGGTAGCCACATTCGAGATGAATGGGTCGAAAGATGGGGGGATGCATGTTAACCAAACGGGATCCGAAAATAGAGATATGGCTCTGGAAGCTCCTGAAATGAGGCTTCCCAAAGATGTATACCCATATGGAAGTGAAGATGAAACTTGAATAAAGGTTATTTTGTTCTACTTCCTGAATCTTGAGGCATGAAGCTGAAAATATCGCCTTCAGGAGGAAACACAGATGAAGTGACTTCCGGAATGTAGGTGCCAATGGTTTCCTGTAGAGTACTTTGAGGAGCACCCATGAATGGGACATCATCAACATTGGATGCCATTTCTCCAGGAACTAATTGACATATTGTAGAGCGAGATGCTACTGGAGAAGCAGAAAGGGGAACGTCGGGTTGATGAAAAGGAATATAAGCCTGTTGAGGTGAGACCACAACTGGATCAAAGAGTGGATTCTTAGGAAATACCGTAAACTGTGCAGAGGGTTTATGGATTTTTGGCTCAAAATATTTTGATTTCATCCAAGGAGAATCGTTAGGTGATGGTCGAGATGAAATGGGTTGTACACTTATGATAATCCCAAGTTCGACACTTTGAGCTTCAAGGGGTCTAATTGGAAACTAGGGGACCTCAGGAAGAGGCTCTTGAGATCCTTCAGAGGAGGGATTAGGTGAATCCGATGATTCACCCACAATGACCTTTCAAGACAAGATCAAGGAAGGAAGAGGTGAAATTATTAAAATTCACAATTTACCAAGCAATGATGAGGCTGGAGAACTGCACAGGTATGATGTTTTTCGTGGGAATTTATTTTTAGAATTAAAAAAAAAAGGGGGTGTACTAGGCATAAAAGTTTACCAAGTATCTGTGAACTACAAAATACCTCTTGGTGAACTAAGAAGTGTGGGCAGGAAATCTCCTTGAATGTTGTGTTCGATGTATCATGTTTACAAGGCAGCCGACTCGGTTACTTATGGCAGGCTTGCAACCTAATGGTGTCTCCAAAAATATACGCGATGATACGTTGGAGTCCAGTCCATAATAATGTTGTCTAATGCGTAACCATTCGATGAGAGTGCCCCAAATATACTTATCATACATCAATATACTTCCATATGTGGGACGGGATATCACCCCCGGATTGTAACACAGACTGTTAGCGACAACTCCTACATTTAACGACGCCAGAACACGTCTCTAGCTTGGACCTCTAAATATTCTTGTTAATTCCAAATGATCCTTAAGGTAAATTGGGTCAACTTTCAAGTTCATATTGAGTTAAGTTTCAGTTTTTTGGTTCAAAATCGATGTCACCTGAATCCTACAATCCGGGATAAATTCAAAAGGAAAGTCTTTCCATTTCAATAAAGTCTAAACTATTGAGGGAAGAGACGCAAAAAAAAGTCCAGTTAGTGCAAAAAACAACGATGCCCCCCAAACTAATTCAAAGATATGAAATTCAATTTTTTGAAATCGAATTCACTTTCCCAAAAATCAAACTTATTGAAAAAATGAAAACATTTCTCTTTTGCACTAGGATGCAAAGAATGATATTTTTTTTAACTTTTCACTTTGAAATGCAATCAAAAGTAAAATGAACGAAAGAAACGAAGAAATGCAAAAAAAAACACTTTTCATTTTTCTTTCAATCGAACGAAAATCAAAATCGCTTCAAAAATACATGAATGAAATACCTTCGCTCTATTTCAAAACGATAAATACAAGCCAAATAAAAAAACTAAAATGAATATCACTTTCAGTTTTCTTTTGGATTTGGAAATAGACACACTTTTCTAAACTCATAAATCAAACAAATTGTAATATTATGTTTGATTTTAAATTGAAAGTGAGATCAAAATGTAGTGATGACCAATGCAGGTGAAAAATAACTTTAAATCAAGTCAGAAGAAATGTGGCAAAAGGTGCTTGAAATGGTTGAAAAAGGATTCGAAATCAGAGACTATCAATTCCTTGATGACAAGTGCAAGTGACCAATGGAAGGTAATTGACCTAGATAACCTAGAAAATCTTCCAATTCTACAAGCAAGTCAAAGAAGTGAAAAAAAGCATTCAAACAAGACAAAAAAGACAAATACACAAGTAGGAGGTCATTGATACTTGAAAAACATTCTTCAATGGCCAGGACACACTGGAAAAGCAAGGGGAAATCCAACTTTTCCTAGGTCTGAGATCAACGCTTCTGTGGTGAGCAGAAGGGTGCTGAAGATGGATCAACACGATTGTTCTATATAGAGTAGCGATGGAAGTGATACCGTGAATATGGAGGCAAAAGCTCCCCAATGGAGTCACCAATTCTGTTGTGAAGATAAATCCCCTCTGCGGACAAAGGTGATCTATCTACCCCTAGAGTGGATCTAGCAACTTGAGGTACTTTTTAATGCAAAGCTTTCTTAGCTAATATTCAAAAAGTGAAAAAAAAGGAGATAGAGGTACCTTTTCCTAATGCTATGCTCAAACTCATTAATGGTCGCCTTGATCCACAATCCCCTTAGGCTCACTCCTTGCTATTGGTGGCACACGAATACCTGCGAATGATCAAGAGGAAACAAAAAACGTAATCCAATACATAGTAATCATTAAATATTAGTTATCTATCAGATCAACGAATACGAGAATATTTTCAAAAATGGTTAGAAAAAAATATAAAGCAAACATTAGATGTTTTATTAATGAATATAAAAGAGAGAGCTTATAACCCAAGCCTTGATGTTGGAGGCCTCCCTTTGGTGAAAATTTGAGTCCTTCACCGAAGCTATAAAGCACTCCTTCTCCCAAACAGATTAGGCATTATCATGGTACAATAATGTAAATGGAATGAGAGTTTAGACCAACCCAAAATTGACCAAATAGTAGTGGAAGGATGGGGAAAAATTTATAGGAAGGGAGAAGAGGTTGGGATACCATGAAAGGAGGAGGAAGGTCCACTTTCTAAGGGATAAACCCCCATGGATAAGATCAAAGCTCTAAAATCAGAGAGCTCGATGCTATCACTACCATTTAATAACCAACTCGTTGCCCTAGAAATTCTAGAGGTTGAAGCTTCTCCTCCATTTGAGGAAAAATTGTAAGAAAGGGATTAGCACAATTTTCCAAGAAATAAGGACCCTGACAGCATTAAGCCAGAACATTCAACATGCCATCAGCGTGGGAAGGCCACTAGAAAATGTGCTAACTAAAAAAACTAGGGTTTTGACCAAGTTCCTTCAGTAATCTTCCAAGACAGTTTTCTTTGAGTCTTCAGGGATGTCTTTACATGTTTTTCCATGGTGGAAAGATTGCATAGGGTTTGTCACAGGGCACTTTAGGATCAGGGACAGGAAGTGACCATGGTGACAAATTACTGTGTAACAAAAGGTCATGGTAAAACTCCATTTTTAAAGCTTGACATTAAGTTTTATTTGCCTATGTATGATGGAAAGGTAGATTCTAGAATATTAGACAATTGGGTACGTCAACTTGAAGTGTATCGCAGGATACAAAGAATCAAGGATGAAAAAAAGATTCATCTTGCTTCATTCAGATTGGAAATTGTAACACTTATTTGGTGGGAAGCCAAAACTAAAGAGGAAAAGAAGAAACATGGTAAGGTATTAACCTCTTAAAGTGATTTTGTTTCTACCTTAAGGAGATAATTTTATCCATTAGCATACATGCAAAAGGATATAATGGACTGGCAAAACTTTAGGCAAGGTAAAGGAAAAAATGTGAAAATCTATACTCAAGAGTTTAGCAGAAGAGCACTAATTTTGTGTGTAGATTTGAAATCTCAAGAAAATTTGCTAAAGTACATTGGAGGTTTGCATAGTTACCTAAGACATACTATTCTCATGTTTAATTCTTCAAATTTAGATGAAGTATGTGTATAGGCCACACAACTAGAGGCAAGAGGGAAGCATGTTTCAGAATATACAATTCAAGATATGTTTGAGTCTGAAGAGAAAGGAAAGGGTAAGTTCAAGGGTAAAGGTAAGAAGAATGCTTCCATCAAGATGGAGAAAGAAAAAATCAAATGCAAACATTGTTCCAAATATGGGCATGATGAATATCATTGCTGGAAACTTCATCGAGAGATGATACCCAATAAGAGTAAAAACAAGGAGAAGGAGAAGACAACTCCAACAATAACACATGATTTAGGTTCTAATTCCGGAGATGAATAAAGATCATTGCAAAGGGTTTGAAAGGTAAGGACATTTCAAGTACTAGTTCTTCAACTTGTGACAAGGAAGTGCATACTTAGATTTGTAATCACTGCAAAATTTCTTGATGAAGTTTGACTTGATGTCATTCCGCTTGATATTTCTTGTATTGTTTTGGGTAGCCCATATCTTTATGATAAGAGATAAATATTTCATCGCCATGAGAATAAGTATCAATTGTTCAAGAATGGGATTGAGTACATTGTTACAACGCATAGTAAGAAGACGATTTTTTCTCTTATGCATGTTGGACAAATGAACATAATTTTGAATGCTAATCAAAATATTTGTTTGTTAATGTTCAAGCGTCAAGATGTTGTGAGTGAGGCCTTTCAAGATGATGCATCAAATGAAAATTTTGATTTCATTAAGGTCACTAATGGTTGTGATAACATGTTTTAGGAGTCTAACATGTTGCCTCCAAAAAGAGGTCAACAAGATGTGGTAAAACTAGAGAAGCATGCATCATTGTTCAGTAGTGATGTGAACAAGATGGTGGTGCAAGAGAGTGCAAATATCAAAGAGAAAGAACCAAAGAAATTTGAAAAAAAGGGAATTAGGTTCAAAATTTATTCTTGTGGGTTTCACAAAGTATTTTCTTTTAAATGGGATGTTGCATGGCGATGGTGATCACATTTGGTCAAGAGTCGAGCCAAGCACAAGGAAAGACATGCTAAACATCATCATGTCGACACTGTTCGAGGCGAGAAGAATTCCAAGTTGTTTAATTTTCCTTTGATTAACGATTGAGGAGGGAACATGTTTTTTTCTTCAACGACAGATTTTTGTTCTGCAAATTTTGGGAAATGGCAGCAAGATTGTATATACAACAACAAAAAAGGATCTCCAGAATCAAGGGAAAATATTAGTTTTCATGAAAATATCAAATTATTGAATTCAAGAAAATTGCAGTGGATTGAGACTGGAAGTGTGAGGGGGTTGTACCCTTATCCAAATGTTCAGTAATGAAAGGTATTTTTTGGACAAAAATCTTCCAGTGGGGAGGTGTGATCAGGTGCTCAAAAATGAAATTTGTCGGAAGAGTGTCGAACCTGAATGACCACGTAGATCTCGTCGTTCTGAATCTGATGAAACTCATTTTGCAAAAAACTGACACTGTATGCTCCTAGAAACACATTCTATTCATTTTCCCAAATAGACAATTTTTTTAAAAAGGAAAGTTGACTAGTCAAAAAATTGGGCCAGTGGTAGGTTGCCACGTGGCCTCTTCTGGTTGGTCGAAATTCAAATTTTTTTGGGCCTACCACTGCCTGACAAGTGGAACACTTGATTGGTTCTCTTGTGATTGAATTTGGTTGGTTGGTTGGTGGCCAACCACATGCTACCACGTGGCCCAACCGGAGGCCGTCATGTGGCAGCACGAGGGCCAAAAAAATATTGTTAAGTCCTAACTTCAGCTCCATAGAAGTCGAAACCGGGACCGCATAACAAACAACATAGTGCCTTAACCAACAGGATAACGAAGTCCTTTTTTAAGCATTATATGACAAAAACCATATATAAAGGTTATATTGGCAAAGTATGGGGGTAAGGGGCTAGGGCTCAGCCCCGACCTCCCTAGACAATACACCATACAACCGTTTATCAGGACCAATGGCGCAATGGAGGAAGAGGCCCCACCGCCCGAGATTTTTTATTAAAAAAATTAATTCAACCAATATATTATGGTTGAAAATGTGGATTTTAGGCGTTATTGGGCAAATTAACTATCTGACAATTTCGCCCAAAATTCTGTGAATTTGTTGCTTAGCTGGCCGAAATCAAGGCGAATTTGTAGGAAAATTCTGGATTTTTGGGAATTTGTGGTGTGATTAGTAGCAAAGGTAAGGAGGCTCATAACTTCTTCAGGTTTTGACTAATTTTGGAGCAAAAAGAGGCTAGACACGCATTTTTGACAGTTCTAGAGCTGATGGAATAGGTTTTGAAGCCATTTGAGCACTGTAAATGTATGTAATCACCATTTTTAGCATAATGAAAGAGGGCCAAGCCATTGGAAGCTGGACCAAGGAGACATAGCCCAAGAGGGGTGAACCCCTTCATCACTTGTTGTGTTGTGGTTATTTTTATGGTGTATTTGTCTGTTGTTTCTGCATTTTCAGAGTTTTAAATTCATGCTTTATGTGTTTAAAATTTTTACACAAAGGCTCATAAAACATAGTTTTTAATACTTTTAATTTACAAACCCTCAAGAACATTTTAATGTAGATATCCTGCAGATCAAGTTTGGTATCATATCATAGGTTTTATTTGCTGCTATGAAGATTTTATTGTTTGCAAGTGTATGTGATGCTTACAAGGTTGAAGCTCAAGAGAGGAGAAGGAAATCTTGTAGTTGAAAGTCCTCAAGTTAGGTCAAGGACAAGGAGAGCAAGTTTTCCATAATATCCACCACAAATTCTTCATCAAATTTCAGTTGAATCTTCAAAATTATGTCACATGAAGGAGAGCTTGATAATATGTCAAAGAATGAAAAATTCTTCAGGAAAGCATTCTTATATATGACAAGAATGGTGAAATTTCTCTATGAGGAGAGAAGCACAAGGATGCAAGGTGAGAGCTCAAATATTCCAAAGGGAGATATGTATTCAAAAGGAGAAGAAGGATATGGAGACAAACCTCCAAAAGGTAACGGGAATGGTGATAAACCACCTTTGACACCACCATTCTCATCACCACCATCCTGACCACCATCTTCACAACCACCTTCTTCCACAAAAATCCCTTCACAAACACCTCCACATTCTCCAAGAGGTCATGGTAAAACTCCATTTTTAAAGCTTGACATTAAGTTTGTGATTTAGGTGGATATTGGTGGCCAACTGCCTATTCCACCTAGTTAGTTTAGTCAGTTTTCTTATTTTCTTTTTTTTAGCAGTTTTTCAGGTTCTGAACTTATGAAGGCATTTTGGGGACCTAAATGCCGTATTCCTATGAGACACATTCCAACGAGGTATCATACGTGCCAAACAGAGATAATATGACCAAGTTACGACCCCAAGAATTTGGTTTCCCAACTAACCCCAACTGGGCCCATAAACTCTTAGTGTTACATCTCCTCGGGTTAGGGTTTTGGTTTTTTTAGGGTTTTCTCTTATTGTTCAATAATAAAAATTCCCTTGAGCCTCATTGTAACACATTTCAGAGGCATGTAGCCGCCATATCTCTTTTGAGAGATAAGCTATGATTGCCCTAGCTATTTTATGTCTACGATGTCTGTAAGCATATTTCAGTAATTTGATATTAATGAAATGAAGTTTTATTTCTGCTACATCTTTTTTTTATGTTTATTTCTATATTTTATTTCATTCCTACATAAATATAGGTTCATATTACAGCTCCATGAGGGTTTGAAACATATTTCAGTTTCAATTTTTTGCAGTAATATTTAGTAAACTTCATCCAAGTTCCACGGTCTCCACAAATCATATTAGAGAGTGTCAAATATCTCATTTGAAATTATTTTTTATTATCTCAAATGGGTTTTTTATGGAATTTTATTTTGTTTCTGGGTTTGAGAGATATGGGCAATTGAAGTTACATATGTCTGGAACATTGCGTCGTCGCACATCCTATGAGTTTGTGGAATCATTTTCTCATCCCACAGGTCATCCAATTTAAAGTGTCTTATAACATTGGAAAGATCTATTCAATACCTCAAATGGGTGTTTGACAAAATTTTATTTCATCACCTATAGTAGAAGTTATCATCAAAGTTGCATCAAGAGGTCCATTTCAACCAAGATTCGAATCGGTTTGATTTTCCTATTTATTATGGAGAGGTAGATGCTGAAATATTAGACAATTGGGTACGTCAACTTGAAGTGTATTGCAGGATACAATGAATCAAGGAATCATGATGACACAAAGATTCAACTTGTTTCATTGAGATTGGATAGTGCAACACTTATTTAGTGGGAAGCCAAAACTCAAGAGGACATGAAGAAAAATGGTACGGTCTTAACCTCTTGGAGTGATTTTGTTGCTGCCTTAAGGAGAAAATTTTATCCATGAGCATACATGCAAAATTCTATAATGTACTGGAAAAAATTTAGACAAGGTAAAGGGAAAAATGTGCAAAGCTATACTCAAGTGTTTAGGAGAAGAGCACTAATTTTGGGTGTAGATTTGACATCTCAAGAAACTTTGCTAAAGTACATTGGAGTTTTTCATAGTTACCTAGGACATACTAATCTCATGTTTAATACTTCAAATTTAGATGAAGTATGTGTATAGGCCACAAATCAAGGGGCAATCGGGAAGCATGTTTTACAGGACACAAGTGAGGATAACCTTGAGTCTGAAGAGAAAGGAAAGGGTAAGTTCAAGGGTAAAGGCAAGAAGAATGCTTCCATCAAGATTGAGAAATAAAAAATCACATGCAAACATTGTTCCAAATATGGGCATGATGCAGATCATTGCTGGAAAATTCATCCAGAGATGAGACCCAACAAGCTTAAAAACAAGGAGAAGGAGAAGACAACTACAACAATAACACATGATTTAGGTTCTGATTCTAGAGATGAAAAAAAGATCATTGTAATGGGTTTAAAAGGTAAATAAATTGCAAGTACTAGTTCTTCAAGTTGTCAAAATAATACTCAAGATGATGAAACAGGAATTTAACTTTTCCATGTTAAAGTTATTTCAAAGCATACCAAGATAGACACCCTATCTGATAATGGTTCACAAGAAAATCTTACTTCAGAAGATTTATTTAGGAAGTTGAATTTAGAAACCATTCATCATCCAAGACCTTATCCTTTAGGTTGGATATGTAGGAATGCAAATTTGCAGGTGACAAGGAAGTGCATGCTTAGACTTTAAATCACTGCAAAATTTCTTCATGAAGTTGAACTTGATGTTCTTTTTCTTGATATTTCCCGTATTGTTTTGGGTAGCCCATATCTTTATGATAGGAGAGAAATATTTCATTTACATGAGAATAAGTATCACTTGTTCAAGAACGGAATTGATTACATTGTTAGAGCGCATAGTAAGAATATGAGTTTGTCTCTTATGCATGTTGGACAAATGAAGAGAATTGTGAATACCAGTCAAAATTTTTCTTTGTTAATGTTCAAGCATAAATATGTTGTGAATGAGGCCTTTCAAGGTGATGCATCAAACGAAAATTATGATTTAATTAAGGTCACTAATGGATGTGATAAGATGTTTTAGGAGTCTAACATGTTGCCTCCATAAAGAGGTCAACAAGATGTGGTAAAATTGGAGAAGCATGCATCATTGTTGAGCAATGATGTGAACAAGATGTCAGTGCAAGAGAGTGCAAAGATCAAAGAGAAAGTGCTAAAGAAATTTGACAAAGAGGGAATTAGGTTCAAAAGCTTTTCTTGTGGGTTTCACAAAGCATTGTATTTGAAATGGGATGTTGCATGGCGACGACAATCGCATTTGGTCAAGAGTCGAGCCAAGCACAAGGAAAGACAAGCTAAACATTGTCATGTCGACAGTTTTCGAGGCAAGAAGAATTACAAGTTGTCTAAGTTTCCTTTGATTAACGACTGAGGAGGGAACATTTTTTTTCTTCAAGGACAATTTTTTTCTCTAGAAATTCTAGGAAATTGTAGCAAGATGGTATCTGCAACAACAAACCTGGATCTCCAAAATCAAGGGAAAATATTAGTTTTCATGAAAATCTCAAATTGTTGAATTCATGCGAGTTGCAGTGGATTGAGAATGGAAGGGTGAGGGGGTTGTACCCACATCTAAATGTTCAGTAATGAAATATATTTTGGGTCAAAAATCTTTCAGTTGGGAGGTGTGATCAGGTGCTAAAAAAAAAAAACTCAAAAATGAAAGTTGTCAGAATAGTGTGGAACTTGAATGACCGTGTAGATCTCTTCGTTCGGAATCTGGCGTAACTCATTTCGCGGAAAACGACATTATATTCTCTCAAGAACATGTTATATTTGTTTTCCCAAACATACAATTTTTTTTAAAAGGAAAACTGATTAGGAAAAATTTGGGACAGTGGCAGGCTGCCATGTGGCCTCTTCTAGTTGGTTGAAATTCAAATTTTTTTGGGCCTACCACTACTTTACAAGTGGTAGGCCCTAATTGGTTCTCTTGTGGTTGAATTTGGTTGTGTTGGTGCCCAATGATTTGCAAGATTGGAAAAAAAAAATCTTCTGGGAACCACATCAGACCACTTTGGAGTCCAGAACCTAGCCTTCCTAGACTTAGAGAGGGCTCTCTCTATGTTTATGAATAAATTATTGATCTTTGTGCTTAGGTTTTTTATTTTAGGCTAGTTATGAAGTTCTGGGGTTGTTTTTTTGGTTTGATTGATTGTTTGATTAATTTATTGATTGTTTCAGTTGAATAGATAGATTGTGAGAAACATTAATCCATTGGGCTATGGAGTCATAAAAGGTTTTAATTGTACATCAACTCTGTAAGGGTTTTCATAGGGCAAGCTAACTATATCAAGTTGATATTTTTAGATTAGATGAAATATAAAATGACAGCAAGTTGTGAATTTAGTAAAACTAAAGGGAAATTAAAAATCCTTTAACTATACTTCAACAATAAAAGCTTTTGAGATAATTGTTTAAGAGGAACTAAAGAGCGGGGAAAACCATAAATTTCTTTAGCTAAACTCTACTAAGTAAACCTTAAGACAACAATCCAGAAATCCTAGAGAGCACGACACCACTGAATTCTCTAGTTATTACTTTCAGACAAAGAAAACATTCAAGATAACAATCAGTGAAACTAAAGAGCAAGACACCCCTGAATTCTTTAATCAAACTTCAAAGAAGGCCTTCAAAATAACAGTTTAAGAAAAACCAAAGATCAGGGCAAACCATAAATTTCTTTAGCTAAACTCTACTAAGTAAACTTCAGGGAAACAAGCTAGGTGGAATTAAAGAGCAGGACACCCCTGAATTCTTTAATCAGACCTTGCAGAAGAAAACATAAAGATGAAAGAAGAAGACGGAGTTAAGGTGCCAAGACAACATATCTCAATCTAAAATTTCCGTTCTTTTATCAAAGAAATGATGGAAAATATGGAAAACATAAGAGAAACATTGACAAAGAAGGATAAAATCACCATTAACATAGCTCAAGAATCCCGTGAACATGCTTGTATTATTGATTTCCAAAACAGTTACAATACTTCATTGCAATAATCTATGCAACTCAGATTCTGATCAAATCCAACCTAGCAGCCAATCAACTAGCCCAAACAACCAACCAATAAGAGTAATGAACAATACATGCAGTATTTTCCTGTAGATGAGGAGGTGGTCCTAATCTAGGGTTTCAGACTATAGTTATTACAGAGTAAATGTAATCTTGACCTTTGAGACCATGCAAGGCCCAAGGCAAAATATCACTGACTAAATTTTTGTAATAATAACTTTTAACTTAACTACTGAGCTAACTTTAGGATATTTTTTACTTTTTGGATTTTACAATAACTTTTGAAATAACTCTTTGAGCTGCTTAAAATATCTCTGACTGCTTTATTAACTGTGGTAGGTGTTTAAACCAATATTTGGCTGTAGGTGGACAATCTGATTGTGAAGAAGTAAATGGTGATTTTCTTTGTCATTTGGATTTGTCTTCCTTTGTTTATTTGCTTTTTATTCGTCCTTTAACCTTGATTTGTCTCTTCCTCAACTTTGCTTTCTCTGTTTAATTCCATTAATCTGTTCTTATCTCTGATCTCTCTTTTAACCTTATTTCAGCTGTGCTTTGTCTTTAACTCTGTCTTCTAATCATGCTTTTTCCTTTAACCTTTGATTAATATTTTCCTTAACTCTGATTTCTCTGTTTAATACCTTTAATATGTTCCTATCTCTGATCTCTCTTTTAACCTTATTTCATATGTGCTTTGTCTTTAACTCTGTCTTCTAATCCTGATTTTCCCATTAACCTTTGATTAATATTTTAATCCATTTTATCTTTCATTTGTCCCTTGAATGTATCTTACATTTACTTTTTAGCTTTGCGCAGTGGAAAACTCTTGCTGCCCCTGTAGTGTTTGAATGATCATCAATGGTCATGATCCAGATTAACCTCGCGTTACTAGTCCTTTTGATAAGCGAAGCTGCTGGATCATCACCAGAGAACTTATTTGAACATTTTTAGGACTTAGAAAAGTAAATTATGAATTTCTACACTGATCACTTGCACAATAATTTTTTTTTTGTTAATTTAACACCTGCGCTATGGATAGAGTCCAGTCAAATGGCAGCCTTTGGGTTTTCTGCATTTGTTTAGGGATTTTGATGGGTGTGGAGCCTGATTATATTATTTATTTTGTATCACAACGTTGGAACCCTATACCTTAATAGGGGCGGCAACGCCGCCCGTAATTAAACGCTGCCTGGGGGGTCCAGGGGGGGCAGCTGCGACTTTATGGAGCCCCCCACCCCTGGCGGGGGGTTTCGGGGGCAGTGCCCCCAAAGCTAAAAATAGATGTAAAATTGCCTTGTAAAAGTATAGTAATTTCTAGTCAATTTGGGCCATTCATTAGGCAATGATCTGACCGTAGAAGTTATGTTTAGTTTAGGGTTTTTTGCCCTAGAAGGCAACCCCTCGCTTTTATGAGGGTATTGTATTACGGGTGTGTATTAAATGTGTATTCTTGGAGCAAGAAACAGAGAGGGAGACTGTGAGAGAGAACAGAGCATATTACAGTGGATCTGTTGTAGGTTTTGTCTCTTAATTTTTTGTTGGATAATAGAAAGGAAGGACTGGCTGTTCGGGGTGGACGTAGCCCAAACTGGGTGAACCACATATATCTGTGTCTCTCTGGTTTTATGTGTTTTGTGTGTTTGTATTTTCCGCATATTTTATGTGTTGCATTGCTCTGTAATATATAATTTTCTAACATATTTTCAGGTTTTTCTCGCAGAGATTTCATGGCGGCTCGGGGCCTATCGCATTAACACAGGGCTTTTCGAAATATTTTGAATGGGCCAGCGGTTTCGGGTTTACGGCGCGGAGGCGGTAAGTGATTTTATCGCATAGGGCCAGAGTGGTTAATGGTATTTGGTGGAGGGATGTAATAGAACGGAGAGAGGAGATGTGGAGGGGAGGACAGGCGGTAATACCACCTATTTCGTAAGGTCCGATGATACGGATTTATGCAGGAACATAATAGAATACACATATAACCATAAATAAAAATATGAATTGGAAATAACACTTCATTTCATTAATATCAAAGAACTGAAATTTGCTTACAGACAGAATGGAAATAAACTAGCTAGGGCATTGGTAGCTTATCTCTGAGAAGAGATGTGGCGGCTACAGGCCTTTGAAACGTGTTACAATGAGGCTCGAGGGCCTATTTATTATTTAGAAACAATGGAAAACCCTAAACATCGAAAACCCTAACCCTAGGAGATGAAGTGCCAAAACTATGGGCCTCTTTTGGGTAAATTGGTGTTTCAACTTCCTGGGGACGTAAATTTGGCATATGATCTCTGTTTGACGTGCACCATACCTCGTTATAAATATCTATCCGAGGAATACAACTTTTGATTTAAGTAACATGGGTCCAACATGGTTCCATCGACCCATGTTGCTCCCAGTTTTCCAAGAAACGCCGTTTAGGGCCTCAAAATGGCTCCGGAAGTTCAGTACCCGAAAAACTGCTAAAAATAGTAAGTCGGCCGAAACTGAAAAACTGAAAGAGACAATGGTGGGGATTCAAGTGGAATAGTCTGGTTGCCACCAATATCCACCTGGGTCATTCCTCCCCCCTTAGGAATTTATAGTCCCCATTGCGTTGAGTTCCTCCATGAGATGAGGAAACTTCTGTTGAACTTGGTCCCTTGTGAACCACTTCCCTTGGTGCAGGAGTTGGCCAGATTTGACAACCCGATACAGTTGGATCTTCTGTTGGAGAGTGTTCTTGATTTGCATTTCCATGATACAATCTATGGTGGCCTATTCCATGCAGTATGGGTTTAACTCTGTTCGTGTGAGTTGTTCTGCAATGTCAAAGGTGTCCAGTAGAGGTGGGAAGTAGGGACGAAGGCGGACCACATTGAATACTAGGTGCAGACCAAGGAATTATGGAATACTGAACTCGAAGGCATTGTTACCTACAGCCTTGGTGATGGTGTACGACCCATATCGGAGCGGGCGAAGCTTACGATGGGGTCCAGTGAGGCACTCCTTCTGCAAATGTAGCCACACTTTGTCACCCACCTGAAAGTTGTGTGACACCCGATGTTGATCATGTCATCACTTGTACTTAGCATTGGCTTTGTCCAATATGTCATGAACCTTTTGGTGGATGTGCTGAATGTGCTCGATGAAGCTGTTCACTTTTTCAGATTCAGACTGGACATGAGCCGAATCGGCCTGAGTAGCCACAAATGCCATGGCTACGTCAATGGGACATAGTGGCTGGAATCCCAAGTCCACCTGAAATGGGCTATGACTGGTTGAGTTTTGGAGAGCCCGGTTATAACTGTATCATACATAGAGGAGGCTATCATCCCATGTGCGTGGATACTTTGAATTGTACATGCGCAGAACGTGTACAATCATCCTATTGACGACCTTTGTCTGGCCATCAGTTTGGAGATGGAAATATGTGGACTTGGTGAGCTTGGTGTCTAGCATTGACCAGAGGCTAGACCAAAATGTGTTGAGGAACATGTTGTCCTGATATGATATGATAGACTGTGGGATCCCAAAGTGCACCCACACTCGTTCAAAGAAGATTTTAGCAGTGGCTTATGTTGTGTTATTCTTCTTGCAGGTCGCCATAATTTCCATCTTTGAGAATCTGTCGATGACCACGAAAACATAGTCGTTTCCATGCTTAGTAGAAGGAAGGCCTGACATGTAATCCATGGAGGTGGATTCCCAAGGTCGACTAGGCGTAGGTAGCGAAGTATAGAGGCCTTGCTTCTTGATGGTTGGTTTGGCAATGACACAAGCAATGCAGGATCTGATGTACTTACCGACATCCTGTCAAAGGTTCGGCTAATAGAAATACTTCTGCAATACTGCCACTGTTTTCTCGACCCCGAAGTGACCAGCAACTCGACTGTAGTTTGCTTCCCATATCATCTTGGCACACTCGCTTGAAGGAAGAAAAAGGTGTCCCATGTGACATAACAGTGCATCTTGGAGGTGAAAATTTGGAACTTGTGTACCCCCCAAGACTGCCTTGTATGTGTGGCTGAATTCTAGATCACTCTCGTAGAGAAGCGGCCAATCAGATGTCTCGTGCCCACAAGAGTTGAGAACGGTGGTTAGTGCCCTATTGGTGGTCAGCTGAGGCAGTCTGCAAAATTATTCGTGCTACCCTTCTTGTACTTGATGTTCAAATGAAATTGTTGTAGATATGTGGACCACTTTTGATGACGATCGTTCTGCAAATTCCCTTATGTCAGTATGAACTACAAGGGTCAGTGGTATGTGTGGATGATTGTTTCCTTCCCCAAAATGTAATGCTTCCATTGTCAACAAGCCTGCACAATGGAATACATTTCTTTTTCATAAGTGGGATACTTGCAAAATGTGTCGGACAATGTCTAACTGTGATATGCCACTCGATGCCTCTGTTGAGTAAAAACTGCCCCAATAGCATAGTTAGAGGCATCTATCTCGATCTCAAATGGTTGTTGCAAGTTTGGTATTGTGAGCACTGGGGCAGAACAGAGGTGATGTTTCAATTTTATGAACACCTTATGTTGAGATTCCAACCAAAAAAAAATTTCTTTCGCTCCTCCCTTGGTGACTTGACTCAAGGGCCAAGTGATATGAGAGAATCCCAATAGGAACCTGAGGTAGAAATTAGCAAGACCTAGAAAGCTACGAAGCTCTATTAGAGTGGTTGTGACTGGCCAATCCTGAATGACTTGGATTTTGGTTGGATCCACATGCACCCCCCTTTCATCAATAATGTATCCCAGCTATTGAACTTGGATCATGCAAAAAGTTCACTTCTCCAAATTGGCACACAACTTGTGTTGCCGTAGTGTTTGGAGGACTTGTCGGATGTGGTGGAGGTGCTCTTCCCAAGTCTGGCTGAAGATTAGAATGTCATCCAAGTACACCACTACAAATGAGTTTTTGAATGGTTGCAAGATGTCTTCCATCAACCTCGTGAAGGTTGCAGGAGCATTCGTCAACCCGAAAGGCATGACCAGGCATTCAAAAAGTCCCTCCTTGGCTTTGAAGGCAGTCTTCCACACATCGGAGGGCTCGATTGGTACCTGGTGATACCCAAACTTCAAGTCGATCTTGCTGAAAAATTTTGCTTCTTTGAGTTGGTCCAGAAGGTCATCAATCCATGGGATCTAGTACCTATTCCAGACAATGATCTTGTTCAGTGCCTGATAGTCAATACAAAGTATCCAAGTCCCATCCTTCTTCTGTACCAACACGATCGGGCTCCCACAGGGCAATGAACTTGGCCGGATGTGATATTTCTACAACAGCTCCTAAATCTGCCTCTTGATTTCATCATTCTCCATAACAAAGCACCGATAGATCATTCCATTGGGTAGCGGTGCACCTTGGGTCACATCAATGGGGTGCTTGACTTGACAGTGCAGAGGAACCCCTGTGGGTGAGGTGAAGATGTTCCCGTACTCCTCCACAACCATGTCCATTTGTTGTTGTTGTGTAGAGGAGCCTTGTCTGGTGGTCGTGGCCACAATGTTTTTCTTGCCCTAGGGGCAGATCATTGGGAAAAAAAATTTACTGGTTTGGGAAATGAGCTTACTGCATTGTATTGTAGTAACCAAAGGGATAGCGGCAAGTGGTGGTACCTCTGGTATCATGTACAACTTATTTCCGAAAGTAACAATAACAACATGAGGCCGGAACTCATACACAACATGTCGCTTCCACAAGTATGGTTGGCCTAATAATACATCAGAAACATCAAGAGGAGCAATGTCACATAATACCTCATCCGTGAAGGGCTTGATGCTATAGGGAAGGTGGAACTGCCGGCTGACGCAAAGATCCCGTCCTTGGTGAAGCCACCCGATGGTGTATGGATGTGGCTATGTTGTGGTCGGAAAGACCAACTGCTTCATGACGTCTACTGAAATGAGGTTATTCTAGCTCCCATTGTCAACAATGAATTGTAGCGGGGAACCCTTTACCCACATATGGGAGTGGAAGAGATGCTCCTCCTCCTCTGGATTTTCTGGTTCCTCCTTCTAGATCTTCGTTGTGGAAACAATGGTGTTGGGCTTCGCATCAATAATTTTTTTCCCTTTGTCATTCCCCTTGTCAGGTTCAGATTTAGAATCAGAGCATGCATCTAAATCAAAAGCACTCATCTCGGCCACCAGCGACTGCTTGGCCCGACACTCACTTGTGTTGTGAGTGGAGCTCTTATGGAACTCACACCACTTTCTCGTGTCCTTATTTAACTTCGCAATGTTGTTCTTTTCTTTTGGCTTTGACAGGTTTTCTTCAGATGCCATGCCTTGGATTTTTCCTTTGTTCTGCGGTTGGGGGGCACCTTTCCCTTGATTTTGATTCGTAGATCCAAAGTCTCGCTTCTTCTGTTTGAATTTCTGCTCAATCTTGGTAGCATACCGGTATGCCATACTAAGCGAGGAGATGTCGAGGAACTTCATTTCATCCTAAATGTATCTGTACACACAACTACGATACTTTAGCACCAAATGTTTCTTCGAACCTTTGATACCCAACTTTGTGCGCAGGGTATGGAACAAATTCATCAGCTCATGCACATCCTGATCCCTTTGTTGCCGCAGCGTGGTCCATTGTATGTACTTGTCCTCATAGCTCCCCACGGGATAGTATTGTTCCTTGATGGCATCTCGGAACGAATTCCAAGTGGGTACGGCTGAGAACAGAGAGGGTTTTGTCTTGTCCTTTTTCTCACAGTAGGTTTCCCACTAGTCGGTTAGTCGAAATCAGGGCAAATTTGTAGGAAATTTCTAGATTTTGGGGAATTTGTGGTGCGATTAGTAGCAAAGGTAGGGAGGCTCATAAATTTTACATTTTTTGACCAACCATGGAGCAGAAAGAGGTTAGACGAGAATTTTTGATAGTTCTAGAGTTGATGGAACAAGTTTTGAAGCCATTCGAGCACTTTAAATGTATGTAATCACCATTTTGAGCATAATGAAAGAGGGACAAGCCATTGGAAGCTAGACCAAGGATACATAGCAAAGGAGGGGTGAAATATTTCATCACTTGCTGTGTTGTGGTAATTTTTATGGTGTATTTGTCTGTTGTTTTCTGCATTTTCATAGTTTTAAATTCATGCTTTATGTGTTTAAATATTTAACATAAAGGCTCATAAAACTTGATTTTTAATACTTGCAATTTACAAACCCTCATATACGTTTTAATTAAGATCTCATACAGATCAAGTTTGGTATTAGAGCATAGGTTTTCTTTGTTGCTGTGATGATTTAATTGTTTGCAAGTGTATGTGATGCTTACAAGGCTGAAGCTCAAGAGAGGAGAAGGAAAGCTTGTAGGTTCAAGTCCTCAATTTAGGTCAAGGACAAGGAGAGAAATGTTTCCACAATCTCCATCATAAATTATTCCTCAATCTGCAGTTGAAGCTCCAACAAGTATGTCACATGAAGGAGAGCTTAACAATATGTTAGAGGATGAAAAATCCTTCAGGAAAACATTATTTTATATGACAATAATTTTGAAAGTTCTCTATGAGGAGAGAAGCACAAGGATGCAAGGTGAGAGCTCTAATATTCCAAAGGGAGATGAGTCTTCAAAAGTAGAAGAACGATATGGAGACAAGCCTCCAAAAGGTAATGGGAATGGTGAAAAACCACCTTTGACACCACCATTTTCCTCACCACCATCCTCACTACCATCTTCACCATCATCTTCTTCCACAACAATCCCTTCACAAACATCTCCACATTCTCCAAAAGGTCATGGTAAAAATCCATTTTTAAAGCTTGACCTTAAGTATCATTTTCCTATGTATGATGGAAAGGTAGATCCTGAAATATTAGACAATTGGGTACGTCAACTTGGAGTGTATTGCATGATACACTGAATCTAGGATTATGACACAAAGATTCAGCTTGCTTCATTGAGATTGGAAAGTGCAGCACTTATTTGGTGGGAAGCCAAAAATCAAGAGGACATGAAGAAACATGGTCAAGACTTAACCTCTTGGAGTGAATTTTTTGTTGACTTAAGGAGACAATTTTATCCATTAGCATACATGAAAAAGGATATAATGGATTGGAAAAACGTTAGACAAGGTAAAGGACAAAATGTTCAAAGCTATACTCAATAGTTTAGGAGAAGAGCACTAATTTTGGGTGTAGATTTGACATCTCAAGAAACTTTGCTAAAGTACATTGGAGGTTTGCATAGTTACCTAAGACATACTATTCTCATGTTTAATCCTTCAAATTTAGATGAAGTATGTGTACAAGCCACACATCTAGAGGCAAGAGGGAAGCATGTTTCAGAGGAGACAAGTGAGGATACCTTTGAGTCTGAAGAGAAAAGAAAGGGTAAGTTCAAGGGTAAAGTTAAGAATAATTCTTCCATCAAGATGGAGAAAGAAAAACTCACAAGAAAACATTGTTCCAAAGATGGGCATGATGAATATCATTGCTAGAAGCTTCATCTAGAGATGATACCCAACAAGCTTAAAAAAATGAGAAGGAGAAGGTATCTCCAACAATAACACATGATTTAAGTTGTGATTCTAGAGATGAAAAAATATCATCGCAAAGGGTTTGAAAGGTAAGGAAATTTCAAGTACTAGTTCTTCAAGTTGTCAAAAGAGTACTCAAGATGATGAAACAAGAATTGAAATTTTCCATGTTAGAGTTATTTTAAAGAATATCAATATTAACACCCTATTTGATAGTGGTTCACAAGAAAATATTATTTTAGAAGACTTAGTCAATAATTTGAATTTAGAAACCATTACTCATCCAAGAAATTATCCTTTAGGTTGGATACGTAAGAATGTAAATTTTCAGGTGACAAGGAAGTGCATAATTAGATTTTCAATCAATGCAAACTTTTTTGATGAAGTTGAACTTGATGTTGTTCTGCGTTATATTTCTGGTATTGTTTTGGGTAGCCCATATCTTTATGATAAGAGAGAAATATTTCATCGACATGAGAATAAGTATCATTTGTTCAAGAATGGGATTGAGTACATTGTTAGAGCGCATAGTAAGAAGACAAGTTTGCCTCTTATGCATGCTGGACAAATGAAGAGAATTGTGGATGCTAGTCAAAATGTTTCTTTTTCAATGTTCAAGCATCAAGATGTTGTGAATGAAGCCTTTCAAGGTGATGCTTCAAATGAAAATTCTTATTTCATTAAGGTCACTAATGGTTGTGATAACATGTTTCAGGAGTCTAACATGTTTCCTCCAAAAATTGGTCAACAAGATGTGGTAAAATTGGAGAAGCATGCATCATTGTTGTGTAGCGATGTGAACAAGATGGCGGTGCAAGAGAGTGCAAAGATCAAAGAGCAAGCGCCAAAGAACTTTAACAAAGAGGGTATTAGGTTCAAAAAATTTCCTTGTGGGTTTCAAAAAGTATTTCCTTTGAAATGGGATGCTGCATGGAGATGGCAATCACATTTGGTCAAGAGTCGAGCCAAGCACAAGGCAAGACTAGCTAAACATAGTCATGTTGAGAATTTTTGAGGTGAGAAGAATTCTAGGTTGTATAAGTTTCCTTTGATTGACAACCAAGGAGGGAACATGTTTGTTTCTTCAAGGATAATTTTTTATTCTTCAAATTCTATAAAATTGCAACAAGATGGTATGTATAACAACAAAACAGGATTTCCAAAATCAAGGGAAAAGATCAATTTTCATGAAAGCCTCAAATTGTTGAATTTAGGAATATTCTAGTGGATTTAGAATTGAAGGGTGAGGGGGTTATACCCTCATCCAAATTTTTAGTAATGAAAGATATTTTTGGGTCCGAAAACTTCCAGTGGGGAGGTGTGATCAGGTGCTAAAAAAAATGCTCAAAGATGAAAGTTGTTAGAATGGCGTGGAACCTAAACGACCACATAGGGCTCATCGTTCTGAATCTGGCACATCTCGTTTCGCAGAAAACTTACATTGTATTCTCCCGAAAATGCATTATGTTCGTTTTCCCAAACATGCAATTTTGTTAAAAAGGACAACTGATTAGGCAAAAATTTGGGCTAGTGGTAGGCTGCCATGTGGGCTCTTTTGGTTCCGTTGTGGTTTAATTTGGTTGTTTGGTTGGTGTCCAACCACATGTTTCCATGTGTCCCAACCAGAGGCCACCATGTGGGAGCACGGGGACCACCAAAATATTGTTAAGTCCTAACTGCACCTCTATAGGAGTCGATACCAGGACCACATACCAAACAACACATCGCCCTAACCAACGGGCTACCGAATTCCTTGTTTAAACATACAGAAAAAACCATATATAAAGGTTATATTGGTGGAGTATGGGGGTAAGGGGCCAGGGCTTAGCCCTGGCCCTCCCAAACAATACACCATATGACCATTTCTTAGGATGAATCGCGCGGCGGAGGCGGAGGCACCACCACCCGAAATTTTTTATTAATTTGGCCAATATATTATGGTTAAAAATGCAGATTTTAGGTGTTATTGGGAAAATTAATTGTCTGAAAATTTCACCCGAAATTCCACGAATTTATTGCTCGGTTAGTTGAAATTAGAGTGAATTTGTAGAACAGTTCTAGATTTTGAGTAATTTGTGGTGCGATTAGAAGAAAAGATAGTGAGGCTCATAAATTCTTCAGGTTTTGACCAATTTTGGAGTAGAAAGAGGCTAGACAGGCACTTTTGATAGTTTTGGAGTTGATGGAATAGGTTTTGAAGCCATTTGAGCACTGTAAATGTATCTAATCACCATTTTGAGCATAATGAAATAGGTCCAAGCCATTGGAAGCTGGACCAAGGAGACATAGCCCAGGAGGGGTCAACTCCTTCATCACTTGTTGTGTTGTGGTTATTGATATGGTGTATTTATCTATTTTTTCTACATTTTCATACTTTTAAATTCATGCTTTATGTGTTTACAAATTTAACATAAAGGCTCATAAAACTCAGTTTTTAATACTTGCAATTTACAAACCCTCAAGCACATTTTAATTAAGATGTCATATATATAATTATCCTGTCATAATCCATGATGATGATATTCATGTTGCAGGATCCTATATGGTGTATGATGTTTGTTGATGATTATCATGGTCTCGCTACCTCACTATTGAGGTCTTTGGTTTTGGTCATAAATTCCATATATGTCTCTTGATGTAAATGGAAAGAGAAGTCTTCATTCAACTTTGGACAAACCTTTAACCTTGATGTCAAAGGGGGATAGTATCTCGGTGTTTGGAGAAGAATGCTTGGAGAGAATCTTTCTATAGATGTGTTTACGAGTATTTACCGGTGGTGGTGACCAAACACCAAAGTGGTTGCCATCAAGTCCAAAGGAGGATATTACTGGAATTATGGCTAATGTGTTGCCTTTGATGGAAACCTACTTGATAAATATGTCAACATCATGGTTATGTAGATGCTACAACTGATACAAACAAAGGAATATCAGTTCAGAGACTGAGGAATAATAAAGGTTAAGTTTAGGAAAGTATACATGGGTTCTATGAAGAAACTATATGTACATACGCAGGTATGGTGAATAGAAGTCATGTACATTTTCCACACCATGATATTACGAATACCAGGGGTATTGACCCATAATAATGAGTACGACAACAAATATTTTATATATTCAAAGAATACCATCAAAAGTACCAATGGATTGGCCTAAGGTATTGGATAAGGCCTACGCTATATAAGGGGATGGAGATCAAGTGTTAGAGTGTGCATGTGATGAATGAATTAATCTGAAATATATGTGCATCGGGGAGCATAGAGGGCGAATAGATTAGATAGATCTGAAATGACTACATATTGGATAATTGTTTATGGTTTGGTAAATCTGTGATGATGGTATTATGATGTGTGTCTATAACAATGTGTATGTCGAGATTTAGGTTTGATAGATGTTGTATTGTGCAGTGAAGGTATGACCACAGGGACTTCACTACGGGAGCAATACCATATCACGTGGGTCCATATTTGGGGGATACATAATGAGCCAAAAATGACATAATACATTGGGGGATATATAGGGGGTAAAGGGTTTTTATATTGGCGGTATAAAAAATGGAGCTCAAAGTTAATGAAATTTTTTTTAATGCGTATAGAAAATGTTAATGAAAAAATGGATACCTAAAATATATAGTGAAAGTAGGGGATTTTTAAATTGGGAATGTGTATTGGGTTTATATTGGTAGGGGGTTAAATAAAGTGATTTTTAGAGGTATTTTCCAATATGTACCCAAATTAAAGGTATTGTTTAATATGCTATGATTGCACGTGATATGCTAGAGGTTCATTGAGTGAAGCCCCTATGGGTATGACTTAGTGATTACACATCACTACGTGGGTTTTTCTCTGAGAAGGCACGTACATACATGGATATGCATCTGGGTAGTTGCGTATATATTATGTGTGTTGGAACGGGGTCTCATAACAAGCTGAAAAACTGGTTCATTTTGAATATTTTTTATTAGATTTAGTCTAGTGCAAGGGTTTTGAGGCGGGTCAAAGCCTCGAATGCATTGGAATGGGTAAAAGGGTAAAATAGGGGCCCAAAAACCACGGTTTGCGGACCATAGGAAAGACTAGGCTAGATTGTTATAAATAGAGGATCATTTTGTATTGTAAAGAACAAGAATGAAAGGTTATTGATGCGAATTGTGGTTTAAGCTATCTGTTTGGGTTTTGGGGAAAGGACTCCTGCTGGCTATGTGCGCGAAGATCCAAGTCTTGTTGTGTGTAGACCTTGCTGCTGTGTGCATAGGTTGGGAAGGGAATTGTAAGGGATAATTGATGAATGAATGAATGAGAAGGATTGATAAGGTACTGAATCTATGAGTAATATTTGTATGAATTATTGGTAATTATTGTGCTATGCATTTTTTTGTTTAAGCTATGATGCTCTGTGTAATTGTGTTTCTGTACGTTGATCTATTCTGTTCTGTTTATGCACTGTTGGGTTACTATTATAGAAGCATATATAATTATAGATCTAGTGCACATGGATGCGAATATAAACCCTCTTGGCTGTATGCAATATAAGGCGATCTGGGTATCGCAAGACCAAACGTAGCTCTGCTTGCCTTACCTATCCTTTCTCAGGGTGCGGAAACCTGGTTCCAACACCCACCCATACTACTTCGAGTGAGAATTTGACCTGCGAAAGCAGGTCACTGCCGAAAGGGCCAGTAGTATAGGGGTTTGTTGGCAAACCTTGAGCTCCGAACCTTGGTCAGGACCCCTCGAGCCAAGAAATGGTTTCGTTTCCGAGACTTGAAGAAGTTTGAGAAAGGGATCGGGTAATGACAAGAGAATACTGGAAACCTGAAAGAAAGGAAATCAAAGACTGGTTCGAAAGGCAGATCCAAGAATTCGCAGGAAAATAAAATCGAAGTGAAAAGGTAACAACGGAAAAGTGGAGAAATAGGTACATCCTTACAAAGAGCTACAAAATATTCTTTGTGACATTTGCGATCGAGCTCCAGGAGTGGCTGGCCAGACTGATCAAATTCTAGAAGTGTTGGAAGGACGAACGAGTCACTCAATGGACCCCGGAGCTGATCCCGCAGCTCGAAAATACTGATAATACTATCACACGCATGGTAGTTCACTGGGTGGATAGTGTGCTTGGAGGATTTGTGACGTAATTTTCCATTGATCAGTTTGTCTCATATTCTGAAACTGAGCGACGATTCTTTAAAGGGTTTCGGGGAAAATTCCTGAGGACATTACCGTTGTTGATCAAGATATTACTGTGTGAAAAGAGCATTTTGTGTAGTCATACCGAGTGACCTCAGATCTAGACGGGAGTGCGACACGTAGTGGTAAATACTATCGGACCAACGTTGATGGAGGGAGATCTGCTTATAATCTGTTACAAGAACCAGCTACGCAAGATCCCCCAGTTACATCGCCACCTAGGTCACACAAAGGTAAGAATTCACCCATACCACTACTCCCCCTTAATAGTGATATGGTTGTGCACCTGAAACTACCTACCTTCAAGGGGGTAGGAGATGAAGATATGGACCAGTTTTGGTTCGTTGCAGACTCCGTCTGGACTGCATAGAATGTGGTGAATGATATGGTAAAGAGGGTGCAACTGTCATTGGCATTCGAGGATAGTTCCCTGGACTGGTCTATGTGACACATTTCCTAGAATGGGAGTGCATCCATTCAAGATATCAAAGATGCTCTGAAGCAATAGTTCCGGAAGCCGAAATCTTATTCCCAGCTGGTAGCGGAAGTAAAGGACTTAAAACAAGGTGTGTCTGAGTCAGTATGGGAGGCTGATCAGCAGTTGAAGAAGGCAATCAGGGAAGGGAGATTCGAGTATGATGATAGACATCATACGGAATGGTTCATCGCTATGTTGTTACCTCACCTGCGCATGCCAATGAGTCATCAGACCTTTGAACCGCAGGAGAAAGATGTGGAAGTCACTATGAAACTAGAAGCTGCCCCCCGAGAGGATACGTTGGCAAGGGTAAAACAAATTCAAGAACAACTTGGGGCTATTCATATGGAAATACAGAACCTGCGAAAGGAGCGAGGAAGGGACGGTTGTGCAGATCTTTGGTTCATACGATGTCGGGTGTCTGGCCATACAAAGGATCAGTGCCCTCTACTAATGGATTACATGCAAGTGGGAGGACCTAGTCCGGTACACCCAGGGACAAGTAGGGAACCTATTCTGTCATGACCAGGGTCAAGCAGATCTGCACTTTGGTATGATGATTGTCGGGTAGCAGGACTACATGATACGAACCATTTCCCTCGGCTAGGTGCGTATGTCCCAGAACTGAAGCAACAATGGTGCAGATTCTGCTGATCAGTGGGACACAATGAGTAGAACTATTGTACTTATGATTTAATGATGGATCGTGGGAACTTATATAGGGTATAATCGGACCCTGCGTCGCCAAGAATTTTTGCGCACTTTTGAGGATCACTGGCCAGAGGCAGAGGAGGTCGGGGAGGAAGTGCAGGACGAGGACGTGGGCAACTAATCTATTATAACTGTGGGGAAATCAATTTTCCAGAGAGTTCCCAAATCCCACCATACCATCGTGCAAGTATTGTAGGTAGCTAGACCATGTGGTGGAGGATTGCCCAACTTTAATAGCCAAGATGTAGGAAAAACAACCCACCCCTACACAAAACGTACAAAGAGTTAAAAACGAGCTAAGGAATACGAACCCAAGTGTAAAATTCATGACACGTAGCGGGACGGTCACCCAGGGAGCAAAGGAGGAGCTTGCCCCTCGGGAAGGAGTGAATCTCAAGGAACAAGCACCAATTGCGAGCCCCGCGCAGCAGCCGACGCACCTCCAGATAGAAGAAGGAGTTGAGCCCTTTTTGAAGGCATGTCTGAAGTTGCTATGAAACCCGCAGGCTGTAGGAAGTCTCCAAGCACTACTGAATACATGTGCAGCGTGGCTCAATTTGATCCCTGGGACCAAGGATGTACATAAAATATACAGCTATAATAAACGCACCGGAAGAGAAATGCGGTTGACTGCGCAGATTGGTGACTACGAAATGGATCAGCTCATCTTGGATCTTGGATCGGATGTGAATGTATTACCAAAGCAGACATGGAAATGAATGGGAGAGCCTAAATTAGAATGGTCCACCATCTAGCTGCGCATGGAAAATCAACAAAAAATCATTCCTCTAGGAAGGCTACCAAAAGTCATGGTTGACATCGCAGGGGTAAGGGTCCTAGCTGACTTTGAAGTAATAGAAATTGTGGAAGATGCGGATCCCTATCCTGCGCTCCTCAGATTGGACTGGGCTATAGACATGGGGGGTGTCATCAATCTCAAGAAGCGCAGCATGGTGTTTGAAAACAAAGGTACATGCGTCATAGTGCCACTAGATCCGGCAGAAGGTGCATGGTATACAAAGCCAACCTATGAGGAGGAGGAAATAGATCACATTTATAAATTGACTGCGCGGGATGAAGATCGAGTTAACCCCACAGACGAAGGAGTGCTCTACTGGGAAAAGGACACTGAATGTTTTTCTGACTCTGATGAGGAGCTGGAGAATTGGAAAGGTCAGTTACACGAGGTTTCGGCACTACGATGTCTTCGGACCACTAGGAATTTCCGTCACATCTCTACCAAGGAAAGAGACCTGCCTTTCCATGATGACGCAAGAGATAGTAAGAAGATTGTTGAACCTAAAATCCTCGTGGAACGCAGGCTAGGAGCATTGCCACTAACACTGCGCTGAGCACCTGCGCAAGGGCTGGTATTCTTCACTCAGGAGAAGTATTGGAATAGGGTGATCCTGCACTTAGGGATCCCAGTTGCCATATGAGCCTCGCATTCAGTCGACCTACGAAGATACTTTCTGACATACAACACTCAAGGGTGCGATCAAGCCCTACCCGGACAGGCTCATCTGGTTACCGCTGCCCTAAGTGTGCGTTCAATTATGGACCCACCTGAACCCACATGCAATTGGGAGAATTGGCGCTCACTTCGAGTAATAGATGGCATGAAGACACTTGACGCAGCTCTACCAGACCAGGATGTCCCGCCCGAGGATGAAGAGCATGGCTTGAGAAGATTGGTGGCCAACTTGTAGATCTGGTACCTGATCCCTGTTATGGAACACCTCGAATCAACCTTAATTCAGGGTACGCGAACAACATGCAGGCGTCATTCGGAATCTGACATTTCGTGGAAGAGACATTGGGTATGAATAACGACCATTAGTACAACCCATTTT
This sequence comes from Pinus albicaulis, assembly GCA_034641835.2. Taxonomy (NCBI): domain Eukaryota; kingdom Viridiplantae; phylum Streptophyta; class Pinopsida; order Pinales; family Pinaceae; genus Pinus; species Pinus albicaulis. Next base: position 1,160,171,609 of record CM076581.1, on the reverse strand, counting down.
GATAAGAAAGGAACCTTACAGTTACACAAAAGAGGTGGCGGACCATCAATGCAGCCATTTATGGTAAGTTTAATCTGAATTTCCGATGATAAGTTTCCCGTCCGGGCTACTCCACCATTAAATGGCTCCGGACGAGGTGCGGTTGGTAGAATAACTTCGTACCAAGCTATTTTTTGGTTCTACAATATGCTCCTGTTATTAGCCAACTAGATTTCTGCGATCATTGACATTCTCTAGAACACTTGTTCTCTCGTTTCTATGACAGACCCTAACCCGTCGAATGATTCGTTCCCGAGCTGCTCAGTACCTGCATACATCGTCTCGAGAGGGCCTAGGAATTCTGAGTGTAGTCAAAGGATTGAGAGCTAGCTTCTTGAAGAAAGAATTGGCTACGAGCCACGCACAGAAAGGAAACAGTACTATGCAATGGGAATAACCGACCTTCGCACCCCAGGGACTCCCGCGAGACCTAGTTGGATGGCCTTAATAGTAGAGGAGGGTACGTTAGTACTACAATCCCCCGTCCGCAGCATCACAGTCAGGTCACCACTAGTTCTGCACCAAGAAGGAACACTGAGATTCAAGGACATGCTACGACTTCTCCGCAACTCTAGAGTACTGCCCAGTAGAAGTAATGTTTGTTCGCTCCCTCACACTGCCCTATTTAACCATCATGATCCAACCGCTGGGGACATCCAAATAGATTTGGCGCAAAAATCTCTCACAATGCTCCAAGAATTATACACCAAAGTGGTGCAATAGGTTTACCACCGTGACCAAACTACGCAACAGCAGTCTGACATACCTTCGAAAGTACGGGCCCAACGGATTGCATTGGTCACCAACGCAACGCATATTATTTGGGAGCAGCTTACATAAGGCACGCAGTTGGTCGAAACAGCTACACAACTATGGACAACAATCCGGCACCATTCTATGCTTCAGCGTATCCAGAAGGAATTACAGCAGGCAGAGGTTGCTTTAGATCAAGTCAGCGCTTCCTCACCCTCCAACGTCTTCGTGCAGTGTTTAGCCATCATGGACAAGATTGAGAACCTTTGCCACACCAAGCATGTCATCCAAAAACAGTTGAAACCATGGGCCGAAACCGCACTCCATCTTTCCCACGATGTTCAGTCCGCAATAGCGTGCCTCCACCGGCTGTTAGAATGGGTTTCCATGGCTCCAGACGGCCCTGCCTCCCTGACACTTGTCAACATTTTGCAGCAATTTGAGGCCCAGAGTCAGGAAGTGCTCCCTCCGCTCGTCCGCGCTCTTGCTACCTTGCGCGTGAAAATGGAAGCCGCACCACCGCAGTGACTTGGGACGAGTCACAAGATTGTGTTGGGGCACTGTTGGAACAAGGTCTCCTAACAAGCTGCGAAACTGGTCCATTTTGAATATTTTTGATTAGATTTAGTCTAGCGCAGGGTTTTTGGGGTGGGTCAAAGCCCCGAACGCATTGTAATGGGTAAAAGGGTAAACTAGGGGTCCGAAAACCACGGTTTACAGACCATAGGAAAGTCTAGGCTAGATTGATATAAATATAGGAGCATTTTTTATTGTAAAAAACAAGAATGAAAGGTTATTGATGCGAATTGTGGTTTAAGCTATCTGTTTGGGTTTTGGGGAAAGGACTCCTACTGGCTGTGTGTGCGGAGATCCAAGTCCAGCTGTGTGCGGACCCTGCTACTATGTGCGCAGGTTGGGAAGGGAATTGTAAGGGATAATTGATGAATGAATGAATGAGAAGGATTGATAAGGTACTAAATCTGTGAGTAATCTGTGTATGAATTATTGGTAATTACTGTGCTGTGCATTTCTGTGTTTAAGCTGCGAAGCTCTGTGTAATTGTGTTTCTATATGTCGATTTGTTCTGTTATGTTTATGCACTGCTGGGTTACTATTATAGAAGCATATATAATTATATATCTAGTGCACGTGGATGTGAATAGATACCCTCTTGGCTGTGTGCAGTATAAGGCGATCTGGGTATCGCAGGACCAAACGTAGCTCTGCATGCCTTACATATCCTTTCTTAGGGTGCAGAAACCTATTTCCAACACCCACCCATACTACTTCGGGTGAGACTTTGACCTGTGAAAGAAATTCATTGCCGAAAGTGCCAGTTGTATAGGGGTTTGTTGGCAAACCTTGAGCTCCGAACCTGGGTCAGCACCCCTCAAGCCAACAATGTGAAAGGTCAGAATATATACACAAATGTTAAACATGAAAAGCGCATATAAACATGGGTATTCTATGTAAAAGGAACATATATATACTAGGGTTTGTAGTATGAGCTGATGATGATGGATTATATGTTTTGTTATGTTTGTTGTTATCTGCCGAGCAAGTCTCTCTTCTGGTAATTTATGTTTGACAGTACTGGTTGGGTTGAATTTTTTATGGAATGATAAGTTGACTAATGATGATGCTACTGTGTAGTGATATGTATTTGGTTCAGTAATATGTGATGTTTTCAGTATGTGATTCAATGATTGATTCAATGTGACAGTGATTAGACTTAGTTATTTAGTATTTTTATATTTTTACGTAGGTCCTCTTAAGTAGAAGCATTTACATACATGGGTATGATGAAAAACAAAAACGTATACAATCTTATGTATGCTTGATCAGGGTTTCTAGTAGCAGCAGATGGTTTCTGTGATGGGTAACAATGTTTGGCTTGGTATATTGATGAGTAACTGTGCATTTGTATGATATGTCATGTTTTATTTTGATCTAGTTGCAATAGTTGATTAATATTCAGTGATTGATTTTTTTATTTAGTTGGTTCAGTGACTAAGTGATTGGTTCCAGAATTTTATTTGGTATTGACTAGCTTAAATGATAGAAGTGGGTACTGTTAGCCCCTTATAAATTCCTTGACAAGCAAGCAAGGGGCTAGATTGTTTTGTGAGCCTTCAAGGAATGCATTTCCCTTGAAAATACATCATCCTTGAAGCCTTTTGTGTTCCCTGCCTTTGACTGTTGCCCTCTGCTGTTGTAGATTCTATGAGCCTCACTGATTGCTAAAAATTGTGCCCCAAAAGACCTTCATTTGCCCCTTGTACCTCTGCAAAATGTCCCATTTTACCCCTTTTTCCCCCTTTGACAAAGTCTTCCCTTTCCCCTCTAACTCCCCCTTTACCCTCAAAATCATACCCAAAATCCCCTTTAAATCCCACCCTTGCCCTTTATTAAGCCAAATCTCCCCTTTATCCTCTTATCGTTACCCTCCTATGGCTTTAAAATTCATTAAAATGGGTTAAAAACCCACTTTTCAACCTTATGATAGGCTTAGCCCTTTCCCGCCAGTCCCCTTCAAACTTTTCCCCATATAACCTTAGCGCTAAGACCAAGCGCTTAGTACCTTGGGGCCAATCGCAATTGCAGCTTGCAAGACCGGCGCATTCCTTTGTTAAATACAAAACGTCCGATGCGATTGTGTTTTGTTATTAAGTCCCGCGACTTAATCCCCACCATTGATTCCCCCCGTAGATCGGACGGTACGCGCTAATCGCAAATCTGTTTGATCGCAAGGTTTATGTTAAGGCCCCCGATCGGCTCATCGCGAATGTTTGCGATGCGATTGATCGCACTCCCCTCCGATCATCGCAATCGCAAGTTCTAAAGTGTGTCTCCCTTACGCCCCTCCGATTGCAACTTTCCAATCTCATCCTGGCCGTCCATCTTCCCACCGGATCCAACGTTCCGCGCACTCCCTGCCCAATCGCAATCGCGAGTTTCTTTGTGTCACCCCGCTGACCTTTCTCGATTGTGATTCCCCGATCGCTAATCATTCCCCGATCCGCCCGATCGCAAGCCCTCCTCCGATCGCATCGCAACATTTGAAATGCGTGTTGCGACTACCCCCGCTCCCGATCTCCGATTACGATTGGCTTACCGGGCCCACCGTACCTTACCTCCACTCATTCATGAAGTAAAGGATTTTCCAGTTTGTAAAGTGGAAAATTGTTATATTCTGTTTTTACAAAGGTTTTTCCTCCCGATCACAATCGCAAAATCCATCGCGATCGTAACGTTCTAAAGTGTGTCTCCTCTGTTCCCTCCGATTGCGATTGCGATTTCCTCCTAGGCCCCACCTCGTACGACCATTCCATCGCATTCCATTGCATTTCATTGCATTTCTGTGTATTTCTGCATAAGTCCAAAGTGTCGCTCTTTACATTAAAGTTAATAATTCATATTCATTTCGTCCATTTTCATAAAACCATCCCGCTATGTCGATCTCCACTGTTGATCTTTGTCTTCGGACCACGATCGAACGGTCCACACGCATTTCTCCACCAAACCCTATTATTCGTTGTTTCCGCCATTTCAATGCATTTTCACCATTATTTCATGTAAAACCACCATTTCACCACTGTCGCACTACCATTCTGCCCGTCCTCCGTAACCATCCACCTCCTCCGTGCATGGATTTCTTAACATAGATATGGGTTTTGTAGGGTACTGGTGGTGAAACGCTGCCATTATTGCACAGTTTTGATACAGCAGTAATTTTTCACCGTCAGAGTTATAAATGAAGTGGCAGAGAGTTCCAGGCACGCAAACGAAGATCTTTGAGCCTTAAACCAAGTTTTTCAAGGCAAGCTACCTGGTCAAAGACATCATAGCCCACCAGAGGGTACGGATGTGCAGAAATTAATATATAGCAGGTTTTCTGCATCAGCAAAATGTTTTTCTCCAGGAAAGGACGGGTTGCCCATACTGATTTTATCCTATGCCGTGCTCCAGGGAAGATTTCCGACTTAACCACTGTCCAAAGCCATCAGAACATTTGCTATGTGGTATGGCGGACTCCTCCACCATTTACTCACCCTTTGCCCCTTCTCCAAAAGTACTACAGGGTACTGCAAGCCAGTGTACATCAGGGTCATTTTAGAGTAGTTGGAAGCCTGAAGAGGATCATTCGTTCACCCAAAGAATGCCAGAGATCAATACACAGGAGTTAAAACAGAATGGGCTTCGGCCCTCTCTTTCTTTCTGAGTTTAATGCTTCATTTAGTATTGCACCTACCTCCTTAGCTCATCTTCTGCTATAAAACTCATGAGAAAAATATTGTAAAAGTTGTTGATGAGATATCTGAGAATTGCAAGCTTTTCTCTTGAGGCATGCTCACTGTGTAAATTTGTAAGATAGGCTGAGGAGTATGTTTTCAAACTTAAATTCAAGCTATTGGAAAATGATGTACCTGATTGGTGTTGCTCTTAATATGACAAGCACTTTTCTTTGGATCCTGATCTAAAGCTGCGGTGATGTTTTTCTGTCTTTGTGTTTTATTTCATTCCATTTCATTTCTTCTGGCTTGCATCGGAAATCTGGCATAGGATTTTCCCTTGTTAGGCACCCTATGTTTCTGCTCTCCTTGCCTTAATTTTTTCTGCTAAATGTGTTATCTAAGAATTAGTTTCAATTAATTTAACCAGTGTAGTGGATGTCATTGCCTGCTAGCTGATGTATGAGTTAATGAAACTGCTTCTTAGATGTTCTTGTTAGAGTTTAATTGAATGAATTGGGAACACTGGGAGTGTAGAACTCTATCTCTGTCTCACTAGGATCCTTTTCAGTTAATTAAACCTTTCTAAGTTCCCTCAGTTGCTCCTTTGCCTTTCTTTGATAGTTGCCTAAGAGTATGTCCAAGCAGGTCTGGAGTTAAATGACCTCTGACCTGATCTATAGACAGAAATTGGGTTACCCTCATTCTTTCACTTTCTTTCCTGATTTGTTTCACTCCACCTATCATTTTAGGATCCAATGCTTTAGATGACTAGCCCAACTGAAAGCCTGCATATTGAACAGCAAGTAAACCCTTTCCTGACTCCATTTGCCCAATGGTCTTGAATACTATCTGAATTTATCTCTCTTTGCCTAAAATATTCTTTTCCTTGCCTTGTCTTATATTGAACCCTTCATTCCTAATTCCCAACAACCAAATCAAAACAAATCAAACAAAAAAACCTTGTGCCTATAACTAGCCTAACATCATAACATTTGAACTTCAAAGACATATATACTTTGACTATCATAGAGAGATCCCCCTCTAGACCTAGGAGGGTTAGAGCCTAAGGTCTGAAAGTGGTTTGATGTTGTCTCATCTTTTGGTCTTGCCAACCTGGCCAAAACATGAGAACCCCAACATAATGGCGACTCCGCTGGGGAACTTCTGAGTATTTTCCACTATACTACATCACAAGAGCCTCAGAAAACCTAGAAAATCTGGTCAGGTTGGTAGTGAAACACTTTCACTTACATTCCACTTACCTCTTGTTTTGTTTCACCCCACACTCTTAGACAGAGTCTGGAAAGGGCCAGGTAGCTTCCAGATCTCACACTCTTTCAGAGGTGACATATCTGGTAAAAGCCCTCCCAGTCAATCTCTGGTTTGAATTTGTTGTGTTTTCGAGATATCTTTGAGAAGAGACATCTCATAAGCACTGTGGTGGATAGTGTAGCCTCTAGAAACACCCTAAACCCTCCACCTGGCAACTCCATAGTTCCTCAACAATTGAAAGACTCCACTGGTGATCAGTAGGCCTGCTGATTATCTTGGTTTCACATAAGACTCCACTGGGAGACCAACCTCCACACAACATCAAACACAATAGAAGCAACAAATAGGGTTAAGCTGCTTGGTTGGAAAACAACATTCTGGCTTTCAGAACCATTCACACAAGAGCTTATCCTGACCCAAACCCACCTGAAATAGTTGATAACCCTGAGAGCATCCTCAGGAAATCACCTACACCTAGAAGATCAACTATTTCCAGTCACATCTATAGAGCTAACTCTGCACCAGAAGACCTTACAGCTCTATCACACTTTCATCTTGACCTAGACCTACCCGATAGATTACCAAGAACTAGGTCATTTAGTGTTCCGGATCAGCCAGACCTAGAGCTTCCTGATTCACCACCTCAGAGTGGTAAACACATTAGGGATAGAGAAATTCCCCCATCTACACCTCCTGATATCCACTTCATTCAAAACTTGGGGCTCTCCCACCCTAAATCTGCTCAGCAAACCTCTGCTGGTCCTAGTATACCTGTTATCCATTTACTAGCTGCTCAAGTCAATCCTTTACCTCATTAGAACATCATCATGGCAGCCTGGTATGCTCTTTTTTTGTTACCTCAGCCTCTAGTGCCCTTACCAAATGATTACCAATCAAAGATCCCACACTTCACTGCAAAAGAGTCCATCACAGCCCAACAACATGTAGATAAGATGGGAGATTCTTTTGATTACATGGAAATTGATGATGATACAATCAAAATGAGAATTTTTGCCCAGAGCTTAGGAGGTGATGTGAAGAAATGGTTTAAGAGCTTGCCTCCTGGTAGTATCCGAGACCTCCCAGCTCTATATCAGACCTTCATAAACAAATGGGAAGTTAAGGCTAATCCTCGCCAACTCCTAGAATAATACATGAACATTAAAAGAAACGTAGGAGAGAGTATCCATGAGTACTAAACGAGGTTTAACAGCATCTATAATGCTCTTCCTCCACATATGAAACCTCCCCAGGGCATGGCTCTGACGAAATACCCTGAGGGCTTTGATGCTAACATGGCCTAGCAGCCTATGGAGAGAGATTACAACACGTTGGAAGACATGCAAAACGGAGCAGTGAGTGTAGAGGCTAATCTGATTGAGAAAAGAGCAAGATTGAGAGCTGAGAAGAGGGTAACATATAGGGATGACACTGTAGCTTCCACATCCGATCCCAAGTATGACAGTTTATCCAAAAACGTGGAAAGACTACAACAAATGATGGAAAAAATGGTTGTCACAGTTAGCAATCAGAACAAAAACCAGAACCAAAACTTTAGAAGAAAGAATAACAATCCCAACAGATAAAGAGAATTAGATCAATAGGTTATACCCCCATTTCAAGAGAAATTTCTTGATGAAGATGAGGGAATCATAGAAGAGTCTGAAGGGAACACAATAAACATGTTTGAAACAAAAGATTCAATCCATAACTGTTACACAGAAGGAGATCAGCCCTCGCCCTCATATTGGGATGAGGAAAGATCAAAATTTGAGGATTACAGACTTGGATTTGAAAATGCCATTATGCAGGTCAGAGAACAATATGAACTCAGAAGAAACAAGAGTCAAGACAATTCCAAAACTAAGACTCATGAGGTCACCATCAAGAAAAGGCCTGAGAAAACTTCTAAAGTGATTGCTGAAAGTAACAAATCAGCAGCTGAGAGTGCTGGGAAAAACAAAGAAAAGGACAACCAACAAATTGATAAACAAAGCCAACCCACTAGCAGCACTAGCACTGCAGTTAGTACTCCTGATAAAATAGTCCCTAACCCTGTACATAGTGAGAATCAGCCCACTGATTCAGCCACCAAGGAAGTGGCTAAAAAAACAGAGTTGAGCATTCCAAAGAGTCAGTCTACTTTCAATCTGGAAAGTGAGATTGCGAAGATTAAAATCTTTGTACCACTCTCTGAGCTGGCCACTCAGGATTTATATAAAGGCCAAATTTTGAAAGCTTTGAACCTAGGTGAAAATAGTGATACTGTAAATCTGAGTGATGATCAGCCAGCCCTTCTGTTTGGTCCAAAGATAGAAGGGAAGTTTCAGGAGGGGGTAGTTCCACCTTTTTATATCAGTCTCAACATTCATGACAAGATTCTTCATAATGAAATGCATGATTCTGGAGCATCACATAACCTAATGCCTAAGGTAGTCATGGAAAGGCTAGGCCTAGAGATAACCTGTCCTTACAAATATTTATATTCATTCGACTCTAGCAGAGTAAAATGCCTTGGCCTAATTAAAGACCTGTGTGTAAGTCTTACTCAGATTCCTGCTAAATGTATGGTCATGGATGTTGTGGTGGCAGATGTGCCACCCAAGTATGGCATGTTACTATCTAGATCTTGGGGAGCCAAGCTACAGGGTACCATGCAAATGGATGGGGCCTATGCCACAATCCCTGTGTTTAGCCGACTAAGAAGACTATATAGGGAGGCATAGATGAAATTCCTAGTCAGTAGCCCCGAAAAGCTATAAAACTCACCTTTATACTCTGTACATATAGACCTTGAATCCTTCATCTTTTGTAATGATGAATCCTTAGAAGGGTTAGAATCCCAGATCAGAGACATGAATAAGGAAATAGACCCCATGGACTTTAACATAATGGCCACTCTGGTTTTCGAGGAAAACGAAGAAGGGATCCATAAACAGTGCACTGAAACCGAAATTCGGATTGAGGAAAGAACATAAGGTAATTAGTTAACTGGACATGCCTCACAAACCCGTACATCACACGAAGAACTAAACAGCCCACAGCCTAGTAAATATCCTATAACACAACACAATGGTGAATCCAGACACAGGGAAAGAAATGATAACAAAACCGAGAGTGAACCCCTGTGGGAGATGAGTTTCGATGGGTCCTGCACAAGAAAGACTGCCGGGGTAGGTGTGTGGCTGCGTAACATAGAGAATGACTACGCAGAGAGCCACGCTTGCAATCTGCATTTCAAATGTACCAATAATATTGCAGAGTATGAGGCCCTTATTCTGGGTTTAAATCTGTTGAAGAAAATAGGAGCCTGTAGGGTAGCCATGCAGGGAGACTCTGAGCTGGTTATAAAACAGGTGAACGGTGAATACACAGCCAAGCACCCTAGGTTGAGGGCGTATAGGAATTATGTCGTAGATATATTGAAAAAATTTGTTGAGTACGAATTAGTGTTTGTCCCTTGGAGTCAAAATGTCATTGCAAATGGATTAGCTTGCCTGGCTAGTTCACACCCTAAGACTCCAAGTGACCAACAAATCATAATACAAACCAGATTCAGACCTGGAGTGTCGGATAACGAAAAATATTGGCAAGTCTTTGAGGGCGATAAATAGATTGAAGATTTCCTGATAGGCAGAAACGAGTTTGATTTTTCCGATTCAGACTCTACGTCCGATGATAGCTGCCTAAGTGAGGAACCCTCAGACGGGGGAGAAACTCCACCCCACGATGTAGAAATAAATGCTTTAAATGAAGAAACTGGAAATTCAACCACAGAATGCGAAAATGCAGACAATGAAGAAGTAGAGGTGTTGCAGGCCAAAGATAGGAACATCCCTCGAGGTCTGGCGCCTTTAGAGGACCTGTTTGACTTCGATGATGTGGCCAAAAAGCCTACCATAGAGCATGTGGACTCTGACGTTGAAGAATGTAATATAGGAACAGAAGATAAGCCCAAAATGATTAAATTGGCTAAGTCTTTACCCGCAGAAATGAAAAGGAAATACATTAACTTATTCGAGGAATTCATGGATGTGTTTGCGTGGAGTTATGAAGACCTAAAGGCTTATGACACGAACATTATACAACACAAAATACCTTTAAAAGAAAATCAGAAACCCTTTAGGCAGAAACTTCGTAGGATAAAACCAAAACAATTTCCTGCAGTTGAAAAAGAGATTAAAAAGATGTATGAGGCAGGCATAATAGTTCCTGTAAGGTTCTCTGATTGGGTATCGAACTTAGTGGCTATGAGAAAGAAAACAGGTGAGATCAGATTATGTATAGACTTCAGAAATCTTAATAGAGCCTCGCTCAAAGACAATTACCCTTTGCCAAAAATGGAACACATTCTACAACGGGTAGTAGGCTCAAAAAGGATTTATTTGTTGGATGGTTTTTTAGGTTACAACCAAGTCTTAGTAATCCTAGAAGACCAACTAAAGACAACCTTTACCACTCCATGGGGCACCTTTATGTATGTAAAAATTCCCTTTGGACTGATGAACGCTGGTGCAACCTTCCAAAGAGGAATGGATATATCTTTTTCAGATGAGATAGGACATTTCATTGTTATTTACTTAGATGACATAACAGTCTATTCTAATACTGAAGAAGAACACCTAAAACATCTGAGAAAAGTGTTCGAAAAATGTAGAAGGTTTGGTCTACATTGAATCCCAAAAAGACTGTATTTGGGCTGCAAGAAGGAAAACTTCTTGGCCACATTATATCTGAAAAGGGAATCAGGATAGACCCACAAAGAGTTGAGGGAATACTACAGATCACAAACCCAAGAAACATCAAAGAATTACAGTCCTTCATTGGGAAAATTAACTTCCTTAGGAGGTTTATTCCCAACCTAGCTGAACACCTTAGGAATATGACTAACATGCTGAAGAAAGGTGTAGGAGTTAAATGGACTGTCGGAGCTAAACAATCTTTTGAATCAGTAAAAATTGCACTCACCCAAGCTCATGTTCAGATTAGCCCTGATTTCTCTAAATATTTCTTGATATTTTCATTTGCCTTTGAGCATACAGTGGCTGCAGTCTTACTGTAGAAAAATCTAGAGGGAATGGAACAGCCAATTGCCTTTTTCAGCAAAGCACTAAGGGATGCACCCTTGAAATACAACATAATGGAAAAACAGGCCTATGCCTTGATCAAGGCCTTAAAAGAATTTAGGGTGTACATATTGCATTCCCAAACCATATCTTATGTTCCTAACATAGTAGTCAAAGATATATTGTCCCAAGACCCAGATGGGAAGAGGGGCAAATGGATTGTTGTGATTTTAGAATATGATCTTGAGATAAAACCCACCAAACTGATCAAAGGTTAGGGCTTAGCTAAGTTAATGGCTGAATCGAATCTACAAGCCCTTGAAATTAACATGGTAAGTGCCTTGGATGAGCAAGAAGGACTGCCTGTTCCCACTGTTGAGGAGAAGTTTCAGAACTCTCCTTGGTACTCTGATATCCTTTATGTGCTCACCAACCTCAACGCTCCACCTGAACTGTCAAAGACCAAGGCCAGATTCCTGAAACTAAAAGCCAGAATCTATTGCATTCTGAATGAAAACTTATATTGGAAAAACCCAAATGGCCTATTGCTTAAATGTTTGCCAGAAACTGAAGCTGAGAGGATTAAGCAATGATTCCATGCAGGAGAGTGTGGAGGCGAGCTGGAAGGCCACTGCAAACAAAATACTCAGGGCTGGTTACTACTGGCCCACACTCTTCAACGAAATCCATAAGATGATAATGGCCTACCACAAATGCCAGATTTTTGAAGGCAAAAGGAAACTCCTCCCCTTACCTCTACAACCCATCACTGTTGAAGGTCCCTTTATACAATGGGGCCTAGACTTCATAGGAGAAATTCACCTAGCTTCTTCTGCACACAAAAAATGGATCTTAACAGCCACGGACTACTTCACTAAGTGGATAGAGGCCATACCTACTAGGAATGCCACAGATTCAGTCATCATTAGGTTCCTAGAAGGTCATATCCTCTCGGTTTGGCTGCCCAAGAAAAATAATCACTGATAACGCTGCTGCTTTTGGATCCAAGAAAATGGTTGATTTTTGTCACAGGTATCAAATAGCACTTGGTCATTCAATTGCCTATTACCCACAAGGTAATGGCTTAGCTGAGTCATCAAACAAGAGCCTAGTGGCCATCACCAAAAAGCTGCTAGAAGAGAACAAAAAGTCATGGCATAACAATTTGGTACATGCTTTGTGGGCTGATAGGCTTACAACAAAGAAATCCATTGGCATGTCACCATATCAGCTTGTCTATGGAACAGAAGTAGTTTTCCCTACTAGCCTTGGGGTACCAGTAATCAAACTTGTCCAAGAGATCCAGACAGAAGAATACAACATGATAAGAAGGATAAATTAAACAATTCATCTCCAGCAAACAAGGGAAGAGGTCTATAACATGTTAGCCACCTGTAAAATTTGATTATACAAAAAGGTGGCTAAATTTTGTTTTGAGCCTTCAAGGAAAAATTTTCATTACTAAAAACTGTTGGCTCTTGAATTCTCTCAAAGGCTTCACGCCTCTGTCCAGATCCTACACTGCTTTTTACACCCTAAAAACCTCTGAAATCCTGCTAAAATCCAAAGTCAAATACTGCTGCAAACCCCATTTTCCCCTTCCTTCTCTTCCCAACTTACCTCATTTTTCTGTCCCCCTATTTCCCATGAAAATCCCTTATTTTCATTTTTTCTCCTTTCCTTTCTTCAAAATCCATTTTATAAGGTTAAAAACCCACTTTTTAACCTTACCGAAATCTTTCATTTCCTGTGAAAAACACTGAAAAACCATTTAAAAACCCATTTTGTTATATATATTGGGCTTAAGCCCCTTGGGCTAAGTCCCTAGCCGTTTCGGCCATACACCCTGGCGCCATAACCACGCACTGAGCCAATCGGGTGCTTATCCAGTTTAAATAAATGTTTCTTCGCAAACCATTAAAAAACCTTTGATATTTATTTAAACCGTCGAAATTCATTTTTCTGCCCGTGCAAATTATGGAGTGATCTCGACCGTCGATTCAATCCATAGATCCGACGATGCGGAGCGCGCCTCCCTGTGGATCCCCCAGCCGTGCACCGTTTTCCAAAAATCGCGTGGTTTTTATCGCACCACTCTTCGGCGGAGGGCGGTTTTTTCCCGATGGCCAGCGATTCCATACATCGCTTGCCACGTGTCCCATGTACTATTTGCAAACCGCCATCCATCCATCATCCATTGCGCGTTAATGTTCGGACTAGGACGCCCAGCGATATCGCTGTGGACCGTCCGATCTGGGCCCACTGATCCAATGGCGATCGCCCGCTAAAGGTGCTCAATGGATAACGAAGGTGCGCGCACGATAGCCGGGCCATCATACAGCGGCAAGTCAATATTCGTCGTCGATCTGATCTGCAGATCGATGGCCTGCAATGCATCGCCCGATCTCTCCATTTGACTTTCCATTGCCCTATCCCGACCGTCGATCTCTGCGCAATCGACGGCTCAGATTCATCCTTCTCCTCTGACCGCCTCGTTCAATCTTGACCGTCGATCTCTGCAAGATCGACGGCTCGGAGTTAATCTTCTTCCGCCCATTCCACAATCTCTCCCGATAAATCCCGACCGCTTCCTCCACTCGTCCTTTGAAGCAGTCAACCTATTTATGCAGGATTTTATAACATTTTTTGTATTTTGTAGGGTTTTAACTGATTTTTCGCTATAAATTGAAGAAATTCGAAAGTAGAGGGTGACGACCCTCCCACTTTCAATTCACCAAGGGAAAATCATTCACAGGTGCCTAATTTCACGTTTTCATCAAGGTTTATCCAAGCACTGATGCCAGATGACCCTACGCGACCCTGCACATCAGTAGAAACCATGGATTTGGCACAGGCAAAGAGTATCAGAGACGAAGACTAGGATTAACCAGAACAGAGGATTAAAGGACAGATTTGTGGGGATTACGTCTAAGATGCTTATCAAAAGCCTAATCCCCGATTTAAGACACAATTTAAAGAAATCTAAAGGGTTTTAACCGACAGAAAGGCCTCCACCGCCACATTTTGAGGCCAATTGATTCCTCAGCTACCATAGTGCCACCTGTTCCTCAAAAGTACTCGATCAGAGTCTGAAGTTATTGATCAAATGAATATTTTCGCCTCAGCGCGGCTAGAAAGTTACTTCTGCAAAGAAACTTAATGCAAAGGATATCTGCAGAGTAACCCTAGCATCGCACAGAGCCTCAAAGGTCAACAAAAGCTCCCACAGAGCTTAATCTTTATGTAAAAACATTTAATACAGAGGATACATATGTAAGATTCTTCATTGAGCCCCTCAAAGGCCCAGAAACCATAAAGGCTGTATTAATTGTAATTGAGATATTTTATTAGATCTCACCTCCTCATCCTTCTATAAATACTTCTGCAGAAGATGAGTGAGGGGTTGGTTGCAGAACTTTGATATACACTTGAGCTAAAAATTTTGATTGTACATAGTTTTCACTGGCTCTTGGAGCTCTGCTGGTGATAGATAGGTTAGGTTGAGATGTGTAGACGGTTGCTAACCTAAAGCACTGGACTTAAAGCTATAACTAGTTTGGAGCATCAATACAAGCTAATTTATGGGATCCTGGTCTATGTTGACGGTGATGTTTTTCTCATTGTAACTTGTTGTTTTATTTCTGTTTCCAACGGTGTTTCATATTCTCTTATAAAGAACAGCATGTATAGAGTTAGGACCTACTATACATCAGTAACCTTCTCTGACTGAAAATCTTTATCTGAATGTTTTCTTCCATCCGTGTTATTTAGGAATGAATTAATTCAGTTTAAGCATAGGAATGCTAGCGTTCCCTCGTCTTATTGTCTTAGCTGAATGTTATTCTTAGATGTTATTTTCAGTATATTTTTCGTGAAGATGAACTGAGGAATATATGGTGAGCCCTGGTCCCAGTATGATCCCACAGACTATCTGATTGTTTCCCTTGGAATGTGTTAAAAGTTGGCTAGTTTCAAAGTACTTACCAGATCTTAGGCCATTCTGTTGTATCTTTTTTTTTGTCTTGAAAGTAACCAAGTAAAGAAGAGCTAGGAGAGGATTTTTGGTGAGCCCGGCCCGCTAGTTTCTACTCCAAAAGTTGCCTTCAAGTTTCCCTTTATTTTAAGATGTTTTCTATTGAAAGTGTATCAAAGGCTGGCTAGTTTCAAAGTACTTACCAGATCCTATTTTACTTTTATGTTTTTCTTGAGTCCAAGTCAAAAGGCTGGCTAGTTTCAAAGTACTTACCAGATCCTGGGCTGCTCTTGTTTCTGCATCTGTCAATTTCTCCTTCTTACTGTATCATTTCATTCCATAAATAAATCTTCAAAGAGATCCTTAGACATAGATGAATTGCCCCATAGACCACTCTTGCCTCTTGCTGTTCCAATTAAACCCTATTATGACTCCATAGCCCAATGGACTAAAACCTGCAATTATCTACCTTTTGGCCAAAGCTTACTCTTATTGCTTGCAACTTCTCACCTTTGAAACTCTTAGCACTTAGGACTTTCGGCCTTAAACCAAAATCATGCTCAACCATCCAAAACAAACAAAACCCTTGGCCTTTATAACTAGCCTAACATCATAACCCTAAACTTCAAAGACAAATCCATCTTTGTACATATTGGAGAGATCCCTCTCCGGATTGAG
The DNA here is from genome assembly GCA_034641835.2 of Pinus albicaulis. Lineage (NCBI taxonomy): Eukaryota > Viridiplantae > Streptophyta > Pinopsida > Pinales > Pinaceae > Pinus > Pinus albicaulis. Next base: position 1,160,155,593 of record CM076581.1, on the reverse strand, counting down.
GAGGGCTAGATCCTAGAATCCCAAAGTTGGTTGAAACGATGTTGTTTCTGCAGTTTTAGTCTCACCAATCTGCTAAAATTACAGGGAGCCAACATTTCTGGCGACTCCACTGGGGAACTTGAACCCAGAATCATTTTTCATCTTTGTAAAACTTCGTGAGTAAAAATCAGCCTTTTCAAGCACTACCAAGAAATGGTAATCATGATGAAACTAGTTTGAATCAGTGACAATCTAGGTAAATCCTAGGGTTCTCTTAAGACTTTATCTAACCTTGAAAAATAAGCTAGCTTAGACATAAGAGTGGACTGTCTTTGTCTCATAACCGTAGCTAAGTTTTGAAACAGAGTTAGGGTATTCTTAAAAACCACACAATCGAAAATAACTCAGAAAAACCAAAAACATTTCAGATTGGTAGTAAAACACTTACATTTACATTTCACTTACCTTTTGTGGTGTTTTACCTCATACTCTTAGACAGAGTCTGGAAAGGGCCAGGTAGCTTCCGGATCTCATTCTCTTTCAGAGGTGAAATATGTGGTAAATGCCCTCCCAGTCAATCTCAGGTTAGATTTGGTTGCGTTTTGGGATATCCTCGAAAAGGGATATTTCACAAGCATGGTGGTGGACCACAAAACCTTTTACCTTTGAAGAGAGCTAAAAACTTCCACTTGGAGACTCCACAATCCTGAATAGACCTTAAGACTCCACTGGGACAAACCCTGATCATCATAATATCACTAAAACTCAGTTAGAGGACTATAGGATTGAAATTTTTTATAAACAGATTAGTTAACCATTCAAAGACTTTCATATCTGGTTGAAATTTTCTTGTTTATTTGGGTCTCAAAAACACAGCATAGTGGCTCCTAGAAAGATTCACACTAGAGCCTATCCTGACCCTGATCCACCTGAAGTAGTTGATAACCTAGAAAATATCCTTAGGAAGTCTCCTAAGATTAAATTATCAACTGTTTCAGACCACCCTTGAGAGCTAAATCAGTTCCTGAACATCTTTCATCTCTACAACAATCACAAGCTGACTTAGTAAATCCATTTAGAACTAGGTCATTTGATGATATAATCCAGCTAGATTCTGAGTCTTCACTTTCTTCTCCTCAAACTAGTGAACATCTTGGTAGTAGAGAAACAACACCTCCTGATTTACACTTCCTGTTGAACTTAGGTGTCTCTCATCCAAGATCAGCTCGGAAATCTATTGTTGTTCCATCCACATCCACTCACCCTTCATCCACTATTCAAACCACTCAACTCCAAACCACTTTCCCTTTTGTCAACCTGCTTGTAAATCCACCTCCACCGCCTATCATGGCAGCATGGTATGCTCCCCTAGTCCTTCCTGCACCACTAGTCAACCTTCCACAGGACTATCAGTCCAAGATTCCATTATATGATGCTAACAATACTACAACAGCATCACAACATGTGGATAAGATGGATGACTACTTTGACATAAATGAAACTGATGATGATTCTATCAAAGTTAGATTATTTGCTCAAAGCCTGGGGGGAGAAGTAAGAAAATGGTTTAAAAGCTTGGCCCTCCATAGTATTAATGATCTCCAAGGCTTCCATCAAACATTCTTAAACAAATGGGAAGTAAAAAAGAATCCTCTCCAAGTCCTTTCTGATTACAAGAACCTGCATAGAAACCCTGGGGAAAGTGTGCAAGCTTATTGCACTAGATTCAATAGTGTGTATAATGCACTTTCCCCAGAACTAAAACCTCCACAAGGCTCAGATTTAAACAAGTTTCCTGAAGGATTTGACTCTGACATGACCTATCAGCTGAGAGAAAGAGATTTCGCAACTCTTGAATATATGCAAAGAGGTGCTCTTTCTGTGGAAGTCAACTTGATGGAGAAAATAGCAAGGATGAAAGCTGAAAAGAGAGTATCTTTTAGAGAGGAATCCACACCTTCCACTTCCAATTAAAAGATGGAAAGAATGATGGAGGAAATGATGAAAGAGATGAGCATAATTAAGAGAGCACAAGCAAGCCAAAATCAAAATGCTCCTCAAAACAGAAACCAGAACCAGAATCAGAATTCTAGAAGAAACCAACCTCCAAACAGACCTAGGGAAGATAATCAACAGATCACTCCTCCCTTTCATCAAAACTATGTGAATGAGGTTGAGGAAACAGATCAAATAACAGAGGAAGATGATATTAACCTGTTCGGGGTAGATGATGATGACTTTGAAGTTCATTATGATAAAAAACAAGGTCTTTATACACCTTATGATGACAAAAGAGATGATAATGAAAATTGTTGTCAAAACATGGAAAACGCCATCAAAGAACCTCAAAGAGAATATGACCTTAGAATTAAATCTAGTCAACAAACCCCCAACAACAAAACCCCTGATAAATCTTCACAAAATAGCACTACAACCAAGCCTAAAGTGGTCAAACAAAAGGACAAAACAGTGGCTAAAAATTCTGATAAAAGTAAAGGAAAAAGCATTCAAGACAATGAAAAACAGAGTGCAGACATTAGTAGTACTAACACTTCAGCTAGTACTCCTGTGAAAACAATTTTATCAAATGTAAATAAAGCAAATCAGCAAGCTAACATTGCTGATAAAATGACAGCTAATAAGGCTGAAACCAGCACTTTAAAGAACCAAATTCCTTTCAGCTTAGAACAGGAAATTTCAAAGATTAAAATTTCGGTTCCCTTGACTGAGTTAGCTGCCCAACATGTATATAGAACTCAAATTTTGAATGCTTTAAATTTAGAAGACAACAATGATACGGTCAATCTTAATGATGACCAGCCAGAGCTCATTTTTGGTCCAAAGATTGAAGGAAGATATCAAGAGGGACCTGTTCCCACCTTTTATGTAAGTTTTAATGTTCATGACAAGATTTTGCACAACGCTATGCATGACTCAGGAGCCTCTCACAATTTAATGCCTAAAGCTGTGATGGAAAGCCTGGGTCTAGAAATCACCAGACCTTATAAAGACCTTTACTCCTTTGATTCCAGTAGAGTAAAATGTTTAGGATTGATAAAAGACCTCTGTGTTAACTTAGCCCAAATTCCAGCCAAATGCTTAGTCATGGATATCGTTGTGGCTGATGTGCCCCCAAAATATGGAATGATTTTATCAAGATCTTGGGGGGCTAAGTTATAGGGGACTATGCAAATGGACATGACCTATGCGACTATCCCTGTTTTCAATCAAACTAGAAGACTTTACAGGGAGTCCCATATGCAATACACCGTGACAAGCCAAGACAGACCACAAAAATCTCCTATATATTCTGTCAATACAGGCCTTGATTATTTTATCATGTTTAATGATGAAACGCTTAGTGAAAAAGTCACTTTAACGGAATTAATGGCTGATAGGGAGGAAGAGAAACGCAATGCAGAAATGTCAAAACAGTTTTCTGCATGTGAAGACGGTAGCAAACCAAATATAGGGCTTGAAATACAAATCATATGTCCCTTGCTTCTGAACATTGAGAGTCAAGAAGGTATCCCTCAAATAAATGAGAATCATGGGGAATCAAAACATTTACAACCAAGTGCTGATATCCCACAACAATCAGAAAGCACGTCAGTTGAAGAGGATAGTAACCAAGATGAAATCAAGAAAAGTCCTCTTTGGAGTATGTATTTTGATGGGTCATGCACTAGAACTAACGTTGGTGCAGGTGTCTAGATTACTAACACTGAAAACAACCACACATAATGCATTTCATGCAAATTAAAATTTCAGTGTTCCAATAACATAGCAGAATATGAATCCCTGCTCTTAGGCTTACATCTTTTGAAAAAGTTAGGAGCCAGAAGGATCAATGTGCATGGGGATTCTGAGTTAATCATTACGCAAGTCAATGGGGAGTATAACGCAAATCATCCCAGACTTAGAGCCTACAGGAATGATGTCATGGACCTTTTGAAAACATTTGAGGAGTCAGAATTAATTTTTGTCCCAAGAAACAGAAACATTGCGGCCCACAATTTAGCCTTTGCAGCTAGAACATGTTTAACGCCATATGACGACACAACTCAGATTAAATTCAGACCAGCAGTACCTGATAATAAAAAATATTGGCAAGTGTTTGACAATGATAAACAAATACAAGACTTCATGCAATTCAAGAATGAATTCGAACCAAACAGTTCGGACTCAGACTATGAATCAGCCTACATTGAAGAAAACTTTCTTGGTGAAGAAGAACCGTTGCCTGAGCCTGTCAATATCAATCTTCTGACTGGAAAACTTAGAAATAAAGCAGAGATGAATGCAGAGTTAGAAACAGAGGATTTAGAAACTCTGCACTCTAAAGATGAAAGTTTGCCAAGTGGTCTGGCGCCTTTAGAAGAGTTGTTCGATTTTAACGATGTGGTGAAGAAGCCAAAGTTGGAACCTGTAGAGACTGAAGTGGAGGAACGCAATATAGGCAGTGAGGAAAAACCGAAAATGATTAAACTGTCTAAAACTTTACCAGCTCACATTAAACTCAAATACATTGAGCTGTTTAAAGAGTTTTCTGATGTTTTTGCATGGAGTTACGAAGATCTTAAATCCTATGACACTGAAATAATACAACAAAAAATTCCCCTTAAAGAAAACAAAAAACCATTCAAACAGAAACTGCGCAGAATAAACCCTATTCAGTTGCCTTTGGTTCAGAAGGAGATCATGAAAATGTACGATGCTGGCATTATTGTCCCTATTAGATATTCTGAGTGGGTGTCTAATCTGGTGTCTGTTAGGAAGAAAACTGGAGAAATCAGGCTTTGTATAGACTTTAGAGACTTAAACGAAGCTTCATTGAAAGACAACTACCCTTTACCTAAGATGGATCACATTTTACAAAGGGTGGTGGGGTCTAGAAGAATTTCTTTGCTGGATGGCTATTCAGGGTACAATCAGATCTTTTTTTACCCTGCTGATCAACTAAAGACAACCTTTACTACACCATGGTGCACTTTCATGTATGTGAAAATGCCCTTTGGTCTAATGAATGCTGGAGCAACCTTTCAAAGAGCCATGGACATAGCATTCTCGGAAGAACTGGGCTTCTTCATCATTAGCTATCTCGATGATGTCATAGTGTTTTCAAAAACAGATGAAGAACACTTAGAACATTTAAGAAAAGTTTTTGTGAAATGCAGAAAGTTTGGAATATCCTTAAACCCTAAGAAGACACTATTCGGTCTCCAAGAAGGTAAGCTTCTTGGACACATTATTTCAGAAGAGGGTATAAAGATAGATCTGAAGAGGATCGAGGCCATATTGCAAATATCTCATCCTCGAAACATCAAAGATTTGCAATCTTTCATTGGAAAGATTAACTTTTTGAGAAGGTTCATCCCAAATTTGGCTGAGCTCCTTAGGAATATCACAAACATGTTAAAAAAGGAGCAAGGGGTAAAATGGACCTTGGAAGCAAAGAAATCCTTTGAACTGGTGAAACAAGCATTAACCAAAACACCGGTTCTGATAAGTCCTGATTTTTCAAAAGATTTTTATATTTTCTCATTTGCATCAGAACATACCATAGCTGTTGTCCTTTTACAGAAAAACCCACAAGGATAAGAGCAGCCTATTGCATTCTTTAGCAAGGCATTGAGAGATGCCCCTTTGAAGTATAACATTATGGAAAAGCAAGCTTTTGCTTTGGTTAAAGCTTTGAAAGACTTCAGAGTATACATCCTTCACTCGCATATTATTGCCTTTGTCCCGAATTCAGTTGTTAAAGACATTCTAACACAGGACCCAGATGGTAAGAGAGGTAGGTGGATTGCTGTTATTCTTGAATATGATTTAGAGATAAAGCCCACTAAACTCATCAAAGGCCAAGGTCTAGCTAGATTAATGGCTGAATCAAATTGTGAAGTTCTTGATATTCATATGATTAATGCTTTAGATGATCAAGAGGAAATCTCAACACCCATTGTTGAAAACCATTTTCCCCTTTTCAACAGTGGGGACTTGAATTTATAGGAGAAATCCATCCCCCATCTTCTGCCCAGCATAGATGGATTCTCACTGCCACAGACTACTTCACTAAGTGGATAGAATCCATACCTTGTAGGTAGGCCAATGATTCAGTTATCATAAAATTTATGGAGACTAATATTCTCTCCAGATTTGGCTGTCCTACCAAGATCATCACTGATAATGCAGCAACGTTCGGATCAAAGAAGATGGTTGAGTTCTATCACAGGTATCAGATAACATTGGGGCATTCCAAGGCCTATTACCCTCAAGGTAATGGACTTGCCGAATCCTCAAACAAAAGCTTAGTGAACATAATCAAGAAACTGTTGGAGGACAACAAGAAGTCTTGGCACACCAAGCTGGTTCATGCACTTTGGGCCGATAGATTGACTTTGAAGAGATCTATTGGTATGTCACCTTTCCAGCTTGTGTATGGTACAGATGCAATCTTTCCAAATAGCCTTGGTGTACCAGTGATAAATTTAATTCAAGAGTTGCAAACTGAAGATAATGATATGATCAGAAGAATAAATGAGATCATTCATCTTCAGCAAACCAGAGAGGAAGTTTATAACAAAGCATTGCAGAAACAAGACAGCATTAAAAATCTTTTTGACAGAAGAAAAAAGGCCAGCAATTTCAAGATTGGGGACAAAGTTTTAAAGTGGGACTCAAGGAGGGAAGAGAAGGGCAAGCATGGAAAATTTGACAACCTATGGCTTGGCCCTTACTCTATTCATTCAGCTGCTGGTAACAATGCATTTTTATTATAGGAGTTGAATGGAGCAGAATTGTTTGGGGGTCCTGTCAATGGCAGGATGCTCAAGCATTACTTCTCTTGATCCATACTATGTTCTAAAAGCCTTCTTTTTCTTTTTTCCATTATGAATATCTCATCCACCATTACATTCAAAGCTAGAAAAATCAAAAATTCAAAAACAATGAAAAGAAAGAAAAGAGGGCAGATTATGAAAACAAGAAAGGTATAGCCCCATACCAAAAAGAGAAACAAATTATGAAAGTGTGCAAGCTTAAATGCCACTCCTGAAAAACACACTTCTAGTTAGTCAAACAACCAAATCTTGACTAATTAGCTTTAAATTTGCTGCTGATAGGATAGGGAATTCGATTTTCCAAACTGTTTAACCTTGGCTTATCAGTAGATAGATTAGGATAGAAATCAAAGGTTCAAACATGATCAAAACCTGAACCTAAGGTTGCTAAGATAAATGACTCAAATCTGTTCTATTTTTATGAGTCAAAGAAATCTAAAAATCTGGTTCTAATTAGCTCAAAATCTGAACCAGAGAAACAAGGAAGAGACAGCTCAAGCAAAGTCAAAACAGAGCTGTGAAGAAAAGGGAAGGCCATGATGAGAAACTTTCAGATCTTAAGCCTTCCATTTTGATTTAGTTTTTTCAAAATAAATGTCTATGTGCAGCTTGTTGTTATGCCATAGATTAGCATCAAGTTATACTGTTCAATCCTGACTTGAATGCTTTTAAATTTCTGTTGTAGAATTTAGAGAATGAAAGTCTGTTGGACAGTTTAATCCCAACCAGAGAGTAGATTAGGTAGAGAAACATCTGAGCTCAACTGTTTAATCTGATTTCAGGGAGAAATAAGGAGTAGAACTAGATTAGTTGTATGCTTTCAAAAGAATAAAATGTTATGAAAAGAGTTTGCCAATCTAAGTGCACTCTGATGAAGAAAAAATGTTAGATCAGTAGGATTGGGTAGGTAGAAAGTTGTATTGATAGAGTCCATCATTTTTCATGACTGCTATTAATTTTTCAGAACAAAACAAGGTCATCCATCAAAAGAAGAGAAATCCAATGGATGAGGCACAGGTCAGCATCCCAGGGAATATAATGGATGTGGCACAGGTTAGCCTCCCAGAGAATCCAAGTCTGAATAGGCTTGATGCCTTCAAAAAGGCACCATCCCCAAGTGGAGCCACTGTTAGCCACCTGTAAAATTTGATTATACCAAAAGGTGGCTAAATCTGTTTTGAGCCTTTAAGGAACAATTTTCATTACTAAAAACTGTTGGCTCTTGAAGTCTCTCAAAGGCCTCATGCCTCTGTCCAGATCTTACACTGTTGTTTACACCCTAAAAACCTCTGAAATCCTGCTAAAATCCAAAGTCAAATACTGCTGCAAACCCCATTTTCCCCTTCCTTCGCTTCCCAACTTACCTCATTTTCTGTCCCCCTATTTCCCATGAAAATCGCTTATTTTCATTTTTTCCCCTTTCCTTTCTTCAAAATCCATTTTATAAGGTTAAAAACCCACTTTTTAACCTTACCAAAATCTTTCATTTCCTGTGAAAAACACTGAAAAACCATTTAAAAACCCATTTTGTTATATATATTGGGCTTAAGCCCCTTGGGCTAAGTCCCTAGCTGTTTCGCCCATACACCCTGGCGTCGTAACCGCGCGCTGAGACAATCGGGCGCTTATCCAGTTTAAATAAATGTTTCTTCACAAACCATTAAAAAACCTTTGATATTTATTTAAACCATCGAAATTCATTTTTCTGCCCGTGCAAATTATGGAGTGATCTCGACCGTCGATTCAATCCATAGATCCGACGGTGCGGAGCGCGCCTCCCTATGGACCCCCCAGCTGTGCGTCGTTTTCCCAAAACCGCGTGGTTTTTATCGCACCACTCTTCGGCGGAGGGCGATTTTTGCCCGATGGCTAGCGATTCCATACATCGCTTGCCACGCGTCCCATGTACTATTTGAAAACCGCCGTCCATCCGTCGTCCATCGCGCGTTAATGTTCGGACTAGGATGCCCAGCGATATCGTTGTGGACCATCTGATCTGGGCGCACTGATCCAACGGTGATCGCTCGATAAAGGTGCTCAATGGATAACGAAGGTGCGCGCACGATAGCCGGGCCATCATACAGCGGCAAGTCAATCTCCATCGTCGATCTGATCTGCAGATCGACGGCCCGCAATGCATCGCTCGATCTCTCTGTTTGACTTTCCATTGCCCTATCCCGACCGTCGATCTTTTCGCGATCGACGGCTCAGATTCATCCTTCTCCTCTGACCGCCTCATTCAATCTCGACCGTCGATATCTACAAGATCGACGTCTCAGAGTTAATATTCTTCCGCCCATTCCACGATCTCTCCCGATAAATCCCGACCGTTGGATGATGCCATCCAACGGCCACGCTTCCTCCACTCGTCCTTTGAAGCAGTCAACCTATTTATGCAGGATTTTATAACATTTTTGTATTTTGTAGGGTTTTAACTGATTTTTCGCTATAAATTGAAGAAATTCGAAAGTAGAGGGTGACGACCCTCCTGATTTCAATTCACCAAGGGAAAATCATTCATAGGTGCCTAATTTCACGTTTTCATCAAGGTTTATCCAAGCACTGATGCCAGATGACCCTGCGCGACCCTGCACATCAGCAGAAACCATGGATTTGGCACAGGCAAAGAGTATCAGAGACGAAGACCAGGATTAACCAGAACAGAGGATTAAAGGACAAATTTGTGGGGATTACGTCTAAGATGCTTATCAAAATCCTAATCCCTGATTTAAGACACATTTTAAAGAAATCTAAAGAGTTTTAACCGACAGAAAGGCCTCCACCACCACATTTTGAGGCCAATTGATTCCTCAGCTACCACAGTGCCACCTGTTCCTCAAAAGTACTCGATCAGAGTCTGAAGTTATTGATCAAATGAATATTTTCGCCTCAGCGCGGCCAGAAAGTTACTTCTGCAAAGAAACTTAATGCAAAGGATATCTACAGAGTAACCGTAGCATTGCACAGAGCCTCAAAGGTCAACAAAAGCTCCCACAGAGCTTAATCTTTATGTAAAAACATTTAATACAGAGGATACATATGTAAGATTCTTCATTGAGCCCCTCAAAGGCCCAGAAACCATTAAGACTGTATTAATTGTAATTGAGATCTTTTATCAGATCTCACCTCCTCATCCTTCTATAAATACCTACAACGTAAGATGAGTGAGGGGTTGGTTGCGTAATCCTGATACAAACTTGAGCCAAAGAAACTTCGATTGTACATAGTTTTCACTCGCCCTTGGAGCTCTGCTGGTGATAGATAGGTTAGGCTAAGATGTGTAGACGGTTGCTAACCTAAAGCACTGGACTTAAAGCTGTAACTGGTTTGGAGCATCAATACAAGCTGATTTATGGGATCCTGGTCTATGTTGACGGTGATGTTTTTCTCATCGTAACTTGTTATTCTATTTTTGTTTCCAACTGTGTTTCATATTCTCTTATAAAGAACAGCATGTATAGAGTTAGGACCTACTGTACATCAGTAACCTTCTCTGACTGAAAATCTTTATCTGAATGTTTTCTTCCATCTGTGTTATTTAGGAATGAATTAATTCAGTTTAAGCATAGGAATGCTGGTGTTCCCTCATCTTATTGTCTTAGCTGAATGTTATTCTTAGATGTTATTTTCAGTATACGTTTCGTGAAGATGAATTGAGGAAGATATGGTGAGCCCTGGTCCCAGTATGATCCCACAAACTATCTGATTGTTTCCCTTGGAATGTGTTAAAAGCTGGCTAGTTTCAAAGTACTTACCAGATCTTAGGCCATTCTGTTGTATCTTTTTTTTTGTCTTGAAAGTAACCAAGTAAAGAAGATCTAGGAGAGGATTTGTGGTGAGCCCGGCCCGCTAGTTTCTACTCCAAAAGTTTCCTTCAAGTTTCCCTTTGTTTTAAGATGTTTTCTATTGAAAGTGTATCAAATTCTGGCTAGTTTCAAAGTACTTACTAGATCCTAGTTTACTTTTATGTTTTTCTTGAGTCCAAGTCAAAAGGCTGCTCTTGTTTCTGCATCTGTCAATTTCTCCTTCTTACTGTATCATTTCATTCCATAAATCAATCTTCAAAGAGATCCTTAGACATAGATGACTTGCCCCATAGACCACTCTTGCCTCTTGTTGTTCCAATTAAACCCTATTACGACTCCATAGCCCAATGGACTGAAACCTGCAATTATCTACCTTTTGGCCGAAGCTTACTCTTATTGCTTGCAACTTCTCACCTTGAACTCTTAAGATCAGGACTTTCTTTTACCAAACCAAAATCATGCTCAACCATCCAAAACAAACAAAACCCTTTGGCCTTCACAATCAGCTCAACATCATAACCCCAAACTTCAAAGACAAATCCATCTTTGTACATATTGGAGAGATCCCTCTCTGGATTCAGGAGGGCTAGATCCTAGAATCCCAAAGTTGGTTGAAACGATGTTGTTTCTGCAGTTTTAGTCTCACCAATCTGCTAAAATTACAGGGAGCCAACATAACAGAGCCATCAGAGTTCAGGAAAACATAAAGAAATTGTTTGACAAGAGAACCAAAGCTGCTGATTTCAAAATTGGGGATAAAGTTCTGAAGTGGGACTCAAGAAGAGAGGATAAAGGAAAGCACGACAAGTTTGACAGTCTGTGGCAAGGTCCATACATCATTCAGGCCATTGTGGGTCCAAATGCCTTTTTTATACAAGAATTAGATGGTACAGAGTTGTTTGGGGGTCCTGTCCATGGCAGGATGCTCAAACACTACCTCTTCTGATTTTCAATTTCCAGTTTTCATTTCCATTGTACATACCATTGCAGTGTTTGTTTTCAAGAAAAGAGAAAAATGTTTCAAAAAACAAAGAAAAAGGAGAGGTTCAGACATGCTCAAAACATGAACCTCTGAAGTGCAAAGGATTGGCTCTAATATGATCAAAACCTAAGCCAAAAGAAGCAAAGTATCTGGTCCTAACATGCTCAAAATCTGGACCAGCAAAGAAAAAGAAGAATCAGCTCTAACATGCCCAAAAACAGAGCTAAAATGAAGAAAAAGAGTGACTCTAACAAGCTCAAAACTTGAGTCACACAAAGAAAGAATGATACTTCAAGCTTCAGATTTCAAGCCTTCAAAGTTTTGTCTCAGTTTTCTGCAAGTTTCTGTCCATGTGCAACTGTCTTTATGCCTTGGATCCACAGCAAACTAGACTGTCTAATCCTAGTTTGACTGTTTTTAAATTGCTGTTGTAGAATGTAGAGAAGAAATCTGCTGGACAGTTTAATCCCAGCAGATATTAGATTAGGTAGAGAAACATATGAGACCAACAGTCTAATCTGGTCTCATGGAGCAATAAGGGTAGATTTAGAATAGGTTTGTTTTCTGTTATAAAAATAAATAATGTAAAGGGTCTGCTAATTCAAATGCACCCTAGAAGAAAAAATGCTAGCATTGTAGGATGGGTAGGTAGATTGTTTGAGGATTTTTTCTGCTGATCTATCATATTTGTGGCAGCTGAAAATCAAAGAAGAAAGGTGGTTCAAGCAGCAGGCATCTGGCCTACACCAAAGATCATTTTCTGAATTCTTGACTCCTTCAAGAAGAAGCCATCCCCAGGTGGAGCCACTGTTAGCCCCTTATAAATTCCTTGACAAGCAAGTAAGGGGCTAGATTGTTTTGTGATCCTTCAAGGAATGCATTTCCCTTGAAAACACATCATCCTTGAAGCATTTTGTGTTCCCTGCCTTTGACTGTTGCCCTCTGCTGTTGTAGAGTCTATGAGCCTCACTGATTGCTAAAAATTGTGCCCCAAAATACCTTCATTTGCCCCTTGTACCTCTGCAAAATGTCCCATTTTACCCCTTTTTCCCCCTTTGACAAAGTCCTCCCTTTCCCTTCTAAGTCTCCCTTTACCCTCAAAATCATACCCAAAATCCCCTTTAAATCCCACCCTCACCCTTTGTTAAACCAAATCTCCCCTTTATCCTCTTATCGTTACCCTCCTATGGCTTTAAAATTCATTAAAATGGTTTAAAAACCCACTTTTAAACCCTATGATAGGGCTTAGCCCTTTCCCTCCAGTCCCCTTCGAAATTTTCCCCATATAAACTTAGCGCTAAGACCAAGCGCTTAGTACCTTGGGGCCAATCGCAATCGCAGCTTGCAAGACTAGCGCATTCCTTTGTTAAATACAAAAAGTTCGATGCTACTGTGTTTTGTTATTAAGTCCCGCGACTTAATCCCCACCGTTGATTCCCCCCGTAGATCGTACGGTCCGCGCTAATCACAAATCTGTTTGATCACAAGGTTTATGTTAAGGCCCTCGATCGGCTCGTCGTGAATGTTTGCGATGCGATTGATCGCACTCCCCTCCGATCATCGCAATCGCAAGTTCAAAAGTGTGTCTCCCTTCCGCCCCTCCAATTGAAACTTTCCGATCTCATCCTGGCCATCCATCTTCCCACCGGATCCAACGGCCCGCGCACTTCCCGCCCAATCGCAATCATGAGTTCCTTTGTGTCACCCCGCTGACCTTTCTCGATTGTGATTCCCCGATCGCTAATAATTCCCCGATCCGCTCGATCGCAAGCCCTCCTCCGATCGCATCGCAACATTTGAAATGCGTGTTGTGACTACCCCCACTCCCGATCTCCGATTGCGATTGTCTTACCGGGCCCACCATACCTTACCTCCGCTCATTCATGAAATAAAGGGTTTTCCCCTTTGTAAAGTGGAAAATTGTTATATTCTATTTTTACAAAGGTTTTCCTCCTGATCGCAATCGCAAAATCCATCGCGATCGCAACGTTCTAAAGTGTGTCTCCTCTGTTCCCTCCGATTGCGATTGCGATTTCCGCCCGGGCCCCACCTCGTACGACCATTCCATCGCATTCCATTGCATTTCATTGCATTTCTGTGTATTTCTGCATAAGTCCAAAGTGTCGCTCTTTACATTAAACTTAATAATTCATATTCATTTCGTCCATTTTCATAAAACAATCCCGCTATGTCGATCTTCGCCGTTGATCTTCGTCTTTGGACCACGATCGAACGGTCCACACGCATTTATCCACCAAACCCTATTATTCGCTGTTTCTGCCATTTCAATGCATTTTCACCATTATTTCATGTAAAACCACCATTTCACCACCGCCGCGCTACCACTCTGCCCATCCTCCGTAACCATCCACCTCCTCCGTGCATGGATTTCTTAACATAGATATGGGTTTTGCAGGGTACTGGAGGTGAAACGCCGCCATGATTGCACAGTTTTGATACAACGGCAAGTTTTCACCGTCAGAGGTATAAATGAAGTGGCAGAGAGTTCCAGGCATGCAAACGAAGATATTTGAGCCTTAAACCAATTTTTTCAAGGCAGGCTACCTGTTCAAAGACATCATAGGCCACCAGAGGGTATGGATGTGTAGAAATTAATATATAGCAGGTTTTCTGCATCAGCAGAATGTTTTTCTCCAGGAAAGGACGGGTTGCCCATACTGCTTTTATCCTATGCCGTGCTCCAGGGAATATTTCCGCCTTAACCACAGTCCAAAGCCATCAGAACATTTGCTATGCAGTATGGCGGACTCCTCCGCCATTTACTCACCCTTTGCTCCTTCAACAAAAGTACTACAGGGTACTGCAAGCCAGTGTACATCAGGGTCATATCAGAGTAGTTGGAAGCCTGAAGAGGATCATTCATTCACCCAAAGAATGCCAGAGATCAATACATAGGAGTTAAAACAGAATGGGCTTCGGCCCTCTCTTTCTTTCTGAGTTTAATGCTTCATTTAGTATTGCACCTACCTCCTTGGCTCATATTCTGCTATAAAACTCATGAGAAAAATATTGTAAAAGTTGTTGATGAGATATCTGAGAATTGAAAGCTTTTCTCTTGAGGCATACTCACTGTGTAAAGTTGTAAGATAGGCTGAGGATTATGTTTTCAAACTGAAATTCAAGCTATTGGAAAACGTTGTACCTGATTGGTGTTGCTCTTAATATGACAAGCACTTTTCTTTGGATCTTGATCTAAAGCTGCGGTGATGTTTTTCTGTCTTTGTGTTTTATTTCATTGCATTTCATTTCTTCTGGCTTGCATCAGAAATCTAGCATAGGATTTTCCCTTGTTAGGCACCCTATGTTTCTGCTCTCCTTGCCTTAATGTTTTTTGCTAAATGTGTTATCTAAGAATTAGTTTCAGTTAATTTAACCAGTGTAGTGGATGTCATTGCCTGCTAGCTGATGTATGAGTTAATGAATCTGCTTCTTAGATGTTCTTGTTAGAGTTTAATTGAATGAATTGGGAACACTGGGAGTGTAGAACTCTATCTCTGTCTCACTAGGATCCTTTTCAGTTAATTAAACCTTTCTAAGTTCCCTCAGTTGATCCTTTGCCTTTCTTTGAGAGTTGCCTAAGAGTATGTCCAAGAAGGTCTGGAGTTGAATGACCTATGACCTGATCTATAGACAGAAATTGGCTTACCCTCATTCTTTCACTTTCTTTCTTGATTTGTTTCACTCCACCATCATTTTAGGATCCAATGATTTAGATGACTAGCCCAACTGAAAGCCTGCATATTGAACAGCAAGTAAACCCTTTCCTGACTCCATTTGCCCAATGGTCTTGAATACTATCTGAATTTATCTCCCTTTGCCTAAAATATTCTTTGCCTTGCCTTGTCTTATATTGAACCCTTCATTCCTGATTCCCAACAACCAAATCAAAACAAATCAAACAAACAAACCTTGTGCCTATAACTAGCCTAACATCATAACATTTGAACTTCAAAGACATATATACTTTGAATATCATAGAGAGATCCCTCTCTGGACCTAGGAGGGCTAGAGCCTAAGGTCTGAAAGTGGTTTGATGTTGTCTCATCTTTTGGTCTTGCCAACCTGGCCAAAACATGAGAACCCCAACAGGTACAATATGAAAATATGATGAAAATTGGCCTGTAGGTTTGATGTTTTGAGATAGGTGGATCCAGTATGGAATATTATGAAACTTGATCCACAATGGTACTGAGGGTTGGAGCCTTCAGTGAGGGGGTCAAATCTTCCTTCCAGTGGTAGCTGGTAAAGGTGTTCAGGGGGTAGGAGATCCCTTCCTTTGGGTTTCGGTAAATGATATCAGGGGGTTGGAGCTCCCTTATAGTGGGTGTTGGAGAACTAGAGAAGGTTGCAACCTTCTGCAGGTGGGTGCCTGCATACTGGTATGAGTCTGTGCCAATACAAGATTGCAATATGTTTTCCTTTATAATAAAAGATGGAGATAGAGACATTGAAAACAATGGTTTTCTCCCACATTGGGCTTCCACCTAAAAATCCTGGTGTCCTCATGTGTTATTTTGTTATGTGTGATGGTTTATTGTGCTCTTAATGCTAATGGTTAATGTTTAATTAATTTATAATGAAACACTGATGCACTGGTTCAAGTTAAACAGATGATGAAATTAGTTAACTAGGTATACGTTGTTTGTCTTCATCACGATCATGTACATACATTGGTTTACTTAATGACAGTAGTGTACGGAAATATGAATAAGAAAATGAAAGGTATAAGTGAGTTTTAAAATACAGATTAACACTTTCTCCCACCCCCCCCCCCTCCCTCTAAGTATTTTTCCCAACAATAAAACCTTTATTACTAAAAGCAAAAACAATATAACCTACCTTCGACATGTATAGAAATGGTATATAAAATAAATTTTCTGATATCAAATACATATATATCTCATATATCAACATTATTTGTCATAAAATTTCCATAATTTATTCAAAATTAACAACACGTACTTATTATTATCAACATAAACATATAAAATTATGTAAATGCAACAAATCACTCTTATATATATTTTAATTATTCAATAATGATTAAAATTTACAGTGAAAAGATGTAAATTATTTTAATTCCAAGTAAATGCAGATTTTGTAAATGCCGTTAGTTTGAAATATAAATATTCTATCACAATCATATTATTTACATAATAATATTTATTTATTAATTAAATTTATAAATTTATTGAAATTGCATAATTATTTTTTTTAAAAGGTTAAAATTCTTAGCAATAATTCATTTTGGAAACATGGGAGAAGGTTCAGTATATTCAATGCCTTCAACTTATGAAAATCCTTTAGCAACAAGATGAGCTTTATGTTTATCCACTTTTCCATCTGGTCCAAACTTTGTTCTGTAAACCCATTTGCATCTGATAAATTTTCTTCCCTTTCGAAGAGGAACAAGATCCAAAGTATCGTTTGCCAATAAGGAATGATATTATTCATTCATAATTGCATCCAAATATGGATTACCTGAATCTTATTCAAAGGTATCTGTATCATAATTTTTTTGAACTTGACCCAATAAAGAATAGGCTTTGTAAAATTGAGAACATGTACGACGTTGATCTGTAGGGTCACCTGTAAGATAACCTATTGCATCTCGAGTAGAGTGGACCCATTTTGGAAGATGTGGAGCTGAAGGAAGACCCTGAGGAGGTGAAGGATGATTTTCATCCTCGTTTTCATCATCTGAAATACAAGGAATGTTGTAAGAATTAAAAGAGATAGAGAGAGGTGGCGCATATGCCAAATAAGGCTCGCAGGCCAACAGTGGAACACCCGTGGAATTAGGCTCGCAGGTCGATATATTTTCATCAAATTTTACATATCTTCTAATGATTACATTTTTGGATTTGGGTTGAAGAATTTTATATCCTTTAACATCTTCAAAATATCTAACAAAAACACATTTTTCACTCTTAGGTTCTAAGGCTTTATGTTTATGATCTGGAATATGGGCCCAAGCCTCACTTCCAAAAACATGAAAGTGACTTACATCTGGTTTGATTGAGCTCTAGGCTTCTTCTGAGTTATATTCCTTAAAACCTTAGTAGGAGTGTGATTTACTATGTAATTTTCGCAGTTAATTGCTTCTGCCCAAAAATTTAGACAAGTCCTTTAGATTGAAGCATACAATTAGCCATTTCTTTTAGAGTGTGATTCTTCCTTTCAGCTACACCATTTTGTTGTGGAGTATACAGAATAATATGTTGCAATTGAATGCCATGCTCAGTGCAAAAGTTGATAAAATCTTGTTAAAATATTCTCCTCCATTGTCAGATCTTAACTTAAGAATTTGATGTCCAGATTGTTTCTCAACAAAGGCCTTAAAGGCCAAGAACATATTAAAAACTTCACTCTTGAGTTTTAAGAAGTATACAAAAGTGCGTCTAGAAAAATCATTAATGAAAGTTAAGAAGTACTTGTAGCCAGAGAAAGAAACAACTGGTAGTGGACCACATAAATTACCATGCACAAGCTGCAAAGGGGTTGAAGCGTGCCATGAGGCACGTTTGTCAAAACTATCCCGATGATGTTTTCTGAGTACAAAAATAGAAAAAATTCCATCTCGACAAGATACCATAGGAAAACTTGTCACCATATTTTCTTTACATAAAGTTTCAATAGAGCGATAGTTTAATTAACCAAATCTCTCATGCCAAAGTTTGCTCACTTCATCATTATGAGAAAAAAAAATGGAGGGAAGACTTTATGACCCAAATTTGTCAAACTTATACAACCTTATGGAATCATCAGCAATTCCAGTAGCTAAAATATGTCTAAGGTGAGAATTATACTGTTTTCCCTTCACCTGAATGAGTTATCTGATAAACAGATAGAAGGTTGCAAGACAAGGTAGGAACACATAATACATCATTAAACTGACCATTATCTAGATGAATTGTTCCAGACCCTACAACACTAAGATATCTATCATCACCAACATAAATATTTTTGGCGTTACAATCATTTAAAGAGGAAAACATGGCTTTATTGATAGCCATGTGGTAAGAGGATCCATAATCAATGAGCCACTCATGAGAATGAGAAGAAGAAGATATATTCAATGCATAACTAGATCTTTATGATTGAAAATCACATACAGAAAGTGCCATTCCCGAAGATGAAGTTGAAGATTTCTCCAAATGGATGTTTTCTTCTCCATTGCTGCTTCCAAGGCTTCAATATTCTTAAAACATTTTGACTCTATGTGGCCATCACGATTACAAAAGTAGAAATGTCTATCTGTCTTCTTCCCTTTGTTTTTATTTGCCTTATTAGTTTGTTGATTTTTTTTATAGTTTGCAGCTGAGATTGCTTAAGAACCTTGTTTTGTTTAGGACCATTCTTTTTAGGATGCTTCTTCTCAGGATTCTTTGGATTTGGTTGTTGGGATGTTATGGCTTTCTTATAATATTTTACAGTATTAATAAGACCAAGGTGTAATATTTTTTCTTGTTCTCTTTATTAAAGAATCACAAAATGCACCAAAAGAGGGGGAATTGTACAGTGTTCCTTGAGAAATGAGGGCTTCTCTAGCGGAATGGAAGGTGGAAACAAAGACAGAGTAAGCAGGGCCTAACTTAGCAATAATGAAATGGATAAGACTACCATCTTCCTTTTTTACCTTACAAACTTCTAAGAGAAGTCTAAGGGTCTTGAATTTGGAAAAAAAATCTTCAATAGAGGAGAAATTATTGGGGTCCAAAGTAAGCAACTCATTTTCAAGCTAGTGGGCTCTGATTTCATTTTGAATGCCAAAAATAGTATTTAGTTTTTTCATGGCTTCATCAGGTGAGTCAATTTCTTGGATATGAAATCTAAGATCTTGAGCGATGGACATTCCTATTAACCCTCGTGCTTTATTTTGTTTATTTTCCCATTTAACCTTTTTATCTTCATTGGTAGGTTTAGATTCTAGTCATGAGGCTATTCTATAAAGCCATTTACTTCTAAGTAATTCTACCATGTAGGATAGCCATTGTAAATAATTGGTGCTGTTAAGAATAATCGGGCATGTACTTTCTATTTTTAAAAGCTGAAGCTGTAAATGTTGAAACTAACTACTCCAATGGAAATATCTCGAAAAATTTGGCCGGTTTAAAAAAGACGACTCTGAAAACCGCTTCCGGATGAATAAGTTATGTCTTTTTGAAGAAAAGTTATAGTAGATGCCAAGTAGTCACGTGATAGGTTGAAAGTTGATAATGAAATTGTACTTTCTTTTTTATTTTTAAATCCCACCCCCCCCCCCTTTCCAAACTTAATATAATAAGGCAACATTATTTTTATAAAAAAAATACTACTTTATGTGACCCACTTTTATAAATAAGTGAGAGTCATTTTTTACAATGTTACTTTATGAACTAATGACCAAGTAGATTGTAACTTAAATAAAAGATAAAGTAATTTTAGATTGTAACTGACTCAATTTTTATAATGGGTGAGTAACATTATTACATAAAGTAACTTCAAAACATAAGATACATGTGCTTTGTTTAAAAAAAGCTTGACAAAAGCCCTCTTTTAAAAAAAAGGGTAACTTGACAACTTTTTTTAATAGAAACAGTAACTTGACAAAAATCTTTTTAGAAAAAAGTACCTTGAAAAAAAGAATTTTTAGAAAAAGTAACCTGAAAACACTTTTTAGAAAAAATAACTTGACAAAGAGACTTGAACCCAAGGCCTCTATTTTCATAAAGTAATTTTAGACAAAGTGAGCTCGTTAAAATATTTAGTAATTGTTGGAAAGAAGGAAGGGGTTTTTTTTCATGTTTTTTTCCTGCAAAAAAACACCACGCAAAAAAAAAAAAATGCAACCCTTGTGGCTTGATGTTAGATTTCTTGTTAGTCTACCCGGAAACTATATATTTTCTCGCTATTTCTGATTTCCTGAGATCGTGCAGGGAAAGAGCGTACGTAGGAGAAAATATCGTATTTTTGTTTTTGGTTTGCCAGACCGCACAGAGCACAGAGAAAAGAGCATATACATAGAAGAGGGTATAGATCCGGTAATAAAAAAATGACTATAAATGGTAATAAGCGGAGGGATAAATAAATATAACTTTAAAAAAATACTTTATACCTCCAGATCTAAAATGACATAACTAGGGAAACTGAAAACATTTTCGCATGAAACAAAAGGATATCCTCACTGAAACACAGGCTCCAGACACACAACAAAGCAGTTCTCCCAGCCCAAAAGTGGTAAGAAATAGTAGATATGGAAAACTACAGTCGCATGCAGTTAAAACAGCTTCAGATTTGGATCAACAATGAAGGCGGTCCTCAAACAACTCTGACACCATGTAGGAATTTACAAGGTAAATTCCCTAGATAAAACACCAAAGGTCACCGCTCACAAACATATCACAGATCAGTACACCAGTATTTGACGTGGTTAAAACCTTCAAAGAGGGAAACAGTCGACGTCCCGAGCCAACGTGGCCACTCCAGGAAATTTATTAATGTAAAGAAAGAAAATATACATAAGTTTATCTAATAAACGACCACAAGACAAATGGCCCTCCAATGTCTTTAAATAGAGATCATGGACCAATTGGGAGTTAAGCCATGGATCAAGTTTTAGTAATACCGAGGAGAGAATGAACCGTCAGATCACTACATATCGTGACCGTCAGATTATAAGTTACAAAATTACATACTAAAGAAATGGCATTGTACCTAACTTTACGCTATACCAAGTTATACTTAACTATTTCCTATGTGTCAGAATATCCTAACATTGTCTTCATCACAATCACGTACATACATTAGTTTACTTAATGACAATAGCGATACAAAAATATTAATATGAAATTGAAAGGTTTAAGTGAGTTTTAAAATATTGATTCAAGCCCCCCTCTCAATATTTTTCCCAACAATTGGTATCAGAGCAAGTCACTTCAGTTGAAGCTTAACCTCTTGGGGTGGATGAGGGATGATAGGAGAGAAGAAGATAGCTCGAAGGAATGAGTTAGAAAACTATGGTAGTGACAGTGATATATCAAATGTAGTGACAATTATATACGCCAACAAACATTCATATTTGGGAGCACCCCACTTTATAGTGATCAAGAATGAAGAAGACTGTAACAAAATATTATCAGGTATGGGTTTTTGTTCTAATTGTGGTTAATTCCCTTGTGTATGTAATAATTATTATAGTAAAGACGACAATGAATCAACTGAACTTTCTCTCATGTGTAAAAGTGAAAGTAAGTATTTTAGAGAGAAATCAGATTAAAAAATGATGGCCCTAGAAGCAGAAGAACTAGGCAAGTCAGAAACAATAGAAAATAAAGTTACGTTCATGCTAAGTGATGATAACTATCATGAATGGAATGAAAAAATTAAGCCTAAGTTAATGTATCTGGGATCTAATGTTTGAATGTAGTATTTAATGGTTGCACTAAAACTCCTCCATCAAGTGAAGAATTACATAAGAATAATGCAACTTTAAATGGAATCTTTGGGAAAATATTCGATTCAACAATAGAAAAGGTTATGCATAGTGAAACTACAAAAGAAGTATGGGATAAATTGCAGGAAATCCATGAAGGAAAACCAAAGAAATAATGTTCATCAAGAGAACCATCAAGTAATGTCATTTCTAACGATGTGTTTGAAGATGAGCATGATGGAGTTACTGATTTAGAAGAAGAAATTTTTAATCTTAGAAGAAGACTTGACCTTGCTTTGAAAAATATTATTAATCTTGAGAATAAGATGTAGGCAAATGATAACAACAATCATATCAAATCAGTAAATACTGTAGTAGTATATAAACAATATTATGAAGGTCTTCAAGGTGAGATTGTTTCCCTAAGAGCATATCTTGAAAAGTGAAACAAGTGAAATGAAGAGCTACTTCAAGCATTTGAAGAACAAGAGAATGGGCTAAAGGAACATATTATCAAATTAAAAGAGAAATTGGAAGAAGGAAGAGAGGTTGAAGAAAGAATGAAGAAGTAGTATCTAGAAAAGGAAGATCAATACCAAAGAATGAAGGTTGAGGTAAACATTCTAAAATTGAATTAGAAGAAAAGTATAAACACTTGAGATTTTAAGATAGTACTAATATTTTGGATAACACTATTATTAGACAATATTTCATTCCATTAAATCTAGTCTTGGTTTTCATGAAACTGTAAAAGGAGAATCTAGTTCGCATGCTTGTGCAAGGATCTTGAAGGATACAGAATCTGAAATTCCTGTTAAAGAGATAAGAAGTCAACCAGATATATATCCAAGAAAGATGAATTTTCAAAAGAAATAATTTTCTCCAAATAATATAAACATTAATCAATTCTCTCCTCTGATCAATAATGTTGAATGCTTTATATGTCATAATTATCGGCTTGTTGCAACCAATTATAGAAGCATATTATTTCAATCTCAAGCAAGTAGCCATCTCACAAGAAGCTCATCATCTTTGAGGTACTCAAGTTTCTTTAAAGGATATTTTTTTACTTACAACATATTTGTTCACAAAGATATTGATTGCAATAGAAAGAATATGAAACATAAATATTATGATGCCTATACTCCCTTTTCTGGTCATTTAAGATGTTATGCTTCTGTAAGTTTGGGCATGTAGAAAAATAATGAAGGAATAAATCAATGGATTTCCATAGACAACATAGCAAGAAATCAGATAAGAATATTGATGTTAAAATACCTGAGAAATATGGATCCTCCAACGGTTCTCATAATAAGCATAAATAAGAAAAACATATAAGGTGTGGTCTTTCTCTTTCCTCATTTAAAGATGAAGATCAATGGTACATAGACATCAGATGCTCATCACGTGAATGGAGATAAGAGAAATATGGAGTCTTTCAGGAAAAATATAGATGGTAAGGTTATTCTTGGAAATAGTGCTCCAACAAAAGTTCTGGAAAAAAGTAGAGCCAAAATCAATATGAATAGAAGAGCATATAATAAATTATTAGTTCAAGGGCTTAAGCAAAATATTATAAGTGTAGGTAAAATGGCGGATAAATGAAATGTAATTGTGTTTACATCAACCAAATGCAAGGCTATAGATAAATAAATTGGAAGGGTCATAGTAAGAGGATATAGAAATTCAGACAAATTATACGTTCTTAAAGAAACGAATTCTCGCAGAAATGAGGAGGATAGTTTCTCTTCTTCAGACTCAAAAGAAAAGATGATGGTTCCCATTGCAGTCCATTATTATTAAAAAACTACTTCTAACTTTGACTACAGAAGTAATGTGAGGTACATGAACTCATGAAGAGTAGGTGATGATTATCAAATCCTCAAGATCAATGATGTATGATCTCAGGGGGGTTGTGGCTACAAAAGTTTAGGACTTCATTTTATGTACGCAGATATTATAAAGGATTGTCGCGTATATATGTGAGTATTGATTTATACAGTCGCGTATGTTTATCTGAGATGAAGAAACATTGAAATAGACTCAGGGAGAGGTTCTAATATGCTTCAGACAATTACTATTTCGATTTCTTGTTATAATGTTGATTCGTTACAGTCTGTTGATGCTTAGATGATACTTAGAAGTGATATTGACTTGTGATAGTTTATGAGTTGTTGCAATATGAAATTACTGCTTTGGTTCTTTTGATAGCTTTATTGATTGATGAAGTTTGATTTGATCAGACCTAACAATCAATAGTGGGCACAGGTTTAAGGGGATCATTTTCTATGCTTCTAATAGTGCATTGTTGGCATTATGATTTCTTGAGCATTCCTTGTCGCATAATGATGTTCATGAAAAGCACATATCATTGATATTATTGCTTAAGTTAAATTTATTGAAGTTTATTATGATATGTCGTTGTCATTAGGTCTTCTATAATGCTTGAGTTTCATATGGTGAAGTTATGGATGATACATGTATATTTCTTGAGCTACGTGGTGAAAAGTTGATATCATACTTAGTTCTCATTTGACTTGTTGATGTATGGAAAGATATATTGCTTATGGTATTGTGATAAAACAAATTGATATTCCTCTGGTACTTGAGGATTAAGGCTCTTTATATATGTGAAAAGAGCATGTTGTTCTTGATATAAGATCAAGGATATGGGTTACTAACAGATCTTGATTTCACAATCTCATGCTATAATTGGTTATTAATGATTAGTTCATACATATTGCTATCTCTATGTCATGGGATACCAATGCATTATAGATAGGGATCTTATGGATGATTGCTTAAGTTGCATCTTGGTAAAGTTTTCTATGGGTTGATAATTCTTCTTGATACACTTGATTGATTTTGAAGGTTCTCCTTGTCTTTGATATATTCTATGACGACATCATGGTCCAAGAGAATGATATTGCTGCCTGTGTATATGATAACTCTTCATATATGAGGAAAAGGCATGTTACATGAAGTCAAGAGGATGGTTATTGATATAATATTGCTACAATTATTGAAATTTTGGTCACATGGTGATGTTGATAAAGATTGATGTTACATTGTCCTATCATAATCCATGATGATGATATTCATGTTGCAAGATCTTATATGGTGTATGATGGTTTTTTATGATTATCACGGTCTCACTACCTCACTATTGAGGTCTTTGGTTTTGGTCATAAATGCCATATCTGTCTCTTGATGTAAAGGTGATGTAAAGACCCATGATGTAATAATTGTAATATTGAGTCATGTTTGAACTATTGGGGCCAAGTCTCTTATGAATGTAATCCCATTATTTTGGGCAATTGATGTAATAGTGAGTTAAATATGTAACCCCACTATGTTGGGTGATTGTTGTAAACACAAGTGATTGGTGACAAGAAAGTTCATATTTGGTTAAGTCATAGATTCATGTAATTCATTGAAAATCCTCCAGAATTTTCAACATATGATCAGGGGGAGCATGGTCAATGTTCATATCCAGCAGATCAAATCTACATTGCTCATCTCTAAAAAGGGAAAGAGAAGTCTTCATTCAGCTTTGGTGTGCCTTTTTCCCTTGATGTCAAAGGGGGAGAGTAGCTTGGTGTTTGGAGAAGAATGCTTGGAGAGAAGCTTGTTATAGATGTGTTTACATGTATTTATAGGTGGTGGTGACCAAACACCAAAGTGGTTACCATCAAGTCCAAAGGAGGATATTGTTGGCATTATGGCTAATGTGTTGTATTTGATGGAAACCTACTTGATAAATATGTCAATGTGATGGTTATGTAGACGCTACAGGTGATATGAATAAAGGAATATCAATTCAGAGACTGGGGAATGATAAAGGTGAAGTTTAGGGAAGTATATGTGGGTTCTATGAAGAAAATATGCGTACATATGCATGTATGGTGAAGAGAAGTCATGTCCAATTTCCACACCATGGTATTATGAATACTAGGGGCCTTTACCATGGTATTGACCCATATTAATGAGTGTGACAATAGATATTTGATCTTGTAAAGGAATACCATCAAAATTACCAAGGTAATGGCCTAAGGTATTGGATAAAGCCTAAGCTATATAAGTAGATTGAGATAAAGTGTTAAAGTGTGCATGTGATGGATTATCTTATGAATGACTTGATCTAAAATAGATGTGCATCAAGGAGCATGGATATGGATCAAATATTATAGATCTGAAATGACTACATATTGGATAATGTTTTTATGGTTTGGTAGATATGTGATGATGGTATTTGGATGTGTGTCTGAAACAGTGTGTATGCCTAGATTTGGGTTTGACATATGTTTTTATGTGTAGCGAAGGTATTACTTAGTGACTACACATCAGTATGTGGGTTTGTCTCTAAGAAGGAAAGTACATACAAATATAGGCTTCTGGGTAGTTGTGTATATATTATGTGAAATGCAAGAATATGTACGCAGATGTTAAACATGGGAAGCGCGTACATACACAATTATTCTGTGTAAAATGTGTGTATATCTACTAGGGTATGCAGTATGAGCTGATGGTGATGGATGATATGTACTGTTATGTTTGTTGTTGTCTATAGATCAAGTCTCTCTTATGATAATATGTGTGTGACAATACTAGTTGGGTTAAATTTTTTATGGAATGATATATTGCCACTAGTGATGATGCTATTGTGTAGTGATCTGTATTTGGTTCATTGATATGTGATGGTTTGAATATGTGATTCAGTGATTGATATAGTGTGGCAGTGATTTAGACTCGGTTGTTTAGTATTTTGAGATTCGTACGCAGGTTCTCTTGAGGAGAAGCACGTACATGCATGGGTATGATGCAGAACAATAACGTATATAATCTGATGTACGCTTGATCAGGGTTTGTAGTAGCAATAGATGGTGTCTATGATGGGTAACAATGTTTGGCTTGGTATATTGATGTGTAACTATGCATTGGTATGATATGTCTTGTTTTAGTTTGATCTAGTTGCATTGGTTGATTGCAATTCAGTGATTGATTTTTTGATTTAGTTGGTTCAGTGATTAAGTGATTTGATTCAGTGATTGGTGCCAGAATTGTATTTGGTATTGAGCCTAAATGATGGAAATGGGTCTAGTCTAAAAATATGATGAAAAATGGCCTACAAATTTGATGTTTTGAGAAAGGTGGATCTAGTATGAAATATTATGAAACGTGATCCACAGCGGTACTAAGAGTTGGAGCCTTCAGTGAGGGAGTTGAAACTTCCTTCCAGTGGTAGCTGGTAAATATATTCAGGGGGTAGGAGCTCCCTTCTGGTGGGTGTCAGTAAATGATATTAGGGGGTTGGAGCTCCCTTCTAGTGGGTGCTGGAGAACGAGAGAAGTTTGCAACCTTCTACAGGAAGGTGCCTACATACTAGTATGATTTCGCGCTAGTACAATATTGTAATATGTTTTCCTTTATAATAGAAGAGGAAGATAGAGACGTCGAAAACAATGGTTTTCTCCTTCATTAGGCTTCCACCTAAAAATATTGGCGTCCTCATGTGTTATTTTCTGATGTGTGATTGTTTATTATGCTCTTACTGCTCATGGTTAATTTTTAATTAATTTCTAATGAAACAATGATGCACTGGTTGAAGTTAAACATATGATGAAATTAGCTAACTAGGTATACGTTGTTTGTTGTCATCACAATCATGTACATACACCGGTTTACTTAATCAAAATAGTGTACAAAAATATGAATAACAAATTGAAAAATTTAAGCGAATTTTAAAATATTGATTCACCCCCCTCCCCTCAGTTTTTTTCCCAACATTCAAGCCTTTTTCACTTAAAACACAAACAATATAATATACCTTCGATAGATATAAAATAGTATATAGAATAAATTTTCTAATATCAAATACATATATCTCTCATATATCAACATTTTTGTCCTAAAATTTCCATAATTTATTAAAAATTAACAACACATACTTATTATTATAAACATAAACATAAAAATTGTGTAAATGCAACAAATCACTCTTATATATATTTTAATTATTTAATAATTATTTAAAATTTACAATTAAAAGATGTAAATTATTTTAATTCTAATTATCACTCATATATATTTTAATTATTCAATAATTATTTAAAATTTACAATGAAAAGCTGTAAATTATTTTAATTCTAAGTAAATGCATATTTTGTAAATACTATTAGTTTGAAATCTAAATATTTTATCACATTCATATTATTTACATGATAATATTTATTAATTAATAAACTTTATAAATTTATTTAAATTACATAATTGTTTTATTAAAAAGTAACAATGCTTATATGAAAAACACATATTTAAATGTTTATATAAAATGAATTTTTTATCAAATAAATATAGATCATTATTGTGACAACTTCAATGTAAACTTATACAATAATAAACTCAATGCAAGTATTAAATCATATAAATACATCTCCTTCGCCTATCAAGACATTCAAATATGGACCCCTTGCAAGACATTCAAATATGGACCCTTTGCATATTTACTTCTCAACAGAAAAATAACATAAGCATATATGAAATTAAAACATCACTTTTAATGTAATTGAAATGTAAGGTTATAATATAGAAGCATAAATATAATTCTATTAATAGAATTGGGAGTTAATAAAAACACAATTATAAAAATATGAATAGCATTCTATTGTGGAGGTAAATCCCCTCTGCGGATAGAGGCGATCCCACTAGCCTTAGAGTGGGTCTAGCAACAATCGAAACACGCAAAGTTGTTGGTTCCTAGTTACAAAGAGTAGAATCACGATAGATCGCTTACCGTGATTCCTTCGCTGCTGTTGTTGAAGAAGAAGTGGCGCTTCCGTTCCTCGCTGGACAGGTCACGATCCGTGAGCTTGTCGCATCCAGATACCTGTACACATGCAAAGGAGAGAGACAACATGCAACGCAATATTTCACACTTTATAACTATCGATCAGTCAGAGAGGAATGAATGAAATTGCATTATATAATGGAAAAACACAATCATGGAACCAATAGCAGAGTCATGTATATTAAGATAGGAGAGAATGATTAGAACCGATGCTATGACGTCGTGATCTTCCTTCGATAGGGATCCAGTGAGACGTGTCTCACAAAGCTCGTCAGGGATTTGACATAACTCTCTCTCTCTCTCACAGGGTTCTCCTTAGCTCTGCTCTTGATTGTCACTCAGCTATAATTTCCTTCCCAAAAGTTCAACTAGCTAGAAAATCGAGAGGGTAGGCTTTTATATAGGGAGAAGGAGAGGTTGGGATCCCTATAATCATGGGAGAGAGTCCTATCTCTTAGGAAGGTTCCATGAGAGGTGGAAAACCACCTCCTAATCAGGGAGATTCGGAGACAAACAACCCAACCTCATTTTGATGATCCGTTCTGAATTTGTTAGAATCAAACTTCCGCCTTCTATTGTTAAAAAACATTCCTTAATAGGCTTGACGCGGGAAAAACACAGGGATAGAGCGCCAAATGGCACGAGGGATGAACTAGCTACCCGCGCCAATGCCAAAACATGGGTTTTTAGGGTTTTCCAGAGGAAGCGTTCTTCAGGAGAATTCTTGTTCTTATGCAACAGGATGCCATCAAGGTGTTTTCAGGACATTTTACTGTTCACAGGTCATGGGAATATTCCTCCAATGTACGGGATGAGGGATTATAGGGACGGTGACAAAATGTTGTGTAGCACATTCATATTTGGATTGTAATATAACTACAAGAATGGGATACAATTTATAGTAGAAAGGTTAAAAACAAAATGAAAATTTTATTTTAAATATTTATGTTTTTATATCATAAAATTCAGTTTCCCAAAATAAAAGTTGTAATGTTCATTTCCATGCAAAAATTTACCAAACATATTCTAAAGTGTAACTAGACTGATGATGCCAACAACACCAATTAACATCAACATTATATGCATAGCCCCTTTGCCTTTGTAATCATTTTATTCTCAATTTTCTACATGCTTTTCTATCACAAGCATGTAGAAGATATCATATGATTGACTTCATCTCAAGTAAAATGTACAAGTGCTCATAAAAAAGGTGGGTAGGAAATCCATTTACTATATAATCTTATTTTTTGTGTACCTAAAAAAAATTCATTTGCAGTGATTGCATGGATAGTTGACACAAAATCTGAAACATCTTCATTTTCCATAAATGTATGTTAATGAAAACCAAATAAAATAGAATTGGTTAGTATGGTAAAAAATTATGAATATTAAAAGAAGAGAGGAACATAAATGGGAGAGTTTAAAAGATTATCTTGATTTGGTATGCGGAAAATTTGTCTTTTTCATGGGAGATAATCTCCTAGAAATATCTCTAGTAAGATTCTTAATCAAATGAGGATCGATAATGTAAGTACTACTATACCTTTGACCAAAAAATATGGATTTCTTTTACGTAGATCACTTAAAAGCAACGTACTGAGAATTCTAGGGTCAAAGAGCTTTATAAGGCGCTCCCGGTGTGAAAGGATTTGTGTATAATATCTCGAGGAGAAAATGACCCTAATTGGCCACTGGATATTGTGAAATGTGACTATTTAGGAGCAAATGATCCTAATTGGCCACTGCATATTTCTAAAATAAAGAAATCAATAAGATCTAGAAATGAAAGGACAAACTGGATATTCATATTCTTACACCTAAACGTGAAATTCACAAAACTTTGGAAAAAAAGTTAATGAATAAAAATTAGGAGCACAAAGATCAATTAATTTAACTCTAAACACACTATTGTTTCTTCCTCCCTTTTAAATTTGGTAAGAAATATAAAATTAATAAGTTTTTCCTTTTTTTTTCTTTTCTTTTTTCTAATATTTAAAAGTGTGCAAATGTTAGATGAATAAGATTGATTGGTAGAATTTTAGATGTACTTGAACATACATGTATTACAAACAACATTTAATATGTGATTATGAAATACTCTATGTTATTAATATTAGAGGAAATTTAAGCTTAAAAGTGACCTCCTAAAGGAAAATAATAAAATAATAAAATAAGAGTTACAAATTTTGGAGGGAAAATAAACAAGCCACTTTTTTTAATTTTATTTTTGGCTTATCTCCTTATAGGTTAACTCAAATTTCAAGTGTACACACTTATTGGATGGAGAATTAAATTCCACATCCAATGAGTACCCATTATGCATATTTTTGAGAAGACCACTGACTTGTTCTCTAGTCTTGGGACCACTTCCCAAACATTGTTTCTGAGTATGGAATCATATTCATCTACCATGGCATCAAACCACATTGGTTTCTTCACTGCGTCCTCGAATGAGTATTGTTCTATCTCAACTAGCTTACTCATCAAAGCCATGTACCCAATGTACTGATCTGGTGACCTCCTCTGCCTGCGATGTGATGTGGGTGCTCCAACATTCTCTCTAGCATCATGTAATAATATTTCAGCTTCCATGGTGTACTTCCTTCCATCTCTCGATGTCTCTTCATGAGTGGGTGCTTCCACTCTCTACTCCTCTGCTTGTGGATTCTCCACAACATCCTGAGGTTCTTCCTTTCACTAGTAGAAAATGGCTAATTAATTACTAAAAAAATGACTAAAATTTGCATATAAACGACTATTTTTCGGTCGGTGACCAATAGTAGCTAATTTACAGTATCTTATAATGCGATCAAATTTTAGTCGTTTTTAGCTTAGTCATTAATTGGTAATCTCAATTTTGTTGTCTAGTAGTATATTTGATCATTAATTTAGTCAGTGATTTGGTCGTTAATTTAGTCATTGATTTGATCATTAATTTAGTCACTGATTTGGTCATTAATTTGGTCATTGATTTAGTCATTGATTTAATCTTTGATTTGGTCATTAATTGTCACAATTAATGAGCAAATATACAACAAAATATATTACTATATGATCACCTGAAAAAACCAATTAATGACCAAATAAATATGACCAAAATGTTGGTCGTGTTATAAGATACTGTAAATTAGCTACTAATAGTCATATATATGCAAGTTTTAGTCATAGTTTAAAACCAATTAATGACCGAAGAAATATGACTAAATTTTGGTCGTGTTATAAGATACTGTAAATTAGCTACTAATAGTCGTATATATGCAAAATTTAGTCGTCATTTTTAATCACAAATTTATCATTTGGAGTAGTCATTTGTCTTTTTTTGGTAGTTTCATATTCATTATATAAACGACTAATTTAGTAGTTTATATTCATTTCATTCACTTTCATTAATAATCATTATAAATTACTAATTTAGTCATATATTCATTTTATTTGTGTTCATCATTAATAAATATAAACTACTAATTTAGTAGTTTCAAATTTATTTTTTGTTTGTTATTAATCAACATAAATTAATTTGTATGATTTAAAAAATGGCATACAATGTGCATGTTCACCTAATATGAAAACACAAAGTTGCATATGTTAATTAGAATACTAAGTAATATCAAATGAAACTATAAATAATTACAACCACATAAATTATATTATATGAAATGTTAAAGCATTACAATATGGGTTTCCAACTTAATATTGGTTGGACGACAATTTACACACAAAATGATGTTTCATCACTTCAAAACATTATCATTGTGTTGTCAAGGAATCGTAGGTGAATTCACAAACTTGGAAGATTTGACCATCAGTCTTTATGTGTGTCTTATGTGGGATATTGGCTCTAAGAGTATCACCAAACCAATTCTCCTCTCTCTTTTTGCATTTGTTGCTCCAATGTTATTGCTCCCCTCTTTTCAATTCCTGCTTCTTACAATCAATACTGAGTTCATTTTTTGAAAACAAAAGAAGATACAATGTAGAGTGTAAGATATGAAAGACAATGAACACTATAATATAAACTAAATTAGACTATAAATAGTTTATACGACATATACCTCAACATCAGCAATGTCAAAGCCATTTTTCCCCATACAAGTAAGAAACTCGAACAAATTTTCTTCATTGGGGCGATAATGGCCACTATAATGTGGCCAAATAACCTGTATAAACAAAGGAAATAAAATGTCACCATATATAGAAAAGAGCACCTTAGTAACTTAGTATTCAAATTTCAAGGAAAGCTTAGGAAAAATCATGTCAGCTAATTTATATGCTAAAAAGCTCAAGTTGTAGATAACTTGTGAAAACAAATAATATGAAGTATGATGTTTAATCCTTGTCGTTTTATTCACAACAACATTTCATTTTCTAACGCATGAACTTAGTCAAGTACATAAACAACATGTACTCAAATAACAACATGAAAGTAACCTTTTCTGATAGTCATGAAAATATTTTAACACAAAATAGCTATAAGGATTCCAATCAATATAGTGTAATACTAATTTCATCTTCAAGATTTTGTTTTTGTTTAAATGAACATGATACTAAGTGTTAAAAGACAAAACAAAATCAAAAGAAACATCCAAAATACAATCAAACAATAAAGAGAGGATATCATGAAATGGAAATTGCAATTATAAAAGATTTGTTTACCTGTCCACTGATGTCGTGTCTGGAATTCCTAAAAAAAATTCTTGCCCAAAATAACCATGAGGTGAAATAATCACAACATTAAAAACTATATGAATTCCTACTAGAAACATTTCCAAAGTCGATGGCTCAAGTGGCTAAGCGATCTCTAACAACAAATGAACCATATCCAAGACGTGATATGCATTGTTTCGCCATCCTTTTTCCAATCACATTTCATGTAACATGCCCACAGCAGAGTCAAGTAACAATCAAACAAGGACATTGACATTTGTTTTTATCTTTTATATCTATAAAATTTGAATCTGATTTGTTTCTATTACAACTCTATTGAGACCACCTACTCTACAGTCAAAAATAGAAAAGGAGCCATTAGTCATACCTACCCATGGTCTCTTGTAGGAATGATAGAAGAATAGGTTGATCCATTAATTAGAATTGCAAAAATATCGAGGAAAGACAATTCATTATCTAGTTAACCAATTGCACATTGAACCCTATATGGATGAGTAGCCCTAAATAAAGCCAGTTTTCTCTATCATATGCCTTGGAAAGACAAAATCACTAACATTGCTTGTAATTTTTTGGTTTGATGTTATAAATTCCTTCTTGGGCTACTCCTATTCCATAAGGGATTTGTTTCCCAGGAAGGATGAAAATTTGTTCTAATGACACAAAATCAGCTTAGTGGATTTTGACCCTACATGCACTAATTTTTGCAATGATTTTGTAGATGCAATTACATAGTGATATGGGTCTGAAATCATCTCATTCTTGTCTAATTTTTGGGATTAAAGGCTAAAATGTTGAATTGAAAGCTCCCAAATCCTGCATGTGTATTTTAATTTGTCAACAATTCTTAGTTGCTTTGTTTGAAGGAAGTCATAGAACCCCTAGAAGAATTATATTGTCCTGCGAAGTGGCTGAGGGTTCTTATACTTTTGGAAATAGTGAAAATTTGTTTGTAATTATTCCCTTGATATTTGATCCATAAATACCTCATTACCCACCTCACCTACAAAATTGAGGAAATATGAAGTCATCTTTAACTATCGCTCTTAAATTTATTCTATCATCCTCTTTATAAATTCCCTCAAAATGGTCTATTGATGAGCAAATTGCTCCTCGAGATGAGACACCTTCTCATGAAGCAAAGTTCGTTGCTAAACACCATCTTGAGGAAATTGTTCATTATAATTATGAATGTTGAAGAGAGAAAAGATTAGCTATTTAGTAAAGGATATGCACAAATGTTAGTGATTTGGTACAAGGAAAGACATGGGAAATAAGAGAACTGTGGAGATTCCCTACAACTCTTTTCCCAAATGTGACACGTGAGGATGTATGCTTATTAAAAAACTATATTTGAGAATGTTCACCATTTTGAAGGCAAGACTATTTTGGATGTAGGCGCAAGAATTTTGACACGGGCTCCTGCACCCGACCCGGCATTCCACCAGATTACCTATGACTACGATCTATGCGCTTCCCATCTTGTCAACCGCAGTTGCTCCAATTCTTGGTCATATTGTGCCTGACGACACATCACTGTGACTTCAACTAGGCTACTCGATCGCATGTGTGGTGGCTACTAAACCTGCACTGACACAGGTCTAGCTGGCTCTAATAGCGCTCCTCCATCCAGAAACTAATTATGTTGACAACTGCCCTTCTATCGGTCATTTGTGTGTCTTTTTCCTCATGATTTCTCAATGGCTGAGTGGTGTTGACTATTCTAGCACATGCTGATTCCTTCTTAGTGAGTTGCCACCTTATGCTTCTTGTGGTTTTGTTTTTTTCAAGTGCAGGTTTGGGTGCAGGCCACAATTCTTCCACCAACAACTTTCGACCATACCTTCTCACCTCTCCTAGCAAACTACTCTTGAAACTACGTGCTTCTTCAAGGTGATGCTGGTAGATCCTTTTCTGCCAACGAAAATGTTGCCCACCCCTTCTTCGCACAATTTTATTTTCCTATTGGCAGCATGGTTTGACCCTTATTTCAACCACTTTGTTTTTGCCATGATTGACACAACCTTGTCACTTGTTGAAATTCAATATTTGCAGTCTTCCCACCTCTGTCACCTGATGAGTATGAATTCTTAAACTCTCTTTTTTCATTATCCAAAAAATTTATTTCCTGGACACGTGATTTTGCAAATAAAGTTTTTTTTGCAGCATAAGTCCTTGTCAAAATTTCATCTCTCATACCAACTGGCATCTGGTCGGAACTGCAACCTGAAATCATACATACACCTCTTCGTCTATCACTCAAAGATGTGAATGGTGGAATATTTTCTAGAGCACTCTTGGCATATGGCAGAGGTTGATCCCTCCCTTCTATTCCCTTTCCAAGACCTCCCTTAGGACCAAGATTCAAGTGGCCATAATCAGAAGAACCGTGTGTTGAAGGGCTTGGCATAGACCAATTTTCAAATTGAGCCCAATCCAAAATCTGAGCATCTTGACTGGTGAATCCACAATCACGTGGTCCCATATGGGGTTATGACCCTTTAATCCCACCCATATGTGGAAGTGAACCCATTTGTGCACATGCCATGTAAGGTGGCATCGCAGGTCCTCTCACACCATGATCAAGTGGTGTCACAAGCCTACAACCTACATATCCCATATTGGTACCTCGAGAGTGGCCTCTTTATCTATGTAGTTCTTGCATAGCATCCCGATGCACTTCCTCTATTTTCTTATGGCCCTCAACCTTCCACCTTTGTTTCCATCCATTCCTCCTCAGATCAATCAGAACCTTCAACATGAACCTCAGCCTAGAGGGAAGCCCTTGGGTCTTGGACATTTTTTTCATCCTATCAAAGTAAGCATCAATATGTTCCTTGGCCTTTGAATGGTCAATCATATGACCAATAGTGCTCATCAGTTTGCACAAAGCTTCAAGATTTTCATCCTCTGCATGTTGAAAGTCACCAATTAATTTCATGATTAATGCATGCATAATTCTTTCAGTCAACATACTTTCTTTATAAAGCTCACCAATAAACCTTATATTTCCTAGCATTCATCGTTGTGTTACAGCCTTCTTCTCCCGTATTTCTTCTACTGAAAGGATTTTTTCACCATCCTCTTCTTCTTTCTTAGCCTCTGCCTCTTTTCTTTCATATTTTTCAAATTCTTCTTGGCATTTGTTCAAAATAAATCACTTGAAAACAACCTTCTCATTATCTTCATAAAATTCTCGTAATCCTGCAGCAAGCTGAAAACATAATTTTGTATACATTTCACAAAAAGTCGACTCCATCAAGGCTTTGTCAAATTTTTGAGATATTATACCATGAAGACATGATGCAAAGTCAATGTTCACTTCTTTGACCTGTTCAAAAAGTTTTTCAAATTTTTGGGGCGTTAATTTATTAAGGATGGATTTAATTTGTCATTTTTCAACTGATCCTCATCAGAAAGCTTGCCCACATCAAAATTATTTCTCACTTGTCCAACTTGTGGAAATGGTGCTTGCACATAAGCCCCTCCAGGAAGGATTCCATTCATACTCATTTGTGTTGCACAAGTATTTCTTGCAAAGCCAGTATTATAACTTTAGCCAAGTTGAAACATAGAAGAGGAACCACTTAGACCCACATCCATCCGCATATCACAACCAGCAGCAAAAGCATCCACCGGCTTGGCCCATATATCATCATCCAAACTGGCCATATTTCTCCCACAACGTTCAAGCAGATAATTCCCACTCGGCTGCCTTTCAAGACCTCTTGCAGTGCTTGCTAATGCATCAGCCTCTCCTACATGACTTGAAAGTGCTTGGGAATTTCCAAGTAATTCAATAGTGTCTAGACAAATTTCAAAATGATTTGGTAGATCTTTACACTGATCCTTGATTGTCAAAAAAACTCACTCGAGTACTTTCTGTCTCCTGAACATTTAGTAACTAAAATAGTTACTTGACTCATAGGAGTTGAAAGCTCAACTACATCTTCCCAGTCATACACTTCTTTCAGGACTTGCTTCTCAGGCTCTTTTGAGGAAGTCTTACCCTTGAAAACATCGGTTACTACTTTGGATAGTTCTGGAAGGTTCACATCTTCCTCCTTCTCTTGAACCTTATAAGCATTATATAAATCTTCTTTTTCTTCTTCTTGTTGACAACTACCTTGGCAGCATCACCAATATTTGCAATAGTATTCTTCACAGAAACATTGGAAAAACTTTTATTCTCCTTTTCTGAAACTGCTACCCAAAATGCTGAAACTTTTGGTGCCTCTAAGTTGGTTCTTGTGTCAAAGAAACCTCCAGAAAGTGCACTAGCTGGAAAAAATGTCCAAAAACGTTATTACAAGAAAAACATGGCCAATAACCTACAAAAGACGTACAATCAAATGAGATGAATGATAAATGAAAACTAAACAATATGCAACCAATACCATCTACTACTATCAAAACTATTGAAGTAATGGGCATATACAAATTTGTTAGATTTATAAGTTAATGATTAATCATAAGAAAATGAAAAAAATTTATTCACACAAATGACAGCTCTAATAATTTGAACATTCAAGAGGATGACTAGGGTTTAAAAAATAGTGCTTGAGGTACTTTGTGTTTAAATGTACATACTTAATTCTGTTTTAACTCAGAAAAATTAAAAGAAAGTCATTGTATTTCATTTCTGGAATTTCTGGGCAGAAATAAGGGGATTTGTTGTACTTTTTCTAAGTTCATAAATACTTAGAAATTTACTTCTTTTAGCAGAAAAATCAGATCAGTGATTTGAATATAAATCTGGGTTTAGTGTAGAATTTTTTATATACCAATAAATTTTCAGATTTTTATGTGCCCGAGTTTTGGAAATATTGTTATTTTTCTATTATCCCTATTTGGGGATATTACATGCTACAATTGGTAAAAGCAAACTCTAGCTATTTGGAATGCTAAATATGAACAATAGTTCTAAATTTGGGACAAGGATGAGTCTGGTATATGAAAATTAGAAGCATGCATGTGCCCTCACTTTCTCTCTCTGCATCGTTTCCACTTTCCTT
Organism: Pinus albicaulis; assembly: GCA_034641835.2. Classification (NCBI taxonomy): domain Eukaryota; kingdom Viridiplantae; phylum Streptophyta; class Pinopsida; order Pinales; family Pinaceae; genus Pinus; species Pinus albicaulis. Next base: position 1,160,117,028 of record CM076581.1, on the reverse strand, counting down.
CCACGACAAATTAGTGTCCAGCCATCACTTTGCTCTCTCTTTGTTGCACATAAGAAACTAGGAAGATGGATCTGTTGGAGCATATCATTACATGGTATAAATCAATCTTATTGATATGCCATTAGTGTTATAGAGCTAATTGAGCAACAGATAAAAACTATAAATGATTTCTTTGCAAGGAAAGTGTTCTCCACCAAACGTAGTCTCTCCCTCGACATCTTAAACTTTGCATTTGCTAGGGGCTTTGTAAAAATATTTTGCAACTTGTGAATCCAAAGGAATGTACTCATGCCCAGGAAAATAGCATTGAGGAGGAGGGTACTTCCAAAGGGCAGCCACTTTCATCTAGAGAAATTCTGGGCAAAATTGAAGGCTAGAAGAATGGACTGTGTGATTCCCTAACCAGGCCTAGATTGTAGCAATGAAGGAGACCTCAAAACAGTGAACTTAAGGTATCTATTTCAATGCATTCTTGTAGATTTTGGATCCTAACTTGTGGATCAGTTTTAAATTGTGATAGGGCAGCATGTGGAAGTCAATGAGGAGGGGAAAAATCTCATGGTTATATGCCCTAAACCAGTGATAGTTGCCACAGTGATTGGGCAGCAAACTTGGAGTGAGAGTTTTTCAAGTATTGGGTCAAAGTGATGACTATTGTGTGGATCAGTATGACGGGCAGCTTGAGGAGGCCTTAGGAATTGTTTGGAGGAAAAATTTGGAAAAGGAATGTCAAAGTGATCTTCATTACTACAGTACCGAAACAAAGGAGGTGGTGATATCTTGCCCAAATCATATTATGATCTTCTAATCCTGGGCCTATCCATAAAATCAAACATGAGATCCACATCAGTTACCAAACCAAGATACTGTTCCAGGAGCTACAACAGTCCCCAAATTGTAAACATCATTATAGAGGGTCAAGGAAGCCCATCCTTACCTAAAAGGAGGCTAACCATATTAGATGGTTTGTAGGATATCTAACTTACAATCAAGGAGAGTACAAAAGTGTTCAACCAGATGATGACTTTCATGTCCCTGCAACAACACTTTGTAAATATCCCAAGTAGTAACTGAACTTCGTAGTGCCAAAATTCCTTCTATGTCAGCTAGAGGAACCAACCCTATTACTTAAGCATCAATGCTAACAAACTTCTCTTTCATCCAACAATATCTACTTAAAGTAGAGATGATGTTGGCAATCAGCCTTTTGATGCAATAAATCAAATTGCATAAGAATTTTTTAGGCATGCTGCTCAGATGAGTAGTTATAACTTATAAAGAGTCTAGACATGCATTTTGGTGCATTTTCATGTGTTATTTTGAAATAAACTTACAATCATAATTAAAGCTCTCCCACCTGCTTATTAGACAGTTTTAGATATTTCTAAATCATATCAGGACAGGAATTTCTTGTTATATTTGAGAGTAACTATTGGTGTTTAATCAACACATGACACAGAGGTAGTTGGACATGATCAAGATAGTGATGTTGCAGTGCTATGGATGAATGCGCCAAAAGATAAATTGATACCCATGGCAGTTGAAATTTCTGCAAATATTTTTGTAGGAAAAAAAGTGTATGCAATTGGGAATCCATTTGGTTCGGATCACACCTTGATGACTGCTATCATTAGTGGGATTTCCAGGTAGATAATTTCAGCTACAACTAGCCATCAAATACACAATGTGATCCAGACAGATGGTAAAGGACCATTGGAGGTCCTCTTCTTGATAGTTCAAGAAATTTTATTGGCATAAAGACTTATATGTACTCTCCATCAGGAGCATTACCTAGTGTGGGCTTTTGAATTCCAGTAGATCTGTAAGTGTCATTGTTGATCAGTTAGTAAATTTTCGGAAAATTACTTAACCCATTTTGGGCACTAAATTTGCACTGGATGATTCCGTTGAGCAACTAAGTGTCACTAGAGTTTTGGTGCTTGATGGTCCTGTAGATGGACCAGTTGGAAAAGCTGGACTAAAAACAACAAAATGAGATTCTTATGTTTGGCCTATCTTGGGGACATCATTACAGCTATAAATGGGAAGAAAGTGTTAGTTCCAGTCTTTGTAGCCTGTCACCAGCGATCAAATTTGACTCTTACTATGTCTAGTTTTCACAGATGTTTTTCACATAAGCTTCAGTGCAAATCATGTCCTAAACTTTTTCATCAGAAGCAGCTCGGAAAGAGATTTCCAATGGAATATCGCACTCCCAAAACTAGCTTCTGGATCAAAAGATATGACCAAATGAATGATTGACTCTTGGTTACACCTGATGCATGTGTTGTTGGAAATACTGAGAGGGGGGTGAATCGGTATTTATTTTCAATTGTTATTTTTACCAGTTAGATCACTTATATTTAGAACACAAAATGAAAAGTAAGAATAAATGCTTTTATTAATTTCTTCTTTACAATAAATCAAGTAAAATATATGTAGGGCTCCAACCCTATATCTGGTACAGGCTCCAACCTGGTCTCTTGAGGACTCCTATCCTCTAGGGCTCCAACCCTATCTTCCAAGGCACCAACTTTGTCAATTTTGAGGCACCAACCTCAAGGGCTCCAACCCTATCTACCAAGGCACCAACCTTGTCTCTATGAGGCTCCAACCTCCTACTTCATTTTGTCAAGATATATTTGGTTATCCTTACGGCTCCCAATGTCTTCTTCAACGAGCCCTGTCAATATTCACTTAGTCTTCATTGTAGTCTCCACATTATGTCATTAATGACAACCTTATTCTTCACATGAAGGTGTCTCCACAACTCTTCATGGTACCCAAACAATCTTTCTAAGTTCACTCCATGAGGGCTTCAATCAAGGTCTCCAAGAATGTCACCAAGACCAGCTTCTACACTGCTTCAACAAGAAGTCTACAAGGGTCTGTCTAAAAACTGTTGCAAGTATTGTGTTCTTCAAGTATTCCCTGCTATTATAATGTTGCTCCAGGACAACAATGCTCCAAAGATGCTCATTCAAACAAGATATTTTATGTTGTATTTTCAATGCTTAAGATCTGTTCTAATGATAAAACTGATGCATTTTTTCTTCCTTCAATTCTGAGAACTGAATGTGTTCTTCCCTTGATGATGTGATTACACTATTCTTGATTATGCGGTTGTGCTTTGGTACCACTTTTACTTCTTGAACTGTTGTAGGTCACATTCTCTAACAATGATGATGATGTCCTTATTAATTGCTTCTTAAATGACAGGAAAAGAATATCTTCAGTACTCCTCCTACTTCACTTCTTTAGATAATGAACCTGTTGTAGCCAATAACTTAACAATTGAGACAAGATAAATCACAAATTTGACATAGTCCAAGACTGCAATCCAAAATAACCTGCAATCCGAGACAACCCTCTGTAATTCTAGCTTCTACAGGAGGCAAGTTCAAGCTCTCCACACAGAAGCTGTCACAAGTAACTGAACCAATAGCACCGAGCTGCCCTGAAGTCTGAGTTAAGGAGAAACCTATCCACAGGACTGAGCTAATCCGAGCCTAAACTAGGCTGCAATACAAGTCTCAGGTTTGGTTTAATATAATCACAGGTCTGTGGCTTTATTTCACTGATCTGAGGTATAAATGCTAACTAATCTGAGCCTCTACAAGCCTTGGATCATTGGTCCGAAGTTCTTCAATGGGACTGCAAGCTATAGAACTGAGTTGTAGTTCCAAGCCACCAATGCTAGAGCCTAGCCTCCATGGGACTGCAATCTATAACAAAGATCAGAGTTCTGTCCTCCAGAAAATGAGCACAATCCAATGCTACAAACACAGGTGTATACTTCAGGTTTCAAGATGATTTTCCTAGTTCGAGCTGTCCAATAGCTTGAGGTAACCCAATCACAAATATTTAGCCCAAAACGTGATGCCAAAGTCCTTCTCGGCCTCCTTCTTAATTCTGTACTCAATTTCTGAATTTTTGACCGAATTCATGGTTGAAATGAGGTGTTGGACGTCATATTTATATAGGACTTCAACCTTTAATAAAGGGACACGTCTCTTGGAGGGAGGCCGACATGGACAGGTAGGCTTAGGTCGGCTAGCCTTTAAAAATATTATATTCAAACTTGAAAATCAATTTTCTCTCAAACTAGAAGGAGTTAGAGGGAAAGTGATAGCTCGTTAGAAAGGGAAAATTGCCCTCTTCAAGCCTATGGAAGTCCCAACCTTAAGTAAGGTCATTTTACGATCAAGAAACTTAAATTTGTGAGGCTTTCATTCTAATTTTATTCACGGCAGCTCTTAAAATTTTATGTCTAGGGCTCTTTCTTCATATGCTTAGGGTTCCATACACTTAGGTTTTCATTCATGTATATTAAGGGCATCATTAGTATTATCAATGTGTTAGGGCTAAGGCATCTTCTAGAGTATTATGGGCATTTAGATCATGCAAGAATATTTTCCATCCCGGTCACTGTCATCGTCAATGACAACCTAGATTAACATGTGTCCTTATAATTTTACATTGTGAAAACTTCTCACCTTTTTCATGGTTTATAGCTGCAAATCCAGTGGGCTATGGTTGAGGTGACTACTTCCTTGTTGGAAAATACTTTCCAGAGTATATTGAATGCCAATAGAGTGGCTATTGACAATTTGACACTGCCCTTCTCTCTTCCCAAGAGCTTATGATATTGGGCTATATAGTCACAAAGATGCTTCTTGATGTCACTTTGAAAATATTGCTCATGATTTATTATTTAAAGGTGTTCCTTATTGCAATTGTTATAACCATAACAATAATAACATGGTCTTTTGCATCAAAACATGCTCAACATTCAGTTGTTGTTGTTTCCAATAATCTTTGTGGTGAATGGCTCACATATGCCAAAGCAAGCACAAGATCAGTTCTTAAGGGAAACAATGCATCTGCAACCCATTTAGCTAATCTGATGGTGTCATCTATACTAAAGGGAAGCTTGTCTTCATATTCGGCATAAGAAGAGCAGGTAAAGCCTGCACTTTCCTAGTATACTCAAATAATCCATACACAACACAAGTTTTCTTCATGGGAAAAAATGGATTACTCATCTCTTATTATCCAAATTTTACTGAGACATTCATCCTGTTTGCAAATACAACCAATAATTCAAAGAGAAATGTATTAGCTGAAAGGAGTCAAGGATATCTCTGGTATCATCAGTCAACTACTTTTAGCACAGGACAACCATTCGGAGAGGCGATTCCAACAAGTGCATATGCTTTATGGGAAACAAAATGGTTTCAAGATGCACTATACAGTGAGCATGGACTCACTACTTGGGGCTTGAAATTTGGTCAGTCTAAAGAACTCTTATTCCTGTCATTGGCTTCTGTTAAAGATTCATCTAATGCAGCTCCTTCTAGTGTTGTGGCTTTAGGAGTGCCAATGAGTAGTTTAACAAACATCATAATGCAATTTGACCTTCAAGTATCTAGCCACAGAAGATGGTTATTTGCTTGCACAAACGGGTTCTACTTTCCATGTGGAAGGTGATGTAGACAAACCTATACTATTGGAAGCTACAAAATCTAGTAATGTTGTGGTGGCAGGAGCAGCTCTGTATCTCAAAACTTAAAAGTAAATTGGATAATATATCCAGATTGGGCAACAAAACTTTCAGGACCTCTGATGCAAGAATTCAAGGTGCACAATATACATTAGAAAGTGCCTCACTTCATCTGGCTGGAAAAGCCCTGGTATTTGTTTTGATTATTCCACATAAAATCATTTTGGGTCCCATGATAAGTCAAAGTCAAACAACATTGATTCTTCTAATCACATTGGTGGTTTGCATGTTCCTTGTAAGCTGGCTTTTCATTTTTTCACTTACAAGAGATACAAGCAAAGAAATACACCTTTGTGCAGGATTAATTCGACAACTTGAGGCAAAAAAGCAATCAGAGAGAAAGAGTAACCATAAAAGCATTGTTTTTGCAAACATGAATCATGATCTGCGGACATCCCTTGCAGCTATCATTGGCCTCATTGACCTATGTTGCTATGATGTTGCTAAAGGGTCAGAAGTGGAGACAAAAAATTCCTACAAGTGATTATACATGTATATGCATTGTTGGCATCAAGGATCCTGTGCGTCTTGGTGTCAAATAAGTTTTTGAACTCTGTAGGGCTACAGGTATTACAGTGAGGATGGTCACTGGTGACAATATTAACACAACAAAAGAAATTGTAGCAGAGTGTGGCATTTTAATAGATGATGGTGTAGCAATTGAAGGACCTGATTTTCGTGAAAAGAGCTTAGAAAAGATGAAGAGTCTGATACTAAAGATTCAGGTTATGGCACGATCTTCACCATTGGACAAGCACACCTTGGTGAGACAGCTGCGCACAACTCTAGGAGAAGTTGTTGCTGTGACAGGTGATGGCACAAATGATGCACCAGCTTTGCATGAAGCCGACATTGGGCTTGCTATGGGAATTGTTGGGACTGAGGTTGTGAAGGAAAGCACAGATGTGGCAATTTTAGATGAAAATTTTGCAACAATTGTAAATGTAGCAAAATGGGGGCGTTCAGTATATGTAAAAATTCAAAAATTTGTGCAGTTCCAGCTGATAGTTAATGTGGTTGCTCTAGTTTTGAATTTTGTTTCTGCATGTATAACAGGAACTCCCCCCCTCACTTTAGTTCAGTTGCTTTGGGTCAATCTGATTATGGATACACTTGGTGCTTTAGCACTGGCAACAGAACCTCCAAATGATGATTTGATGAAAAGATTACCTGTAGGAAGAACTGGAAGTTTTATCAGTGATTCTATGTGGAGGAATATAATTGGCCAAAGTGTCTATCAACTCATTGTATTAGCAGTTTTGGAGAAGGTAGTGAAAATATGGTTGAGTTTCTATGTAGTTCCATTGGGATCATCCACAAGAAACATGCATAGAGTATAACTTCTTACATCAAGGAGAGTGTGGATGAAGAGAAGGAAGAAGAAACCGTGCAGGATGGAGAGAGAAAAATGTAGAAAAAGAGGCTCACTGTTTTGTGTGGAAGGTAATATTATTGTTGGAAAAGCCACATTTCTACAGAGGATTTTGAATGAGACACTTGAGTTACGTGACCTTGTAGAGGTGGTTCCTGAGCCTATTTCTAAGTGGCAAGACATTGGGCCTGATCATTTCAATATATTGGATGCTTTCTATGTTGAACCTCAATGGTATGCTTACACATTTTAGAATTACGTTTTTGTAACGAGGGTGATGAAAGAGAGAGAGTCTGCAGGTGGATTAAAGCCTCTACGACTCATGGAAATAAGTGTTTTCAACGATCAGATGGTGTTTGTGCAAGCTATTCATGAGACAAAGTGGATGAATGGGATGGAGCTTAGCATCTATGATTCATGGTTTGATCTAGTTGTTTCTGTTTTACCTTGGCTTGTTCCTGATGGATTTATTTACTTGAGGGCCAGTCTAGACAAATGCCATAGATGTTTGTAGTTACGAAAGAGAGTAGAAGAAAATAGCATGTCATTATATTATTTGAGAGGTTTGCATGAAAATCATGAGAACTGGCTCTTCCCTGCTCAATGTGGTAAGTCATATGTTGTTGTCTGTGAGATAATTACCTATTGATATTGATAGGTCTTTGCATCCTGAGATCAAAGATCACATGTTTCTTTTGCAAGGAGAGCATGTACATTCCAGTAGTCAGAAGTTTCCAGCATTAGTGCTGGATTGTGAGCTCAATATTGACTTCAGCAGAGACATTGAAAGAAAAACAAGGGTTTTTTTGTCTCGCAAATGGGTTTCTTTATCCCGAAGATAAATGGGATAATGTTACTAAAATTCGATAGGGCCAGTGGGCATGTTCCTTTAAGATTTTATCTATCGAGGATGTCATTTTGAAGGTTATTGACACTGCTGAGGAATTTGATGCTTTGTTATCATCTTTAGATATTCGGGGTGTTAGGGAGGCCCATTTACATGTTGTCTTGAAAAAAGCTGGGGAACCCATTTAAACAAGCAGTGAAAACACATTCAGCTTTGAGAGATCACAATGATGTTATTAATGGACCGGAGGTTAAAATAGAAATTGCTTACAAGCCATCCTGTCCTGGCTATGTGATGGAGGATGGGGATCTCAGTGCCATTGATCATGATTCTTCATATTCCTCAGAGCTTTCTAGATCCTTTACAATTGAAACTTGGAACAAACAAGGCTTGAAAAATGGCATAAGTGGAAGTCATTGCAATAATTGGGCGTTCGATTCATCTTCAGATTCAAAGAACATATGTGGCAGATTTGACTCATATTTTTAGCATTAAAATATTGGAGACCTTTTCCCAATTTCGGCAAAGTGGCAAATGCATCTTCAGAATTTGAGGGCAGTTTTGCAGGAAGGTGCAACGTGGCATTCAAGAGGTAGAGTTTTTAGGCTCAGATTCAGCAAAGGAATCCTAGATTTCATGAACAAACTTATAACAGTTCGACATATTGCAGCAAACTCATTTTATTTTAGATGATTTAATTAAATTTTTTAGTTGTAATTTAATTTATTTTACTTGCTAGCACAAATATATTTTATTTTTTATTTTTATTTTTATTCCTATGTAGAGGAATCAAAATAAATTTGTAATAGGGTATATATAGGAATATTTTTGAGGATGTAAGGGTTTGATTTTCAACAGAGAGACTGTTGCTTTGGATTGTGTAAATTTTCCTGAATATTATGTTAATGAAGCAGTTTCTGCCCTTTAAAATTTGGGATCAATCACAGTGTTTTATGTTCAGCATGTTTTCCTTATAAGATCATTTTCATATTGTGTTTTTCTACTAATTTTGTTACAGGATTCTCTAAAGGAAGTGTTAGGAATCCATCCATGCATGATGCTCCTTTCACAATGACTATGTTGTTAAATGCAGTGGTTGTTTTTACAGAATCCATCCTTTGTTAGTTGCTCTGTTTAATAACCCTGTGTTTTCCTTTCTGCTAAAGCTGCCACTGGAGATTCATCCATTGATTGATGCCTGCAGGGCAGTGAGCTTTCTCTTCTTTTCTTCTCCCATCTACATCATTTATCTGGCTGAGCATAATTCTTATTTTGCCCCAAGTTTGCAGGTAGAAACCAACCTCAAATCCATAGCCAATTGATTGTTTATCTCTTGTTGTTTCGACCCAAAACTTTCAAATCAAATCCCCGTACTTCATAGCTAGCCTAAGATTCACTTATTGCAGCCACCCTTCATTGGCAAAGAGAGAGCCCTCTCTGGTCTGGCACGGCTAGGTGTCAAATCAAAATCTTGGTTTGTGGTTACCTCGGATTGCCTCTTCTTAGCCTTGAGGTTCAATCTGAGTGCTAACAGAAAGTATGCAATGGAAGTGATCTCTATAGAGTACTTGACCTAGTAGTTTTTAAGGTAGGAATTTTAGTTCCTCAAGGGTGGGGTCCTTCAGCATAGTTGCATCTACCTTGATCCTATCATCCAAAAGAAAAACTTAATCAACAAAGAGTAAATATGTCAAGTTTAGGGTAATTCCTATTTGTATAGTTGTCAAGCTTATAGTTATTTTTGACTCTGTTATAACTCTGTTGAGACCACCTACTCTATAGTAAAAAATAGCAGATAAGCCATTAGTCATACCTGCCCATGGTCTCTTGTAGGCATGATAGAAGAATAGGTTGAGCCATTAATTAGAATTGCAAAGATATTGAGGAAAGATAGTTCATTATCTGGTTAACCAATTGCACATTGAACCGTATATGAATGAGTAGCCCTAAATAAAGCCAATTTTCTCTATCATATGCCTTGGAAAGACAAACTCACTAACATTGCTTGTAATTTTTTGGTTTGATGTTATAAATTACTTCTTGGGCTACTCCTATTCCGTAATGGATTTGTTTCCCAGAAAGGATGAAAATTTGTTCTAATGACATGGAATCAACTTAGTGGATTTTGACCCTACATGCAATAATTTTTGCAATGATTTTCTAGATGCAATTACATAGTGATATGGGTTTGAGATCATCTCATTCTTGTCTAATTTTTGGGATTAAAGCCTGAAATGTTGAATTGAAAGCTCCCAAATCCTGCTCTTGTATTTTAATTTGTCAGCAATTCTTGGTTTGTTTGAAGGAAGTCATAGAACCACTAGAAGAATTCTATTGTCCCACAAAGTGACTGAGGGTTCTTATACTTTTGGAAAGAATGAAAAATTGTTTGTAATTCTTCCTTTTATATTTGATCCATCAATGCCTCATTACCCACCTCCCCTACCAAACTAGGAAAATATGAAGTCATCTTTAACTATCTCTCTTAAATTTATTCTATCATCCTCTTTATAAATTACCTCAAAATGGTCGGTTGATGAGCAAATTTCTCCTCAAGATAAGACACCTTCTCATGAGGAAAAGTTTGTTGATAATCAACATCTTGAGGCAATTGTTCATTACAATTATGAGATGTTGAGGAGAGAAAATATCTTCTATTTAGTAAAGTTATGCACGAATGTTAGTGATTTGGTACAAGGAAAGACATGCACAACGAGGGAATTGTGGAGATTCCCTACAACCCTTTTCCCAAATGTGACACGTGAGGATGTATGCTTATTAAACAACTATATTTGAGAACATTCACCACTTTGAAGGCAAGACTATTTTGGATGTAGGCGCAGGAAGTTTGATGCAGGCTCCTGCACCCAACCCAACATCCCACCTGCTTACCTATGACTACGATCTATGTGCTTCCCTGCTTGTCAACTGCAGTTGCTCATTTTCTCGGTCAGATTGTGCCTGAAGGCCCGTCACTGCGGCTTCAACTAGGCTACTCGACCAGGTGTGGTGGCTACTAAACCTGCACTGAAACAGGTCAAGCTAGCTTTGATAGCACTCCTCCATCCACAAAATATGCAGACAATTGCCCTTATATCGGTCATTTGTGTGTCTTTTCCCTCGCGATTTCTCAAAATTTGAGTGGTGTCGACTAGTCTATCCCGTGTTGCTTCCTTCTTAGTGAGTTTCCACCTTATGCTTCTTGTGGTTTTGTTTTTGTCGAGTGCAGACTTGCATGCAGGCCACAGTTCTTCCACCAATAACTGTTGACCATACCTTCCCACCTCTCCTGGAAAAATATACTCAAAACTGCTTTCTTCTTTGATGTGATACTAGTAGATCCTTTTCTACCAACCAAAATGTCGACCACCCCTTCTTCGCACAGTTTTCTTTTCCTATTGGCAGAAGGGTTTGACCCTTATTTCAACCACTTTGGTTTTTCCATAACTGAAACAGACTTGTCACTTATGGATCATTTATTCAACCCCTATACAACATGCAAACTTATCTATATGACCCTTTTTCAATCCTTAAAAAAATTAACAATTGCTTCAAGGCACTATACGATCAATTTACTTTGGTCCTAAAAAAATTTCTTTTGCACGATCACAGTCAAACAAGTTTGGAAGGAACGAGTTGGGAATGTCATATATGTTTATATATATATATAAATAAATTTATAAATAAGTTAATAACACATTATCTTGCAAGAAAAAAGGGAATAAGACCCATAGATGACAAAAGGGGGTTCCTATCAGTGAGTGCAAAGCTTAACAATGCCCGACACAGGGCAAGGTTGTTCGAGCATATAAAATATGATATGTTACAAATCTAATAGGTTGTGTAATAGTAATATTTTAGAGCCTTCTGTTTACTTCAAGTATATCAGACCTTCTAGTTTGGTACTATCGGAAATATATTTGAGCAAAAAATTAAAACTGTGAAGGTTTCCAGCTAGTTAAATTTTTCTACATATGCCTCACATCATCAACCATGGCATCCAATATAAACAACAATTTCCTTAAAAATAAGGAAAGCCTCCAATGATGAATGAGCCAAATCATCATCTCCTGAAATGGGTAGATTCCAACATGCAGAGTGCAATAAAATATGTGCATATAAATGTGTGCTAGTAGCATCCTAAATAAAATCTACCCAAGAATAACCAGCCACTTTGATTAGGGAAAAGTATAAATTTAAAGATAAAAGGGGTTAAGAGATCCCTTGCATACACCTAAGAAGGTGTGCATGAAAGAAGGGTTTGAAACTCTAAAATGAAGATGATCTAAAAACCCTAGTCCTGCAACCCTTCAGGAAATGCCATTAGCCATTAGTCTAACTAATCGACTAATTAACCCAAAAAACTCTATCGCTAAGCAATTCCCTTGATCAAAATAGTAAAAATTGAGCCTTACTTGGAAGCTCTAAAAGGAAGAAACCTTATAAAAGATGATTTTGAACCACTTCTGGATCAGCATTGTAGTGTGCCATTGAAGATGGGTGAAACCTGAGGAAAAACTTTAGAAAACCCTTGAAGAAATGAGATAACCCAAAGAGGCGAGTTCACACCTACTCTGATACCATGTTGATATTACAAGAGATAAACAAGGATTGAATGTAAACAACCAAAAAACCATAAAAAAAAGCATAAACACAAAGAGGAGAGAAGATGAACCCATGAACATGAGAAACATGAGATGTAGGTGCCCATAAGCTAAAGAATCACATAAGACAACACTTAGCTCATGACAAAAGAATTTGTGATGAAAATAATGATGCCAAAGCTAGTACTAAGGACATCACCAAAGCCCAAGAATATTTTGGAATGTTAATAGTCAGGACATCTTGACAAATTGAGGATAGATGTAGATATGGCTAGTGGGGTGCTAGCTCCAAGGAAGTTGAACGTTGGCCTTAGCCTAAAATAGTATATATTGAAAAAATACAATAAAATTTTGTGGTTGCACATGTGTAGACTTATAGCCTTGATTACATGTAAGGTTGGCATGAGGCCACAAGTGAATATTACACCATCATTTCAATATTTTATAGGTATTACAAGTTTCATGGCATTCACAGAGAAAGAAATTTTGCAAAGGAAGGATAGATGTAGAGATGGCGAGGACAATGATAAAAGGTAAAATCTATCAAATAATTTTTAAGTTGAAGTAATTAGTACACCAGTGTATTTTTTTGATAGAAATACAATGAAAATTGCAAGGAATGTTACACCTAAAGAAGCATGAAATGATGAGAAACCAGGGGAGAGTCATCCCAAAGTTTTTCTTTGCAATGTCTGTGTACTTGTTTTTGAAAAAAGTGCATAAGCACGAGGATAAAGGTTAGAAGTATTTTTGATAGGGTACAATGGAGAGTCTATGGGATATCATATTTTTTATTTGGAAAAAGATACACTCAGTAGAGATGTTATATTTGAGGACAAATATATCCAAGGTAATTCAAATGAAATTGAAGTTCCATGGCCTATTTAAGAAAGAGGTAAAAAGGTAGCAGAAGAAAGCATTCCAAGTCAGGAACAAAGGAGCAATCAAGAATCCAGTGATAATGAATTCAATGATGTCAAAGCTAGTACTAAGGACATCACCAAAGCCCAAGAAGATTCTGGAATTTTAATGGTGAGGACATCGTCAAAGCCCAAGAAGATTCTGGAATGCTAGCAATGAGAACATCATCAACACCCAAGAATATTTTGAAACAACATTTGTGAACATTAGATGGCTCAAAGCTACAGGAACTACCTGAAAGCAATAAAGGAAGCAAGAAATCAAGAAGATTGCAGCAGTCTGCTTTACAGCAGTTATATATGGCTTTGATCACAAATTCACCACAATTCTGGTATAATGTGATTCAATGCACATGGAAAGAAGAATGGGACAAAGTAACAAAGGTGGAATGTGATTCCATACAGAGAAATGAAACACTGGAACTTGAGGATATGCCTAAAGGAAAAAGTGAAAATGGTTAAATGGGTCTTCAGGGAAAAGTTCAAAGTAGATGGCTCAATTGACAAACACAAAGAAATACAGTGATAGTAGCATTACTCTTTCCTTCTATTGAGGTGATAGTCAAGTCACTAGTCCTCCGAGATCATAAAATACCTCCTATTCTTGTTCTTGTCATTTTTCCTACTAGGGAACTTGCAATTCAAGATGTTGTAATGTACTCCTCTTATCCTACTATGTAATGACTCAATGAGACATCACATCATCTAATGAATTAATGAATCCACCAGAAATGTTAGCACAAAAATTGTTTTCGTAAACTAAACATTTGGAAATGAATAGGAAAGTATGTATATGCATCATGAGAGGAAGTAAATAATGATAAAAACTTCAAACATGTTAAGAGGGAATGCCACTGAAGCATTTGTTTTTGGAAAAAAGTAATGCTGGATCACAATCATCCTTAAAAAACAAAAAAGTACAGGTATATGCATTGTTTTGAAAGGATTTGAAACCGAAGACATCAATTACAACACTTCTGGAACAGTAGATTTCCAACTATACCTATTTACCAGCTCGCCTATAGATATTAAGAGCCTTAATAGCATCATGATGTTGCATTTCAAAGAACTGCAGGTAAACAGTTGCAGTCATCAGTAGCTAGAGATCAGGGATGCAATTGTCTAAGGAAGAAATTGATGCTTTGCACAACAAGGTCAATTCAACCTTGATGAAGAGTTTATAAAAAACAAGGAGTAAAAGTCAAGGAGTTCATGATGAAAAGTCAAGAACTACATAGAAATGGCTAACGGTGGGTAAGGATTTCATGATTATGTATTGAGCCTTTATGAGAAAAAAACTCTCAAACCAATGCTGTCAAACCCCCAATGCTAAACAAGCCAGTAATGTGTGGTGGGGACTGATTCCAAAATTCTAGAACTGTAAAAACTAGATATGTTTTTTAATGTTGTTGAAGAGCAAGATATAGCTTAGAGTTGGAGAGGAAAATATATAACAATTACCATATGACTTCTGCATTGGTGTGCTTGTCTACTTATAGTCATTGGGCTACCCAGTTTTCCTTTGCACCATATATAACTTGTGAATATTTAAGAAAGGAGAATTAAATATAGTTGGGTCAATTCATTTCCCATTTATCAACATACACATCCTTATCCGCTTTCCCAAAGTATATGTTTGTTCTAAGTGCTATTGTGCATGGTTATTAATTTGGCATAATTCTAAGTTAAGTTCATTATTGACATTTAATAGGCTTGTGTAGTTATTCTGCATTCAATATCAAACATGGGTGGTATATCAAACCTACTTCTGGATATCAAACCGGGCAATTATAAAGCTTGAGTTTTGCATATGTCTGAGTTGTAATATTAATATGTTGAGCATTTGGGTTCTCAAGAAATGCACCGGGCATTGGCAATCTCAACATGAATGTGTCTATATTCAATGTATACAATACACCATCACACACAGTTTGAATGAATTAGCCCATCTCCACCTGGCTTCCACAATGCAGCTTGATTCGAGATCTAGTCAAGAGAAAATATGATAAAATAGATAATAAATAAGAACTACAGGAGAATCAGCCCAATCAAAAAAAAATATTTCTAGGTTTGGTCAAGGGGGGAAATTAACCTAGCACACACTAGGATCAATCAGTACTGAACCAGCTATTGTAAAGCTAGAGAGTGCATAGGTATTAGTTCCAATATCTGATATGATGACCATTCGGGTAAACTCAAGAAATGCACCAGAGGTTGGAAACTTCAATGTCCATATCATGACAAAGGTTAGATGGACCTATGCCAGTATTCCTACTCAATGTGCCCAATGTACAGTCTAGATTTAATGCACTATCAGCCCCACCATCGCCCTGGTTGTAAAATTCCTTGCAATAGATTTCTGGGTTTATGTGAAATTTTCGTAAATATCTATGTCAAACAATTTCTCTGGGTGCACTATCAGCCCCACCATCACCTTGGTTGTAGAATTCGTTGCAACAACTTTCTGGTTTTATGTGAAATTTTTGTTCATATCTATGTCAAACAATTTTTCTGGGTATTGTGTAAGCGCTTTACTAACAATTTTAATTCAGAAGATACTCATATTAAATGACGTGCACCGAAAATAAACCACCCAAAGTTCAAACTAACATATTCCAAGCATAATATTCACACAGGACAGCCAAATATAACTCAAAAATAGGAGTAACAAGTATTCATATTAATTCCCAGAATGACATCCACTACAGCCAGAAGACTACCAATATTTTATGTTGTCAATAAACACGTGTAAATAAGGGACATTGAGTATAGAAACCTAGGACTGGTGTGTTCCTTTTGCTGGTTTCCAGATGACTGTCTCACACGGAATGAAGAGTCCAGAAGTTCATTTTACGCCCAGATGTTTGCATTCACCCATACCAGAGATAAGGAACTCATGTTTCCCTTAGTGAGCAGCTGTAAATACACGAGTTAGTGATGCCAGGACCTCTGGATAGTGTAAACTCAGACTCATTTAGCTTATATGCAGCCTTCAGAGAGTAATTTTCTTGGTCGTTGCAAGGGTGCACAACTGTTATACGGTTAGGAAACTCGTGCTAATCAATATGATTACTCAACCCTTCTCATCATATTCGTCCAGTAGATGGAATGTGGAATATTGGCCCTCAAGCTCAGGTAGATGCAGCCCAATAACTCCAACCAGAACTGAGAATTTGTAAATGTGTGTCTCAGCTAGTAAAATAATGTAGCTCGACCAAAAAAATAAAAGGGGACTCGTGCGGTGAAAGATTAAAGTTTCTTTTCTATCCCTTAGAAACTCATACGATGCCACCCAAAAATTTGAGGTGCTGCAGATTGGTAGTCGTGCCTATTTCTTCTTCACACTGAACCAAAAAGAGTAGATCTGGCTCCCTTTCCCTTGGCATTTGAAGAGGCGAGGGATGCAAATAGAATCACTTCTCCGCAATGACCCTCTCCTCCTGTGAAATCGAAGATTCATCGCATAATGTCGAATTGGAGGTGCAATCAAAGGGGTCGGAGTCGAGAGGCGTCACTGGGCTGAGAACGAGTGATGGGAGATGGAGCATGTTGGGAGACAAGATTTCGAGCGGCGGCATTGCCCTAGTAGATATCCTTCCATTCAGATTGAGGCAGAGAGGATTGATCCCCAGAACTATCTGCAGATTTCTCAAATTCTAACGCCTTTCGTGCAACTTGAAGGCCGATTTTCGAGGACCCACTTCGATTCCGAGAAGTGAGATTAAAATTTCGTTTCTATTCTTTAGAAAATCATACGATGCTTCCCGCCACTCAAAACCAAAAATTCCCAAAAATTCGAGGTGCTGAATATTGCCGCCATTCAAAATAAAAAAATTCGCAAAAATATTCGAGGTACTGAATACTGGTAGATGTTAAGTGGTCCGTTCAAAAAAAATTATTTTATTTTTTGGGTGTTATAACCAAAAGAATTAAGTTCTAGATTATGTTAAATGGAATATTAAACTATTAAAAACTCATCTAATTCCAATTATTCCAATCAATATTAAGCCTAACTATTTTGAATATTGAGTTTGCATATGACTAAGTTCCAATATTTGATATCTTAATGATTTGGTTAAAGTTGAGAATGCACAATAGATTGAGAATCTCAAGTTGACTACCATAACAAAATTTAGACTATGATATTATTTAATTTGATGATTTTAGTCTTTTGGAAACTACATGTAGTATTTTTGGCTCAACGGTGCCTATGCAATAAATTCTTGTTGAGCAAGATCCATATTACTAAAAATTAGATTTGGTGCTTGTAGGTCTTTGTATGTTCTATGGGGCTTGGATATAGCCAATATGTATGTCTTTCTAGGGGAAACAAGAGATAGAGACTATGAAGAGTTGACTGGAGGAATGCATAAAACATTGATATTTAAAGGGATCGTCATTAATGGAAGTGAAAATATTTTGAGGAGTCCTACGAGTTATGAAAGTGAAGATTTTTTTCCTTAAGAGAGTCCAAATATAGTGTCAGTTATTCTAAGTGATGATAAATAAGAATTCAACAACCAATAAATAATTGCATCTCTACATTGGTTTGAGGGATAGCTTTGCATCCTATCATATGTAGTTACTTCTCATTGTCATAAGTGATGATAAAGAAAAAATCAATAGCCAACAAATGATTGAATTTGGATGCAGAGTTAGTCTATTGTATGTAGTTACTTCTCACTGTCATTGCTTTTTGACATTTGCACATATGTGCATGAAGAAAAATCAAACCAATGATATATACTTCAAAGTAATTGTGAAATAAGTCTAATATTGATGAGAAAATTATAACTTATGTGGATAATAAAAATGCCCAATTTTGATCTAATGTAATAATTCCATCTGTAATATAAATGACTGCAATTAAATTCCCTTGATAAAGTTTCACATTTCATTGTCAATCAAGAAAATCTAAAAGTGGGGGACACAGGGTTCATCAATTACCCTTACTGACAACATAACTAAAAAACTAACATCCATAATTTTACCACATAGTTGCATAAACTCAAGGGTACTAGTGTGCCCAAGTAGTCATAATAGAGGTGGGGAACATGATACAATTTTGAAATGGTAGATCATAGTTGACAAAATAAGTAAAAAAATTCAATCAGACCATGTTTATCTAGTGAATATGGTGGCATGTCATTAGGCCAACCATAAAGATTCACTTCTTCACAGGCATAAGTAAGAGGTTTGGGCGAGGCGCAATTTATGGGTTAACCAAAAACTAAGTGTGATGCATCCTTCCAAGCCATTTCTCCCACGAGTGATGGCACCCCACATCTTAGGAAGAGTTGAAATGAAACCTTAAAAAATTATTGATACACACCCACAAAAGGAAGAACATAGCATTTATTGCAACATTCAACACTTGTCATTGACCCTAAAAGAAACATGGAGAGAATGATAATAAGTGTCACTGATATATGCATGCACAACTTCTCTACTCAATCAACTGCCAATCAAGGAGGCCTTACTAATAGAAACAAGCAGATGTAGAAATAAATGAAATATAGAAGGATAACTAGAAGAATGAGAATGAGCATACATATGGAGTTGGGGTTCACATCTCCATTATCATTGGGATGGACTTGGGTTTTGGACTTCTTGTCATGATCCATTCATGAACACCTACCACCACTTTTCACAAACCTCCTTTTCTATGTCTTTTTCCTGACTTCTTTTATTACCAGGGACAACCACAAATGTATATAGATATTTATAGCAACAATAGGCACCGAGGACATCAGAAAATTCCTCCCTCACTCACGTTTTCCACTTCTTCTTTTTCATTTGAATGCCTAGTAAATAGAAATCTCGAACATGTCGAACACCTGCCACAACGTTTCATAGAACCTCCTTTTCTCTATATTTTCTCATGACTCCTTCTATTGCTAGGGATGACCCAAAATGTAGATAGATATATGTAGCAGCTATAGGTGCCAAGGACGTTAAGAAAATCCTCCCTCGCTCACGTTTTCCACTTTATTTTCATTTGAATGCCTAGTAAATAGAAATCTTGAACACTATGACGTGTCAACGGGGGAACTTGTTATTTTGGTCTTATGTGGTTTTTAGTATGTGCGAGTTGTTGGTCTGATAGAGGTGCAGGGAGGTGGTATTGAAGGAGGTATCACTGGGGGTGGCAATGCTTCTGTGTGGAATTCTCCATTTCTGGTGCCTAGTCTGGAAATTGGTGTGCATGGTGGTTTGGTGGGTGGTTCTTGGTGTCTAGTGGTGACAGGAGAGTCACCCTTTTGGAATACATAGAGTCGATATACTAGTGTGGGTTGTGTGAAGCTTCTTGGGAAGCGTCAGCCTGGGGCGTGTTCCTCCCACCTTCTCCTTCTCTATTTGTTCGGGTTCTTGCCGAGTTTCCCAACTGGTGGAAAGATGGTAGCTGGGACATAGTGTGTGGTTTCCTGAGGAAATTTAATGGTGAAGAGTGATCTAGTTTTTGGGTGTGGTGGTAGGGGAAAGTTCCAGTAGACTGGAATCGGATAACGGTTGGAGTTGGCCCTCCTGGTTTTATCACAATATGACCATCCTCGTGGTGCGGGAAATCCTCACTTACAGCCAAGCAAGGATATGTTGGCTTAAATTATATAGAAATAGTGGTGGTAGGAGCGCACCGAGGTGGTAAGACCGTCGGTCACTCCCAGCTTGTTGGTGTGGGAACATGAGGCGGTCGTGGTAGAGGAAAACAGGCCTCCCATGGTGGTGGAAGTGTAAGGTCACAACAAATGCAGCATCGGGGTGGTGGAAAGCAAGGAGGAATAGATAAATGGGGAACTTGTAGGTGTGTAGCTCCCGGCCCGCGGTAAATTCAACATTGTTTTCTAGAAAACTGTCGGGACCTAATTCAAACTCTGATAGATCAAGTGGATGCAGCGGAATGGGTTCGTAGGGAGGAGCATGTTGAGTTTATGGCGACTTTGGATAGGATGCACTACTTCGAGTTCCAAGTCAGGGAGCGAGTATTGCAGGTGGTGGTCTAGCGAGGCCAAAACCACCTTGTAGAAAAAGTGGAAAAGTTGGACACTTGGCTCGCACACTTCGAAGGGCACATCCATTGCAACTTCTGTCCACCACCCCCTCTAGGAACAACCTTGGAAAACCCAACTTCCATTACATCAGATGACTAGTATGCTCTCATGTGTTTTTTTATGTATTACATGTATTTTGGTGTCTTTGACCCTCTCATTTATGGATGTTGTCCTTAGCCTCATTTTTGTATTTTTGTCACTTGTTGCAAACATTGGTCAACAAACCTAGTTGGGGTGAGACCACCTGTTTTTTTCTTTGTTGGTTGTACATGTTTTTCACCACATGAATGAATATTGACTTACAAAAAGAAATGCTATGTTTATCTATTGATTAAATGTAAATATGAAGATTTTACCTTAGATTTAAAACAAGAGTCACACTTTTAACATAAATCAATGAAGTTTAAAGATTAAACTTTATGGCCAAAGAAATATAAATATACATATTAATCTGACTATCTAAATATTACCTTTACTAAAACTATAAAACTATAAATATACATATTAAGTATAAGATAGATGATGCATGCAATATTTATGTTAATTGTAGATGAATCCATCTTCAGTGTTAAACTTTAGAGACAAAAGAGTATTCAAAATTTTAACAATGTAGATGGACTCAAAGACCCCTTTGTCTCTAAATCTTAACACTAGAGATGGATTTAGAGACTCGTTTAGTGAAATGTAACACTTTAGTATCAAAATTGCAAATTTTCATTTATGGAGTGATACGATTAAAAATTACTAACATAAATGACTAATTCATATACTTTTTGTACTTGTTATTTGGTCATATTTTTATTCTTCGACTATAATAGTCATTTGCATTAATCATTATTAATTTTGTCACTTATTATCTAGTCATATATTTTAATCCTAGACTAAATTAGTTATTTAAGTTAGTCACTTTTACTTTAGTCATTATTATCTAGTCGTATATTTTATCCCTAGACTAAATTAGTCATTTAAGTTAGTCGATTTTAGTTTAGTCACTTATTATCTAGTCGTATATTTTATCCCTAGACTAGATTAGTCATTTAAGTTAGTCATTTTTAGTTCGGTCACTTAAAATTTCTCAAATTTAGTAGTATTTCACTTGAAATAATTGCGGTGACTAACTTTTTTAGTCACCTAGTCATTAATTTCATCATTTTCTACTAGTGTTTGGAGCTCAAATCTCCTCATCTTCATGCAACTGAAGCTCCCTCTTAAGGGAACATCTCATGGAATTCTCTTCATCGAACTTCACATCTCGACGAAAAACTGTCATCCTGTGAGATGGAAGGTAGACCCGATAGTTGTGAGGTGTATCAGTGTACCCTACAAATATACCCAAATATGTTTTCGATATTAGCTTTTTCCTTGCATCCTTGGAAACACGAAAGTAAACTGATGAACCAAAGATCTTGAAGTGTGACACATCTGGTTTCTTCCCTGAAAAAGCTTCTTTTGGTGTACTCACCCTGAGAATCCAATGACTCCTATTTTATACATATACTAATGTGTTCCATGCTTCATCCCACAAGTGCAACCGTATGCCCTGATTATGCAACATTTCCCATGTTTCTCCCACAATACTTTTGTTATTCCTTTCAGCAACTCCATTTTGTTGTGGGTTATGGGGTGTTATTAACTCTCGTTGAATTCCTTATTTTGCACATAATTTCTTGAACTCATTTGAAATATTCAACACCTTTATCACTCCTAAGAGCCTTCACTTTCCCGCGAATGTCTTTCTCAACAAGTGCTTTAAATTCACAAAATTTTGAGAATGTATGGCCTTTCTTCTACATGAAGAATATCCAAGACTTACATGAGAAATCATCTACAAATATAATATAATGCCTATGCTTGGTCGTGGAAATTATCGAGAAAATTCCACACACATCTGAGTGACCTATTTCGAGGATTACTTACTGTAACACCCTCCTCCCACATCTACCTAAGTAACCGGTCAGTCGGGGTAAACATGTGACGAAGAGTTACTATGATCTTATTCAACCTACCATGTCACCTTAAGGAATTGGAACAGACACCACACAAAAACACAGGCCTTATTCACATGCTACAGGACACCCAGGAGCCATTCCAACCTTCCAAGAGGCCAACTCCTACAACAATTTGACCTTTTAATGCTTCAATCCCCAGTCTCTCCCTTGACATGGTGTTGAAGCCTCGAAAATAGGGTCTACAACAAGGGGGATACCCACCCGGTCCGGACCTTGGTTGGCAGCTCCTTTTCCGTTTGGTATAGTGGGTCTGACTGGGGATAATGGGACCAGTTTCCCAATATGTGTGTGTGTGTGTGTTGAGAATTGATATTTCCTTTCTAAGAAGTTCCTAAATGAAATGCGTTTATTCTAACTCTAATCTAATAACATGTAATTGTGTTCTAATAAAAAGAAATATCTAATTCTATACTAACCCGAGATGTAATCTTTCTGTTATGTGATCTAAAATGATTTCAAATAACAATTGGTAATAAAGATCATTCAACTGTTATAAGAAAATAATTCAATAAAGATAAACCACTTCGTATAAAAATTTAGACGAAACAGTTGTGAAAAACATATCGCATAATAAGCTATTCATATATTAAGCATAAATAAATAACTATCACCGTACAAAAGTGCCAAATGATAACTCAAGCATTCAAGCATCAATATATAAACAACTGAACATGAATATCACTTTAACACAAAGGCATAAATAGTTAAGAGATAAAAGTACCATTTATAACTAGTTCTACTCATGAGCTTCAAGCAATAATGACTTATCTCTTCTTAATCCAACATCCACTAAGAGTACAAAAGTCCAACATCAGAAGTAGATATTAAACGCAGATATCAATAAATCATGTTCCATTCATTCATCAAAACCTCCTCGGAGGGTGCAAAAGTGCATGTTCTGAGGACAAGTTTTTGACAAATTTCAGGACCCTTCTCTAAATGCATGAGAAGGGTTTAAATACTACTAACTAAATCTAAAAATAATTTATTACAAAAATGTAGGACACGGTTTAAATGACCATCCTCATTTTAGGCAAAAATAAAGAAAAATTAATACTAAATCTAAAATTAAAACTAACAACTAACTATTTGTGAATATGTTCTTTGAAATTGCAAGCGTTCAGCATTTGTTTGAGAAGAGTAGGCTGGCCGACTTCTGACTTTAACTGTCCTGTGAAAACGGAATCAGAAAGAGCTGGCACCATCTTCTCGGAAGAATTAATGATACATTTGAGAGTCATGCACTGGCTGTGTGGTTTTACCAAATATGCCCAGTAAGAATCCCAATTCAACTTAGTTAATCTTTTAATTGATTCTGCCTTTTCTTGAGCCTTCTGTCTCCAGCCTGTCTGCAGTTTTTGTGCTTTCGGTAGATACCCTGGAGTGGTTTCTGAGATCAGATTTGCCTTGTGCAAATTTTCATTTATGCAGTCAATAACACTGTTTGCTGTTGAGGCTGCTTCTTCTGCTGCTTGCTCTGCTTTCCTGATTTGTGCATCCCAATTGTTAAAGAGCATTTCTTTGTGATTGTCATTGATTATTGGTGCACCTGCTCTTTTCCCTTCCTATGTTTCTTGCCAAGCCAAATATTCGGTAACTCTTTTATCAATTAAATCATAATCATGTCGTAAGTCTACCACTTGGTTAGTGATTTTATCGCTTATTTTGCAATAAGAGTTCCACTGTGATATTCTTTGGCATAATATTTCCTGTTGCTGCAGTAGTTGATCATTTAAGGAAATGGACTCTGTGATGAATTCTGTAAGTTTAGGATCATTCTTGTGCATCTCTTGCATAACCTGTAACTGTTTTTCTCTTTCATCCAAACTATTCTGGTACCCTATCTGCATTTGTTGGAAGTCCTGCTGTAACTTTTCAAGCTGTTTCTGTGCTTCGTTGTTGGCGTTGGCTTGTTGCAATTGTTGTTGCAAAACCTGTACTTGATATTCTTTCTCATCCAGTAATTGTCGTACCTCAGATGCTTTATCAATGGCTGCAGAGGCATATGCTCCTGTGATCTGAGATAATTTCGTGAGATTTTCAGTGGGATCAATGGTAGGATCTTGCCATAGGATGTCTAATTGTTCTGCATCATGAGAGAGCACGTTTTCCAATTTCCTTTTCTTTCTTTTTCTTCTCACTATTGCCTTGTGTTGTGGACTATAAAATACATCAAGAGGAGAAATTTCCTCTATTTTGAGCATAAGTTCAGAGGATGGGGTAATGGGAATATGTTCCATTTCTGAGACATTGCTAGTTATTCCTGTGACTATATCTTTTGTTGCCTGTACATTACTCATAGGTGTTTATGTGTTTTGTCCTTCAATATTGATTAAATCATTGAATGTCTCCCATTCTTTATCTAGCTCGGTTCTAACTGATGGTTGTTGGATGACGGGAGGGAGAGGATTTAGCTGTGGAGAGGTCAAAACCTGTTGTTGTGGGAGCTCCTTTGACTGGGCAGTATCCCTTACTGACCCTTCACTTTTATCATGGTCATTTTCAGACCTCTTAGAGTGTTTTGACGTTTCTCTCCCGGACTTAGATTTAGATCTGTCTGTGCCTGAACTTCCACTGAGACTAACATTGGGAGTTGGTTCCCTTAAGGGTTCCAAACGTAATTTATCCAAAGGGATACTATCTAACCTCCTTTCCCTGTATATCTTGAACTCTTGAAATTATTTTGGAGGAAATCGCATCTGGGCCGAATGTAGAACCTCTTTAAGTGTACCTTTCTCTTGGAACATGTCATCAAAAAGATCATCTTCTTTAGAAAACACATTTATTTTGACTGCAGTAGTGAAATTTTTAGCAATATCATAAGGGTCGAACGGTCTTCTTGGAAATTTGAACAATTGTAGACATGTTATGTTGTTTAATTCTTTGAATGCATGGCCTACATCAAATAGTGAAAAGGCCCCACAGGCCATAGGAAATTGTGGCCAAATAGCCTTCTTTTTGTCCTTCAAATCTTTAGTCAAACCTCCTTCTCCGCAGGTTTGATAAGAAATTTCTCGTGCCATGAGTTTATCAAGAACATACAAAGGTAAGACATGAGGGGAAGCGAGACTTCCAAATACCTTGACATATGTAAACAGTTCTTCTCCTAACCATCTTGCGACATGGAGAATATCTACCTCTGATTCGGGAGAAAATCTTGGAGCGTCTTTATCATATAACATTTTGTATAGGGGCAACATAATTCCATGAAAAATCTTGTAAAAATACGGAGTGAACTTTGAATCCCACAATTCTTTATGATAAATATGAATAGGAAAGGGGTCTTGAGTCGTCCATTTCCAACCCATTAAAGGAAACTTGGAAATATAACAGATTGAATCTATCACATATGCAGATAAGTAAAAAGGGGGATAAATTTTCTGAGAAACAGTTCTTTTAGATCGGTAATTCAAAATGGCCGTGGCTAAGTTGTCAGATAATATCTTAGCCCAATCCACAACAGTAGCATTAACAACGGCATTCAATAATGGTAGCCATTCAGATGAAAATTTATTAATGTCTGGCTTCCCAAAAAGCCTATAGAGCATAGCAGCAGCAAAGCAATACGGGGAGGTGAGAGAACTAGCACTATACATACCATGTTTATCCTTTTTTAGTGGTTTGTCCCTCCTTGACCAGTCCTTGGTGCATTCTGCCAAGTTTTCATTTTCTTTAGCAAACTTCTCCATGAACTGTTTGTTATAAGTCGCCTGTGGCTCCGGTAAATGATACATGAGTCTCAAATCTTGTGGAGTGAATGAGCCAATGAGTTCTTGACCCTGAGTCTTAAATTGTCTATTTGTGATATCAGTGTTGTCCAGTACCCATTTAACCATGTCCGTGTATGGAAGAATTTTGGGCCTCGCCGCTATCCAGTGCAAGAACGAGCAAGCTAGCTCTGTAATAGATGCCTCAGAAGACCCATGTGAGCCCGCAGTAGGTGTAACCTCCATTACTCTGGGATTCTCTTCCTCAAGTAGACTTTACATGCCTTCCCAAGTAGTAATACCAACATCTTTGTTACAGGCAGTGTCTGTATACAAGGGCGTCATTTCTTTGTCCTCAGAATTCAGAGCTTTGTCTTTCTTTCCCATAATATCCTGAATATTGCTTTGTATAGTTCTCTATTCTTCGTTCCTGCAGTTTACGAATGAAGTGAGAATAATGATAGGAAAAAGGTGACGGGAAAGATTTAAATGCCGAAGACATATAAAATATACCACCTTACGTGAAATGGCTCTTCGATCATAACAAAACCATTTTCCATTAATGATTGACAACCAATTCATTAATTAACATTAAAGCGCATAACCAGGCCTCGGTTTATGGAAAAAAAAAATTAGTACAATGAACCCTAAAGATCTGCGATAAGGCGATCTGTGATTTGCTTCGCAATATCACAGATCGCAATCTCGTAAAATTGCGATATCACAATACCGCAATATCGTAGATCGCAATCTCGTAAAATTGTAATATCACAATACCGCAATATCGCAGAATCGCAAAATCGCTAGATCGCAGCATATGACAAACCTTCGTTAATGTGTTTTCTGCAAAATGCGATTTGTGATATGTGCCATCCCATATCGGCGGTTTTGAGGTTTTTCAGCGTAACATATGACATTTGAGGCATGCGATGCGATGAATATTTTTTAGTGCGTAGTTTCACATCGCGATCTCGCAATCTTAGAATTTCGCTTGTAAGGAGGTATCAATTACCTTTTTGCGATGTGATATTCCTTTAAGGAATGATTTTATTCTATCTTATCATAAAACTTAAGCTTTTTAGATTTTTCAAGAGGTATTTTCCTAAGTTTATGATATTAAGTTTTATTGAAAAAGGAAATACAAGCACTAATTGATTTTTAATTTTTTTGACTAAGGGCCCCCACTTATTTAGTATTAGTGATAATACTAAATAAGTAGGGGGGTTGTTGTTGGCCACAACAATTGGCGATTCACTTGGAAGAACTAGTTATCTCTGCTTTTCTTTTGAATTTTCTAAACTTTCAAAACAGAAAATTTTTCAGAAAATCAAACTTTATTATAGAAAGACAAAGTACATTATGCTTTTATCTATCAATGATATTTCGTTTCTTCTATATTCAACTTTGATTATTTACTTCCTCAAGCTAGTCCTTGTATCTACATCAGTCATTACTTGGTTTATAAAGATAAAAACAAAGGCTTCTCTGTAAATCAGTTTTAAATATGCTCATTTGTCGTCGGTAGAGCCTCTGCTGCCAGCAGGCATTTATAGCCTCGACAGGGTTACCTGTTACCCAGCAATGATCCTGTGTCCTACTTAGAGAAATATACAATTTTCAAAGAGAAATCCATATTCACACTTATTGCTTTCATTTTCTTTTTTACCCTTAAAGAACAATGTCTTGGTTTGGTAGCCAATTTATGACAGTGCCATTCACTTGATTTATAACTTTGCTGAACAAGCTGGCTCGTGATGAGACCCCTTGTATTTTGATTGCAACAATATTGAGTCATTGCCCTGTTGTGGTATGCAGTATTGGCAAAGTCAGCAAGCTATAATATCTATGATCATGATAAGTCGGCTCGTGATGAGACCTCTTACTCTTTAAGTTAAAGTGTATCATTGGATTATTCCCTGAACGTTGTAATTTCCTAGGTGGGGATGAAGTCATTGTTTCCTTAACATAGCTCTGGACGAAAATGGTAGAGTTTTTTGGAAAGAACTTTTCTACAGAGAATCTTCGTTTTGTTATTGATACCTTTCATTGGACTGATATAAAACAATTTCCCACTAAAGGTCGTTTTTTATCAAAATTTACAAATTTGAAACTAGTATCATTTCTAGGCCTAAAGCTTTTAACTGTATCTTTCAATAATAATGATCAATTTTCTAGAAGAATTCTATTTATACAAGTGAAAAAACAAAATCTAAAAGAGAATTTGTATCTTTTTCGTGAATTCCAAATGTAACCATTTACAACTGGTTTTATTATGAAAATAAAGAAAACTAATTTACAAAATAGAAGAGTGATCTCCTATGGAAAATATTTTTTGAGGATCTGTCCATTAACAGGTAAAGACTCTCTTTTTCCTGTTAAATCCTGTAACATAAAAGTAGATGGACCTATGATTTCTGCAATTTGGAAAGGACCAAGCCACATTCGTTGAAATTTCGTATGTTTCCCTTTTTCTTCATGAGCGTTTTCCCATTTTAAAACTAGATCTCCCATCTGAAAGTCCTTTCTGGATATCATGGTGAATCAAAAGAAGCTTTTACTAATGCTTGGTGATGAGCATGAGTTATTTGGCCTGTTCTCGTTGCTCTTCTAGCTTAATTATTTCCAGTTGCCTTAGTTGTAAGGAAGAAGTTGGTGCTTCATCAATATATTGAACTAAGGCCAAAGAGGGAATTGCTAGATGAGTTGGAAGAACCACTTCTTTCCCAGAAACTAAATTAAAGGGAGAAGTGCCAATGGAGGCTTTCTGCGTTATTCGATCTTCCCATAAAGCATATATTAAAGACTTATGCCAATTTTTGTGATTTTGATCAATGGTTCGCTTAATGATTCTGATTAAGTTTTTATTTGTAGATTCAGCTAACCCATTCCCCTGTGGGTAATAATTGGCAGAGTATTTAAGTTTGAAACCCCTTTTGAGTGCAAATTCAGTCATAGAATTACCAGAAAAATATGATGCATTATCAAACATTAAAGCAGAAGGTAAACCAAACCTGGTAATTATGAACTGATCTATGAACTCAATGATATGCTCTGCATTAGCCGTTTTGAGAGGAACTGCTTCTACCCATTTAGTAAAATAATCAGTTGTTGTAAGGATATACCTATGTTGTTTAGAAGAGTGAGGAACGATCTCACCTATTATGTCCAATCCCCATTGATCAAAAGGCTGCTCAATGTTGACTGGTTGCAGCGGCAATGATGGTTTCTTTTGTCTCCCAGCAGCGATTTGACAAACTTGAAATTTCCTTACGTAGCTATGTGAGTCTTTGAATAGTGTAGGCCAGTAATAGCCTGCGCGGAGGATTTTATGTGCAGTAGTGTCTCCAGCATAATTTCCGCCTGCTGGCCCATCGTGGAGTTCCTGCAAGAATTTTTCAGCTTCAGATTTCTCAAGACATCTATGGAGAACAAAATCATAATTCATTCTAAAAAGAACATCATTCACGAGCTGATATTGTTTAGCCTTCAACCTTAGAGCTCTTTTCTTGGTGTAATCGAGATTTGGAGGAGCATATCCATTCTTTAAATAAAATATGATATCAGCATATAATGATTCAACATCGTTTAGGCTTACCTCATACATTTGTATCTCTGCAGATGGTATCTTGGAAATAAGCGATGCTCTAGCTAGTATTTTTCAAAAGCCTTGACCTCTTACAATACTCGTTGGTTTGATTTCTATGTCATATTCTTGTAAGGCAGTAACCCAATTGGCTC
Source organism: Pinus albicaulis (assembly GCA_034641835.2). Taxonomy (NCBI): domain Eukaryota; kingdom Viridiplantae; phylum Streptophyta; class Pinopsida; order Pinales; family Pinaceae; genus Pinus; species Pinus albicaulis. Next base: position 1,160,087,219 of record CM076581.1, on the reverse strand, counting down.
TTTTCTCACCCACATCTTTTTGTACTAAGAAATTTCTTACCGCTGGAAACGGTACTATGATTTTTGTATGGGTTTTAAGTAGAAAGGGTCTAAAATATTTAATTGCTTTGAAAACATCATAAGCTTGTTTCTCTACATCTGAATTATTTAATTCAGCTCCCTGTAAATTTGAACTGAAAAAAGCAATTGGGGCTTCTGCCTTGTCTTGATTTGCTTGAGTGAGTATCGCAGCATATGATCTATCAGAGGAAAATGTATATAAAATAAAAGGATCGGAAAAATTTGGAGTTGCTAAAGATGGAGCGTTAACATTTTCTTGTTTGATCAGATTGAATGCTTCATATTCGTCTTGGCCCCATTTGAAGTTTGAGTTCTTTTTAATCATTGCTTGTAAAGGAGATACAATTCTTGAGAAATCTGGCACAAATCTCTTTACAAAATTAATCTGGCCAAGGAAAGATTGCATAGCTTTCTTGTTATGAGGTAGGGATATTTCGAAAATCTCCTTGATTATGTTAGGATCAATATGAATTCCAGATTTTGATACTATGAATCCAAGAAGTTTTCCTTCACTTAATGAAAAAAAAGATTTTTTCGGGTTAAGTGAAATTCCATACCTTTGACAACGTTGAAAGATCTGTTTTAAATCTCTAATATGATTGCCTTGTTTCTTGGAATATACAGTTATATCATCCAAGTAAATTACCACTGATTTGTTAACTAATCCCTTGAATGCGATGTCCATGGCTCTCTGAAATGTGGCACCAGCGTTGATTAGACCAAAGGGCATCTTTTGATATGCGTAAGTGCCCCATTTGGTTCTGAATGTGGTTTTCAATTGATCATCAAGATGGACCAACACTTGATTGTAGCCAGAGAAACCATCTAAGAAGGACATTAATTCTGATCCTGCGACTGCCTGCAGTATTTGCTCCATGGGAGGCAAAGGAAAATTATCTTTTTGGCAGGCTTTGTTAAGATTTCGAAAGTCAATGCAAATTCTAATATCTTCGTTCTTCTTTCTAACGGGAACCATATTGGAAACCCATTTAGAATTTCGAACAGGAAAAATAATTTTGGCTTTCAATAACTTATTGAGTTCAGATTTGATCTGGTTTTCTAAATTGGGATGGATTTTTCTGAACTTTTGCTGGACAGGTTTTTCATCGTTTATCATTGGGATAGTATGTTGGATGATAGAAGTGTCATAAGTTTTGAGTTCATCATAGTTCCAAGCAAAGACACTTTGTATTGTTTCAAAAGACGGACATACGCTAATTTTTCTTCAGGAGCTATGCCAAGGCCTAGGTTGATATTCTGTGGTTTGGTATCAGTTCCTAGATTTACTAATTCATAGTTCAAAGTTGAACTTTGCAATTTTGAATTGGTAGATCTTTTGAATCGATCTTTCAAATCATAAAGGTCTTCTAACTTGACTATTGACTTTGGCATAGCATTATTAGTGCTATCATGTTGCAATTGTCTATCATGTTGGTCCTCGTCAATTATTTGATTGGTGTAAGATCCTTCAGATGTGAGGAAACTTACAATATCAGGATCATCGTTGAAAATCCTCCAATTGGTAATGTTATCAGGAATCGAGGGTCTAAAGATTAATTCGATTGAAAATCGATCAGGGCTATAGTCTTCTGAAGGAATGAGCTTGGAAGCTACGTTAGCTAGGAGGTATGCGCTAGCATTTTGGAGTCTGGGGATTGATGAAATATTAAATGCTATAAAGTGTTTAGTCAGATCTTGAACTAAATATTGATAATGCTTTAAATGACCTGATAAACAATGTATAGTATTGCGTACCTGTCTGATTACAATTTCAAAATCTCTGAAAACTTGTAAATACTTGATGTCTAATTCGATTGCTTTGTATAATCCTTGGACTAAAGCTTCGTATTATGCAGTATTATTGGTGCAATCAAACTCGAGTCTGCAAGTTAGCATAGTTCTGTTTCCCTCTGGACTAATCAACATGCATCCTGCTCCTGCTCCTTCATTAGACTTAGAACTGTCAAAAAATAACTTCCAAAATAAAGATTTATTTACAGGAGCATCTATAAAATTAATGCATTTAGAACTATCTGTTGGAGAAAAATTTTCTATTTGAGATAAAACATAATGTTCTAAGTAAGGTGAAGTATGAGCATTAAAATTTCCTAAGAAATAATCAACTGAGTAGTTGCCAATGATATTATTGTTGTATGCTACCGGTTCATTTTCTCCTTCCAGTTCTGTTACTATGTATTTCTGATGTTTTTCTCGCTCAACCTTTATCTGATTTGGTTTACCATTATAAGGGAGCCACATGTGCGACCAATCAGTTGCAAAGTATCCGTGAAGTTTTTCTGACCAATCTCTGCTAAGAATTAAACCATAAAATTCTGGAATATCTGCAACTAAAATGTCGATAACTTGACATACCTTTGGATTAGATGACATCCTTATGGTAACCTGATTTAATTCGCCGATCACTTCAACTTGTGATCGATCTAGCTGAACTATGCACATAGCAAGTTTTTGCGGTTGAATGTTCAACTTTGCACATATTGATTTTGGTAAAATATTAGATGAAGCTCCAGAATCCACTAAGCAATTATGAAAATTTTTATTGAAAACTTCATAAGTAAGAAGAAATGGGGGAGTATGAGATCTCGACCTTCCTCCAATTAAAGCGATATTTTCTAGATCAAATTTATTAATCACATTAGTTGGAGGTCTTCCCATTTCATGGGAAGCTTGAGAGATTACAGGGGCAGGCAAAGGTTTTTCTGGTACAGCATGTAATTCTTTCAAAAGTACCTTTTGCTAGTGTTTTAACTTTCTCAATTCATAAAAAGTGATGTTAGCCCTAGTCTTCTTCATGTATTCTATGATATTATACTCCATTTCATCTGAAACGATCAGCGTTTTTGATGGAGTTGATGAATCTGTTTGGACTGGGTTGGTTTGAGTCGCTTTAGATTTCGTTTTCTTGGCTGCGACTTTATCCTTAGTCATTGAGCCTGTGCTCTTTGTCTTAGGAATAGGTTGAGGAGGATCAAGTTGATTTCTACTTCAAGTGCTCACTGGGGATGCCTCTTGATCTTCTTCATCTGGGAGGATGAAATCCCACATACCTTGTACCTCTACAACTTCTTCTTCATCGGTAATTTCTTCAGTAGCAATGTCTTCTTCTTCTTCTTCTGATTCAGCACTTGTGATAGCATTTGATGGTTTTGAATTGTTTGAAGGATTTCTTCTATAAGGCTTGTATGGATTTTTAGAAGATGTTTATGCCACTTGTTTCTTAATGTCAACCATTTCGTTGGACATGGTTTTCAGAACTTTCTGCAGTCCTTCTAAATTGAATGGATCTTTCGATTGTTTTTTCTTGGGGTCTTCCTTAAAAGTAACCTTCTTGCATTTCCGTTCCTCTATCGCGTTTTTCTTTTCTAGGGCTATGATACGTTTCTCTACCGCTATTGCCTCCTTCATATTGTCAGCTAAAGTTGTTTTGTTAGCCCTATCAACGAAGATTGCTATGTTTGTTGGTAAAGAAAAAATGTACCATTCACTTCGCACTTCTTCGCTAGGCTTGGAAGAAGTAGGAATTTTATTCAACAGTTTATTGAAATGTCAATTAAAATCCTTGATAGGTTCTTTTGCCTCGGCCCTAAGGTTAGACAGGTCATTGATCAGTGTCGTTGTAGACCTGTCATCACCGAACTTATTCAAAAATTGATCTTGGAAGATATCCCAACTAGTGATAGATCTAGACGGTAATGAGAAATACCATGATCCGGCTGCTCCTTGTAGAGTATAGGAAAAAAGTCAGACGACATCGTCTTCATTGGTAACTCCATTGAGATTTATGGACAACATAAGTTATTTATATGTTCTTCTGCTAGCATGCCTGCTTCAGGATTAAACTTAGGCAGCCATTTTTCAAGATGGGCTGGTATTTGACTCAAGGGCGCAGGCATTAAGATTGCCCCTGGGTTATTCCATGGATATTGGGCCATCACTGAACTACCAACATAGGAAAGTGCAGAAGATGATCCTTGCGGTTGGGAAGATGAGGATATTACGATTCCAGATGTTTGAGAAGGAGAGGTGGAAGTTCCAGTGGACTAATGGACAATAACCTGAAGTGGAGGGGTGGATGGTTTACTTCGCGGTGAAGAGGTTGAGATGGATGATGATGATGAAAGAGTCTCGCTATCAGACCCTTTAGGTGATTTTCTTGCTCTCTTCCTTGTAGGTAGAGGTAACTCAGTTGGCTGAACGCCAAAATTTTCGCTCTGTAATCTGGTGAGAGGATGAGCAGGGTTATATTGCGAAGTCACACTGCCTTGAGATTTATCAGACCTTTGAGGTGATATTGAAAATCGCTGAATTTTATGGATCAAAGATTCAACTTCAAGAGGTTCAATAGCAGATTCTTCTGAAAAGTCAGGGTTTGTGGCAGTGGCAGTTTTTCTTTCGACTTCTGGCTCTAGATTTAAAGATTCTAAGTGCGATGGGGAAGTCGGGGGAGGTGGTGAGGGCGATTTACTCTCAGAATGGTATTTAGATTTTGACTTACTTTCCATTCATATTTCGGGGCCCTCCTTCTAGCACCAAATATGTTGAAGCCCCGAAAATCGGGTCTACAACAAGGGGGATACCCTCCCGGTCCGGACCTTGGTTGGCAGCTCCTTTTCTGTTTGGTATAGCGGGTCTGAATGGGGATAATGGGACCAGTTTCCCAATATGTGTGTGTGTGTGTGTTGAGAATTGATATTTCCTTTCTAAAAAGTTCCTAAATGAAATGCTTTTATTCTAAATCTAATCTAATAACATGCAATTGTATTCTAATAAACAGAAATATCTAATTCTATACTAACCTGGGATGTAATCTTTCCGTTATGCGATCTAAAATGATTTCAAATAACAATTGGTAATAAAGATCATTCAACTGTTATAAGAAAATAATTCAATAAAGATAAACCACTTCGTATAAAAATTTAGATGAAACAGTTGTGAAAAACATATCGCATAATAAGCTATTCATATATTAAGCATAAATAAATAGCTATCACCATACAAAAGTGTCAAATGATAACTCAAGCATTCAAGCATCAATATATAAACAACTGAACATGAATATCACTTTAACACGAAGGCAGAAATAGTTAAGAGATAAAAGTACCATTTATAACTAGTTCTACTCATGAGCTTCAAGCAATAATGACTTATCTCTTCTTAATCCAACATCCACTAAGAGTACAAAAGTGCAACATCAGTAGTAGATATTAAATGCAGATATCAATAAATCATGTTCCATTCATTCATCAAACCTCCTCAGAGGGTGCAAAAGTGCATGTTCCGAGGACAAGTTTTTGACAAATTTCAGGACCCTTCTCTAAATGCATGAGAAGGGTTTAAATACTACTAACTAAATCTAAAAATAATTTATTACAAAAATGTAGGACACGGTTTAAATGACCGTCCTCATTTTAGGCAAAAATAAAGAAAATTAATACTAAATCTAAAATTAAAACTAACAACTAACTATTTTTTAATCTGTTCTTTGAAATTGCAAGCGTTCAGCATTTGTTTGAGAAGAGTAGGCTGGCCAACTTCTGACTTTAACTGTCCTGTGAAAATGGAATCGGCAAGAGCTAGCACCATCTTCTCAGCAGAATTAATGATACATTTGAGATTCATGCACTGGTTGTGTGGTTTTACCAAATATGCCCAGTAAGAATCCCAATTCAACTTAGTTAATCTTTTAATTGATTCTGCCTTTTCTTGAGCCTTCTATCTCCAGCCTGTATGCAGTTGCTGTGCTTTCGGTAGATACCCTGGAGTGGTTTCTGAGATCAGATTTTCCTTGTGCAAATTTTCATTTATGCAGTCAATAACACTGTTTGTTGCTGAGGCTGCTTCTTCTGTCGCTTGCTCTACTTTCTTGATTTGTGCATCCCAATTGTTAAAGAGCATTTCTTTGTGATTGTCGTTGATTATTGGTTCACCTGCTCTTTTCCCTTCCTCTGTTTCTTGCCAAGCCAAATATTCGGCAACTCTTTTATCAATTAAATCATAATCATGTCGTAAGTCTACAACTTGGTTAGTGATTTTATCGCTTATTTCGCAATAAGATTTCCACTGTGATATTCTTTGGTATAATATTTCCTATTGTTGCAGTAGTTTATCATTTAAGGAAATGGACTCTGTGATGAATTCTGTAAGTTTAGGATCATCCTTGTGCATCTCTTGCATAACCTGTAATTTTTTTTCTCTTTCAGCCAAACTTTTCTGGTACCCTATCTGCATTTGTTGGAAGTCCTACTGTAATTTTTCAAGCTGTTTCTGTGCTTCGTTGTTGGCGTTGGCTTGTTGCAGTTGTTGTTGCAAAGCCTGTACTTGATCTTCTTTCTCATTCAGTAATTTCCGTACCTCAGATGCTTTATCAATGGTTGCAGAGGCATATGCTTCTGTGATATGAGATTATTTGGTGAGATTTTCAGTGGGATCAGTGGTAGGATCTTGCCATAGGATGTCTAATTGTTCTGCATCATGAGAGAGCGCGTTTTCCAATTTCCTTTTCTTTCTTTGTCTTCTCACTATTTCCTTGTGTTGTGGACTATAAAATACATCAAGAGGGGGAATTTCCTCTATTTTGAGCAGAAGTTCATAGGATGGGGTAATGGGAATATGTTCCATTTCTGAGACATTGCTAGTTATTCCTGTGACTATACCTTTTGTTGCCTGTACATTACTCACAGGTGTCTGTGTGTTCTTTCCTTCAATATTGATTAAATCATTGAATGTATCCCATTCTTTATCTAGCTCGGTTCTGACTGATGGTTGCTAGATGATGAGAGGGAGAGGATTTAGCTGTGGAGAGGTCAAAACCTGTTGCTGTGGGAGCTCCTTTGACTGGGCAGTATCCCTTACTGACCCTTCACTTTTATCATGGTCATTTTTAGACCTCTTAGAGTGTTTTGACGTTTCTCTCCCAGACTTAGATTTAGATCTCTCTATGCCTGAACTTCCACTGAGACTAATACTAGGAGTTGGTTCCCTTAAGGGTTCCAAGCGTAATTTATCCAAAGGGATACTAGCTAACCTCCTTTCCCTGTATATCTTGAACTCTTGAAATTCTGCTGGAGGAAATCGCATCTGGGCCGAATGTAGAACCTCTTTAAGTGTACCTTTCTCTTGGAACATGTCATCAAAAAGATCATCTTCTTTAGAAAACACCTTTATTTTGACTGCAGTAGTGAAATTTTTAGCAATATCATAAGGGTCGAACGGTCTTCTTGGAAATTTGAACAATTGTAGACATGTTATGTTGTTTACTTCTTTGAATGTATGGCCTACATCAAATATTGAAAAGGCCCCATAGGCCACAGGAAATTGTGGCCAAATAGCCTTCTTTTTGTCCTTCAAATCTTTAGTCAAACCTCCTTCTCCGCAGGTTTGATAAGCAATTTCTCGTGCCATGAGTTTATCAGGAACATAAAAAGGTAAGACATGAGGGGAAGCGAGACTTCCAAATACCCTGACATATGTAAACAGTTCTTCTCCAAACCATCTTGCGACAGGGAGAATATCTACCTCTGCTTTGGGAGAAAATCTTGGAGTGTCTTTATCATATAACATTTTGTACAAGGGCAACATAATTCCATGACAAATCTTGTAAAAATATGGAGTGAACTTTGAATCCCACAATTATTTATGATAAATATGAATAGGAAAGGGGTCTTGAGTCGTCCATTTCCAACCCATTAAAGGAAACTTGGAAATATAACAGATTGAATCCATCACATATGCAGATAAGTAAAAAGGGGGATAAATTCTCTAAGAAACAGTTCTTTTAGATCGGTAATTCAAAATGGTCGTGGCTAAGTTGTCAGATAATATCTTAGCCCAATCCACAACAGTAGCATTAACAGCGGCATTCAATAATGGTAGCCATTCAGATGAAAATTTATTAATGTCTGGCTTCCCAAAAAGCCTACAGAGCATAGCAGTAGCAAAGCAATACGGGGAGGTGAGAGAACCAGTACTATACATACCATGTTTATCCTTTTTTAGTGGTTCGTCCCTCCTTGACCAGTCCTTGGTGAATTCTGCCAAGTTTTCATTTTCTTTAGCAAAATTCTCCATGAACTGTTTGTTATAAGTCGCCTGTGGCTCCGGTAAATGATACATGAGTCTCAAATCTTGTGGAGTGAATGAGCCAATGAGTTCTTGACCCTAAGTCTTAAATTGTCTGTTTGTGATATCAATGTTGTCCATTACCCATTTAACCATGTCTGTGTAGGGAATAATTTTGGGCCTCGCCACTATCCGGTGCAAGAACGAGCAAGCTAGCTCTGTAATAGACGCCTTAGAAGACCCATGTGAGCCCGCAGTAGCTGTAACCTCCATTACTCTGGGATTCTCTTCCTCAAGTAGACTGTACATGCCTTCCCAAGTAGTAATACCAGCATCTTTGTTACGGGCAGTGTCTGTATACAAGGGCGTCATTTCTTTGTCCTTAGAATTCAGAGCTTTGTCTTTCTTTCCCATAATATCCTGAATATTGCTTTGTATAGTTCTCTGTTCTTCGTTCCTGCAGTTTACGAATGAAGTGAGAATAATGATAGGAAAAAGGTAATGGGAAAGCTTTAAATGCCGAAGACATATAAAGTATACCACCTTACGTGAAATGGCTCTTCGATCATAACAAAACCATATTTCATTAATGATTGACAACCAATTCATTGATTAACATTAAAGCGCATAACCAGGCCTCCGTTTATGGAAAAAAAAATTTCGTACAATGAGCCCTAAAGATCTGTGATAATGCGATCTGAGATTTGCTTCGCAATATCGCAGATCGAAATCTCGTAAAATTGCAATATCACAATACCGCAATATCGCAGATCGCAATCTTGTAAAATTGCAATATCACAATACCGCAATATCGCAAAATCGCAAAATCACTAGATCGCAGCATATGACAAACCTCCGTTAATGTGTTTTCTGAAAAATATAATTTGCGATATGTGCCATCCCATATCGGCAGTTTTGAGGTTTTTCAACGTAACATATTTCATTTGAGGCATGCGATGCGATGAATATTTTTTAGTGTGTAGTTTCACATCGCGATCTCGCAATCTTAGAATTCCACTTGTAAGGAGGAATTCATTACCTTTTTGTGATGCGATATTCCTTTAAGGAATGATTTTATTCTATCTTATCATAAAACTTAAGCTTTTTATATTTTTCAAGAGGTATTTTCCTAAGTTTATGATATTAAGTTTTATTAAAAAAGGAAATACAAGCACTAATTGATTTTTAAATTTTTTGACTAAGGGCCCCCACTTATTTAGTATTAGTGATAATACTAAATAAGAAGGGGGGTTTTTGCTGGCCACAACACATGGGAAACAATGTGATTGGGACCCTCTAGTCGCACACACAATATGGAATACATGCATACCACTGGGGACTTGTCCTAGTATTTCTGAGCTTGCGACCCTGATTTATGTGCCACTTTTTCATGCCCAGAGCCCAGGTCACTCCCCATAACACCATGACTCTTTCAGAAATGAATTATAACAACCGAATAACAATTTAAATGCAAACACTTGAAAAAGGACTTGATGGACCCCTACTATCCATGACATGCATTTCATCAAACATGTCACAAATATGTAATCTACAAGTTTAAATAACATATCTGAGCATAGGGGTCTCATACTTATCTGAGAATCGCTAAGAAGAATTTTTGCCTCATCACATTATATGCATTACCGTCTATTTTGGAATAGATACATTGTTCATTCATTTACAAATCAAAACATGATGGGAGCCATACATCATCACTATCATAAAACACATTGATAACCAACATATAAGAAACATAAATGACAAGCACATAAAAACCATATAAGCCACATAATAACAAGCATATTTACCCATCAATTGAAGATGAAAAGAGCTCTTATTGCAATAAGAAAAATGCAACCAATTTTGGGACTTATACATTCCACCTAAACATAAACATGGTTGAGCCAAATATCTCTTCAGCCAATCACCCTTGTGCCATATTCCAAGCATGAATGCAGGATCTCATAAAACTCACGATAAAAACCAAACCAGGGATTCTAGAGGCGAAACCACCTCAACCCTCAACCAGTGATTCCACCTCACAATCGGACATGAAAACCATCACCAGATTGGTCTCCACCCAAGTTGTCCAGGGCTCTAGAGCATTTGTTCCAACCATGGCTTCTAGGACTAGTAACTCAACCCACAGTTGGCACCAAGCTTCCAGAGTGTTTTTCCAACCAAGGCTTCCAGGACTAGTAACTCAGCCCACTGAGAGCTTCTAGAACATTTTTCCATCTAGGGCTTGCAGGACTAGTAACTCAATCCAATTTGTTACAAGGTTCCATATATTTTGTCCAACCAAGGCTCTAAGAACTAATAACTCAACCCACATCCAAAAGCACATGAGAACTAACAAGAAAAAAAAGCAATTAAATGAACCCACAACACCATGGTTATCCAGGAAATGGCAAGGCTAGGTAAATACAAAGTCAATATAGGTAATAATCCATGCCAATGACAGATCATGACCAAGAAACCACATTCATATTTCATGCATACCAAAAATAGTGAGTAAAGCATACATGCAACTCAATACCTACAAATAGAATCTGCTATAATTGTTGATCCTGATATCCTCTTATGATTTCATGTTCTTCATTTTCCTTCTTGCTCCAAATCTCCAAGTATGCCACACTCTCAAGGAGTGCTCCAAGAAAACTCTAAGTATCCAAGAGTATGAGAGAGAGAGAGAGAGAGAGAGAGAGAGAGAGAGAATAATGAGAACTCCAAAACTGTGACTAAAAAAAATCATGAACTAATATTTAGAAGCCCTTTTATTAATGAGGCCTATGTTTTCTTAATTTTCCATTATTTTCCTTTATTTTCCTCCTCACATGCAACCTATGACCTTTCACCCTACTTTTCTCTCATTTTCCATTATTTTCATAAATAAATTCCAGTTAATGCCACTTTTCCTTTCCAAATCCTTAGCCATTTCCTTTGCCAATTTCCATATCCATAATAAACCATATGAACACCCACACTAGGATGTTTTTTCCCAACATTCAACTTGTAATAAGTGTCCCATAACCTTGGCTATTATTTCCTTCATTAACTTTTATTACATGGAATTTTCACCAAGGTTGTTACAGAACCCTCCCCCTTGGGGGAACACCATCCTTGGTGTTCAATGAAACCTACAACCAACAAGATTGTTGTAAGAAAAACATACTGCTCATGGAGCTTTATAACTTAGCTTGTTGCATTATTTACAATTATCAAATTGCTGAGAAGCAAAAAAACATGACAACATAACAACATAAAAACATAACAACCATAATGACATGACATAATACCCCTTATTGGAGCTTTATAACATATATCATGGCAGTATTTACATCCATATACATATGTACATATACCAAAAAATCATACCAACATATACCAAAACACACGCCAAATAATTCACTCAACCATCGAATAAGGAACAATACATGTCCTGCGTCTGATTTTTCATCTCCCATGTAGCTTCATCCAGCCCAAAGTGCTTCCATTGCACTTTAACCTGCTTGATTTCTCGATTTCGGAGCATGAGCATATTTTTTAGCAAAATGCACTGAGGTTCTGGATGGAAATATCCTTCTGGATCCACCTGAAATATAGATCAATCAATCACATGATCAACATATTTAACATACTTCTTAAGAAATGGCACATGAAAAAAATCATGGACTTTCACTGTCGGAGGAAGTGCAAGTCGATAAGCTACTGGCCCAATCCTCTCAAGAATCGTGAAAGGTCCACAAAACCGAGGTGTCAAATTTTCACATGATCCAATCCGCAAGGAGATCTTCTTGGGCTAGATGTGCAATTACACCAGTTCCCCAACTTGAAACTCCTTAAACAATTTGTTATAATCTGCATAGCTCTTCTGCCTATATTATGCTGATTTCATATTCTTCTTGATTACCTACATTACATGTTCCATATCCACCAACATTTTTGGTCCAATAAACACCCTGTTAAATGGATCACTACAACTAATGGGAGTATTGCAACTCCTCCCATACAATACCTTAAACAAAATCATCCACAGTGATTCTTGATACCCATTGTTGTAAGTGAACTCTACCAGTAGACGATACTCTTCCCACTTCCATTTCCGATGCATCACAATATACATCCTCGACATGTCCTCCAATATCCCATTGACCCCCTCTATTTGTACATTTGTCTATGGATGATAAGTTGTACCGAAGGCCAACTCTATGCCCAAACCTATGAACAACTCCTTCCAAAAATTTGAAGTGAAATTCGCATCCCTGTCTGACACAACCTTCTGTGGAATACCATGCAATATGACCACATCCCTTATAAATACTTGTGCTATATCATTCGTTGAGTATGTAGACTTCACTGAAATGAAGTGTACTACCTTTGTCAACATGTCCACAAAAAACATGATGGAATCATGTTGTCTAGATGTCCTCAGTAAACCTGTGATAAAGTCCATGGAAATGACCTCCAATTTTCACTCTGGAATCAGAATCGGCTATAGTATTCCACCTGGATTCTTAGACTCTTCTTTGACCTCTCAAAAATCCAAGCACATAGCCAAAAAAAATGATATTTCTCTCTTTAGATTCAGCCAATAGTAAAACTTCTTCACTATTGTCAGCGTCTTCTGATAGTCTGGGTGACCTGAATATGGTTTCACATGAAACTCTCTCAAGATCACCTTCTTGAGTTCACTGTTTTCTGACACATATATCTTGTCTCTAAGCCTGATCAATCCATATGTTGTGATATTATAGTCCACATCTCGTGCTCTTACACATGTACCTGTACCTGTATTCTGCTGCAATCTGTGCCTAATCTGCATATACCTGACATCCTGTTGACCCGCCTGCAAGATCCTATCCTGCAGATATGTCCCTTAGGAACTCATAGCTTGTATATGATTCACTTGTATCCACCTGCTAAGAGCATATGCAATATTGTTCTCTTTACCCTTAATATACATGATCTCAAATTAAAAACTCACTGATCGTGGCCAACTATCTAGATTTCCTGATGTTCAGATTTGGTTTTTCAAATAGATATCGCAATCCACTATGATCACTCATCAATACAAATATATTTCCAAGAAGATAGTGCCTCGGCATATTCAATGCATGAATGATCACTGCAAACTCAAGATCATGTGTCAGAGAGTTCTGCTCATGCTTGTTTATTTTCCATGACTCGTAACATACCACATTTCCTTCCTACAAAAGGACTCTACCAAGTATTCTCTTGCAAGCATCTGTACATACCAAAAAATATTTGTCTGGACCTGCGATCTTTAACACTGGAGCATGACAACGAACAAATGCTTCAACTTCTCAAAACTTGCTGCACATTCCTTTGTCCATTCAAACTTCTTACATTTCATTTCCAATGATGTGATAAAATAAGAATTTTGTCAGAAGTTCCTGATGAACCTCCTGTAATAACCTACTAACCCCATAAATGATATTACCTCATCCACATTCCTAGAAGTTTCCCACTCTATGATAGCCCTTATCTTTTCTAGATCTACTGCTATGCCTTCCTTGGAAACCACATGTCCCAAGTAATGTACCTATGTTTGAAAGAAATCACACTTGTTGAGCTTAACATACAACTGATGCTCTCTCAAAAATCACAATATTGTTGTTAAGTGTTCGACATGCTCTTATTCATTTTTAGAATATACCAATATATCATCAATAAACACAATAACAAACTTTTCCAGATAAGGATGCAACACACTATTCATTAAGCACATAAAAGTAGCTGGAGCATTAGTCAAACAAAAAGGAACTACAAAGAAATCGTAATGCCCATACTCGGTGCAGAAATATTTCTTGTAGATGTATTCTTCTTTAATGTGTACCTGATGATATCCTAATCTCAGGTCAATATTCGAGAACATTTTTGCTCCCTTCAACTGATCAAAGAAGTCATAAATATTCGGCAACATATACATGTTCTTGATGGACACCTTTTTCAATTGTCTGTAATCAATGCATAACCTGAGATTACCATCTTTCTTCTTCACAAAAAATACCGGTGCGCCTCATGGTGATACACTTTGCCTAATATATCCCTTGTCTATCATTTCCTTCAACTACAACTTCAATTCTACCAACTCTGGTGTGCTCATCCTATAAGGTCCCTTAGATGTTGGCGCTGGCCCTAGTACCAACTCAATAGAAAATTCTACTTCCCTATGAGGTGGCAACTCTGAAATCTATGCAGGAAATACATCCTAAATCTGTTGTAGAATTGGGTACCTGCTCAAAACATCTGCATCCTCAACTTCCTTACCTTTGTTAGTAGAAATGTGCATTGAAAATAACACACACCCTTTCCCGCGACTACGCTTTTCTTTCATAGTTGTAACCATTCTAACTGATGTTTCTTTCTTCTTACCCCTCAAGACTCTTTGTTCCCCATTGTCATCCAAGAACTCAATAGCCTTGTCATAATAATCTACCTTGGTCCTGTGAATATATATCCAGTCCATACCCAAAATCATACTATATTATCCCAACTGAAAAACATTTAGATGTGCTGAGGTAGGCATACCATTCAATTCAAATACACAAGATCTTACCCAATGATGAACTCTATTCTTGGTACCTGTGGCCAACTGCACTAAGGAAAACTCTACATGCACTTATTTATTTAAACCACACTTATCCACCAGGTTAGGATTAACATAACTATAATTAGATCCAGGGTTAATCAAAATAGAAACAACTAGATCACAAATCTTACCGTCCACCTCGATAATAGACGTTTGATGATTTTCCTTCATGTTATATAGTGCTGCATAGATCCTGGGAATACTTTGTCTAACATATCCCACTGTCTATGCCTCTTGATCACTATAGATATGCAGTCTACCACCCTGATGTTGTGTACAATCTCTACTACGATGATCCTTGCCATAATTCCAACATTGTATAATCTTCCTCCTTCATCCTTATTCTGATCCTCAAATCGAAGTCCCTATCCTCTGCCACATGTATTGAACTTCTTAGTGGTGCAAAATTATATTTTTACCTATATCCTGAGGTATTTCTCACTTATTGTCCCATTTTCCTTTATTCTTATCATTACCTTTCCAGTCTGACTTTGCCTCATATTTGAAATTCGATTTCTCATAACAATGTTTTAGTTTTTGGATGGCCTCCCCCAATGATCTAGGCTAATCAAACGTAATCCTATCTTTAAATTCTATCGGAAACCCACTAGATAATATTTGAATCTTTTCTTTCTCCTCCTTGAGGTAAGGCACATACATCAACAAATCCATAAATCTACTAGTGTAATCCTCATCGGCCATAGATCCCATATTTAGTTCATAAAACTCTCTTTCCATGTCATCATAGTATCTTTTCGATATATACTTCTTTTGGAATAGACTCTCCAATTCTCTCCAAGTCAATTCCTCCTCATAAATATGCCATAAATTATTCACATCTTCCAACCAAATATTTTATTTACCTTTGAGGCTGAATGTAGCTATTCTTGCTTTCATGTTTTCTAAGTAATCATGCAACCTAAAGAAATTTCTCATACCAAGAAACCATGCATTTTCATCATGTGATTTATTCATCTCTCCAACAAATGTGGGTGGCTTTTCTTTCTTAAACTCATCCAGGAAGTATCCCCTGTCACTCCTCCTATAAGGATGATAATGATGATGATCATAGTTCCTGTCAGAACCAGAACTAGAATAATACTTGTGTCTATCACCTCTCCTATTCAGAGTGTCCAAGAACCCGCCATCTCTAATCGTGTCATCTCTACTGGACCTTTGACCACCAAGAGACCTACTGCCATATGCCTGATTAGTCTCGTCCTCTTGTCCATAGCTGATCCAAAGTGGTCCTTGTCATTGCAACTCTAACAAACTCTGAATGATTACTGCATTAACCTCTACTTTATTTCCCCGTTCCTGTATGATTTTTTCATTATCTACTTTACAAATCCTTATTTATTCATTCAAACTTCTCATTGTGTCTGCTAAGTTAGAAGAGTGCCCAACACCATGTTTCTAATCTCATTCATAAGGAGAATATTTATAGTCTACCATATTTCTAGTCTTCTTTGATTTCTTCCTATAATGCATCTCATGTCAACTAAACCAAATGAAAATAAAATTATCAGAATTTGGATTGGGGGGAAATTTTTTCCAAAAAATTCAAAGTGCTCAGAATCGCACCAAGCCAGAATGACCGGATCGGGGCCATCACCAGGAATCTGGTGCAATTCATTTCACTCAAAATGGAGTCAGTATGAGGAAGTTAGAGCCTGTTGATCACCGTGTCAAATAGAGGAATTTAAAAAAGAAGAAGGTTCAAACAGGGTCAAAGGCTAAAAATTTGGGTTTTCTTCCATTTCGCCCAATGACACTGTGACAAGTGTCACTGCAGGATTCGCCAAATAGTTTGGAAGGTGAAATTTTTTTATGTGTTGTCTCCTAAGGTGAATTTTTTTTAAGGTTGGGGACAATCCAACCAGAGGATGACACGTGGTGCAGCCAGGGGCTGGCACATGCCCCCTCTGGTGGACCAAGGTCAAAGGTTGTATGTGAAAATTTCAATGGTGGGCACTTTATATTATGGTCCAAATTTATATCATATATTATGGTGCCAAATTCATATTATATGGTGGGCATTTTATATTATGGTCTGAATTTATATCATATATTATTCTGGCAAAATCCTTTTATATGGTCAAAATTTTAATATAGTTCAAAGGTATGTTTAATATTTTGGGGAACAAAAATTATATGCACAGGAAGGGTGGAGGTCGGGGCTCGACCCCACGACCTCCCCCGCACCAGTGCGCCCGCATACCACTACACCCAAGGTTGTGACTTAATTGTCATAGCATCATACACGTATTTGAATTTTCAAATGATTTCGGGCAGGGGCAAGAAGGGTCAGTCCTCACCATGGAACCTCGCACCAACAACTGGGCAGAGAGCTATGATTTAAATGCAGGATTAAAGTTTAATAATGGTTTTATTAACCATTAATCCCATCTTAAAGAACTTAATCTGAATTTAATTTCGGTTTTGTAAAAACGCGCCTAGACCACTAAAAATAAGTTAAGCTCCACTTATGTTTAATTAAACCTCAGTTTAAAATGGTGAAATTTTTCGCAGAGCCACCAAATTCGGTGCCACTCCCGTATTTGGCGGCCTTAACTGGAGATGTTCCAATTTTAGTGGATATTCTTAGGGAAAAATTGAAGGAAGCATAACTTTTGCTAATTTCGACCAATTTTGGCTCAATAAGAGTCATTCCTAGAGTATTTTGATGCTCTGAGCATGATGGAACAAGCTGCAAAGGCATTGGAGCAATTCTAAAAGTTTTTTTTCCACTTTGAAGATTAAAGAAGCTTAGGGCCACCAGGAGAGCAGGTCATGCCTAGATCAGCTGAAGACCATTTTCAGAGATTGAAGAGTCTATTTTGAGGTTTTTGGGTCTTCTAAAGCCAATGGGGTAGGTAGAAAATCCAATGGAGCACTATAAGTGCATGTAATAAAAAACTTGACCATTAATCCCAAGAGGGCCTAGCCAGTTGAAGCAGGTCCATGGAGATGTAGCCCAGAAGGGGTGAACTACATTATCATCAATTGTGTAATGTGTTTGATATGTGTTATTTATCTACATTTTATTTGATGTACATGAGTTTTTAAAAGCTAATTAACTCATAAATTTCTCATCAAAGACACTTAAAACTTGACACATAAACCCCTTCACAATTGCATAACTTGAGATGATCCTAAACACATTTTTATTTAACTGATGAGGGAGCTAGCACATCAAAAATAGTTTGCCCATATTTAGATAAAGTTGGTATCAGAGCACTGTTTAGCTCATTTTAGCCAAGGTTAGCTAGAAGAAGTAGCTATTGGTTTTGAATTTGTGCAAGAATAATTTAACTGTCTGCAAGTTTATGTGTGAAGGAGAAGGTCAAGATTGAGGAACCAGTTCTCAATTCACACCAAAGAAGCCTTTTATGCATTACAAGTGTGATGGAAACTTCATCAAGAATTGCTTCTCCTTAGCAAGACTCTTTGATAAAGAGATGTTTTAGAAGCTCTGCATCATGAATGATATGGTGCAAGAGATGTACGAAGATAAGAGGGAGAGTATTATACTTCAAGAGCAGTTGATTGCCATGAAGGAGGAGAAGCAATAACTGCTTAAAAATATGCATGATATGGAGACTCGGATCCATATTGCAAATGAAAAATCAGCAAGGTTGCATGAGATGGAGACTCAACTCCATGATTCCAAGGAAACCTTAGCCAAGAACGTGCTTGAAAAAGAGGTATGCAATTCAAGTTTATCTTCAATTTATTATCAAGATGAATGTGTAGGTGATTTTTAAAGACACACTAGAGGAATAGGGTCCAAATTATTGATGAAAATGGTCTATGAAGGTAAAGGGTTAGGAAAACATGCACAAGACACAGTTGAGCCAATTGTTGTTGAGGAAAGGCCTACGTATTTGGGCCTTGCTTATGGAAAAAATGATGGAAAATGCTCCAAAACCAAGGAGGCACATGAAGGTGTTCCAAGAAGGACTTTCATTTCATGTTCATTACCTCACGCTTATGAAGTTTGTGTTCATGAGGAATGTAACAGTTTTACACCCACTTTGCAAGAAGATGCTCATAAGCATGCAGCTAATGAAAAAGGAAAATAAGAGGATGTTGAAAGCTCTAAAACCATTAAATCCATTGTTGGCATTCTGAAGAGAGCCACTACCTCATCAAATTCACCTCCTTAAGAAGGCAACAAAGGTGAATGTTCAAGGTATAAAACTTCTTTTAATCAAGTTGCTTTTGATTATGATAAAAATGGTAAATCTTCACATAAGATTTGGAAAAAGTTTTCATGTTACTTTTGTGGTTTGAATAACCATAAATTTTCAAGGTGTTGGAAGAAGATATCCATGCACATGAAACTTTATAAACAAAGGAGGAAAAAATTGAAAGGTACATTGGATAATGCAAACCATGTTGAAAAGAAGATGCAATTGTTTTGAACTCATTTCCATAAGCAGGGTCATCTTGTAGACAAGTGTTGGACTTTGTATCCTACAAGTCATCCACGAAATTTGAAGAAGGTGATGCAGGAGCATCTAGACCCAGCCAGCAATGTGATGGAATGGTCACATGTTGTGGCTAAACAAAGAGAAATTCATTTACTGTTTAGATGAATTCGATTTTACTGAGGAGGATAAACTTCTCAAATAAGTTTGTTATTGTAATAAATGAGAATTGTCTTATTTTAGATTAGTGATAAGATTGTTTGTATAGGTGTGTTGAGAAGCTAGGAAATAGCAGATTTCTACTACTATTCCTAGAAACAGAAGATTGCGTTGATGGAAGATGTGATAAGAGCGAGAGAATGATGGAGAGGTTTTTTTTTATAGAACGAGAGGAGTTAGATAAGAGTGGGGGATTCTTTTAGATTGATGAGAGTGAGAGATTAGAATAGTTTTAGTGTGGAAGCCTACTAGTAGATTTTGTTTGAATTAGTGTGTGTCTTGGTGAGGAGCGAAAGCTTGAATGAAGGTGTGTGGATTGTTTTGACAGAAGTCAATTTCTTTGTATAATTGGGCCGAAGGCCGAAATTCTATTTGTTTTTCTGAGTATTATGAAAGTAATTATGTTCTGGGCCAAATCGAATGAAAATGGTGAGGATTTGAGTGTTGTATGACGGGCAAAGACAAGGCTCTGTCTTTTTCTTATATTATGATCAATTTGAATGTCATATCCATCGATATATGTTGAGCTATCAGTTTGATGCGTTTGTTTCTTGGTAATCGATTGAAATGGTTTCAATCTGTGTTATTATTAAAGTTGTAAGAATCCTGTGGTTATTGCAAATCTGGTGTGGTCGAATTTTGTGAATTAGAAACTCTGCAACACAAAGGAATAGTCTGAAAGACTTCACCGATCTTCTGGAACAGAGTCAATTGATGTACATATCAGTTATGAAATTCATTGACCCGCAGAACTCATTGCATCGAAATCGAAAGGAGAAAGCAATGGACCAGACGCGAATAAGTTATAAGCTGGATTAAAAGGATATCGGGTCCGTGATATATCGCTAAATTTACAGGTGGAACATGGTAAATATTTCGATTTCCGATTGCCAATCGGATCGCATCGGAAATTCGGAAGACCAGTATTGAGATCATATTGCAATCGCCGATTTCCGAGATCCGATTAAATCGGATCGGAGTTGGGATAGTTAAGTCAGCGATTCTGAGTTCCGATTGGATCGGAACTGTGACAAGTGATATCGCCGATTGGAACAGATCGGAGGATCAGCAGTCTCCGACTTCCGATGGAGTCGGATCGGAGCAACAGAAATTGAATTCGGATCGGAGTTTGGTTGGAATGCGGATCTGCAATATCTATAGAGGCTGATGTATTAAATTTGAGATCCGTAAATGCGGATGGAAGAGGATTTAACAAAGGGCTCCATGTGTTTGTATTATGGTTCGTCGCGGGTTTTAATACGTAGATTGTATGCTTGTGGTGGTTAATTGAAATGCATCCAAACGTTGTTCTGTTTTAAAGGTTAAAGATTATATCGAAGTTTGAAAGAGGATTGAGTTTTATTAACAGACTTGGGTTATAATAAAGGGAGTTGATTAATTGGAGTATTCCAGTGTTGAGTGCCGATACGAAAGAAGAGTATGGAGCACAGATATGGTGCGAATGCTATCAGTCCGATTATAAAGAAGGTGAGCTAATTACCAGGTTCTAAGTTTAAATAATTGGGTTGATTATTGATGATTTCCAAAAATGAATGGGTGTTGGGAAAATATATTATGGCTTTCGATTAAGGCGTGTAAAGATGTTTGTAAAATTGCCCGGAGAGAAATTTTAAGAGCAAAAATTTGGAGATGCGTTTTTAAAGACGCAATAGAGAAATATTCTGGGTATCGCAGGGGTTTTCCCTGCGTCAGAAGGTGGAGAGAGGGATTGGCAAGAATGGAAAAGAGGATTCCATAATTGATGTGGGTCGTGATGATTCACATAATTAAGTGCAGGTGAAAGAAGCGCCATTGAAATGGTTTGATAAGAGATGGTTAGATTTCTTAAAAATTTAAGGCCTTGCATGTCTTTTGATGATTGATGCAAATATTTCCTATTTCATGCATTTATTTGACAAATGAATACATGTTAAATGTTTACACCAGGAAGGTGTTTGAAAGTGGAGTATGTTGACTCACTTTTTTTTTTATCATGTAAGTATGTCAACTTGAGAGTGTTGATCATTTGCACATTCATGAGTGTCGACTTGTGTTTGGTCGATGGTTTATACACTGAGATTTAAGAGTACATGGTGATGTTCACATGATGTGAAATTTTTTTCTTTGAAGGAGAAAAAGGATATGTGGTCAATTTATGTTTCTTACATGATGTGTTTTTGAGATTTATGGTTGTGTTTGTGACAAGATGTCGTAGGATTTTGGGAAGGTCCACTCTTGAGCAAGAGGCTCATGATTAGTTTTAATTCTAAAATCATGCCATGGGAAGAATTTCAACACTAGAGGATGATGTACAAGAGGGACAAGATGCCAAAAATTTTGCAACCAAAACAATAGCCATTTTAGAAATTTTGATGTGTTGACACCAAGAAGCGAGGGAGATGGCGAATGCATTCTTCCATATGTGGAATTTGGTACCGTGGAGGTAAAATAATGGTCATTTCTTTTCTGGTTATTATTAATGTTGGAACTCATTGTTTTATTTCACTCAAATGAGCTTAACTTGGAAAAGTGGTTTCCAAGGAGAAGCTTGCATTGAATGCATGTTTGTGCAAACAAGAAACATGATTCTCAGTGGGAAGGCCATTAGTTAGTTTTCCAAGCACCGAGGGATCGCTTTGGTACAAAAAAGTGTTTTATCAGTCAGAAAGAAGCCAACAAGTGTTGGATTGGGTTAGCAGCAAAGGGAGGACATTGGTTTAAGCGCCAAGCCATTTGCAAGGCAAGGCATGTCAGTGAACCCAAGTGGTTGTCATGGTGATTTTTCCAAGTAACATCAAGATGATAGAACTTGGGAAAGAGAAGAGTATTCAGCTCTCATGAGATAACCAGCTTTTGTGGGTCCAAAATCTTGTCAGTGGGAAGGAGTGATCAGAATCTGGATTAGGGGCAAAATTTTTCCAAAAACTTCAAAGTGCTTAGAATCACACAAAACTAGAATGACCAGATTGGGCCCGTCGCCAGGAATTCGGCGCAATTCATTTCACTCAAAACAGAGTCTATATGAGGATGTTAGAGGTTGTTGATCATCGTGTCAAACAGAAGAATTTAGAAAAAAAGGGTCAAATAGGGTCAAAGGCCAAAAATTTGGGTTTTCCATTTCGCCCAATGACACTATGACAGGTGTCACTGAAAGATTCACCAAATAGTTTAGAAGGAGAAAAATTTTATGTGTTACCTCCTAAGGTCAAATTTGAATTCTTTTTAAGGTTGGGGACAGTCCAACCAAAGGCTTACACGTGGTGTAGCCACGGGCCACCACGTGCCCCCTCTGGTGGACCAAGGTCAAAGGTTGGATATGCAAATTTCAATGGTGGGAATTTTATATTATGCTCTGAATTTATATCATATATTACGGTGGCAAATTCATATTATATGGTGGGAATTTTATATTATGGTCTAAATTTATATCATATATTATGGTGGCGGATTCATATTATATGGTCGAAATTTTAATATAGTTCAAAGGTCTATTTTAATATTTCAGGGAACAAACATTGTATTCATAGGAAGGGTGAAGGTCAGGGCTCGACCCCACGTCCTCCCCCACACCAGCTTGCCCGCATACCACTACGCCCAAGGATGTGACTTAAGAGTCATAACATCAAACACATATTTAAATTTTCAAATGAATTCAGGCGGGGCGAAGAAGAGCCAGCCCTCACCATGGAACCTCACACCAACGACTAGGCAAAGGGCTATGATTTAAATGCGGGATTAAAGTTTAAAAATGGTTTTATTAACCATTAATCCCATCTTAAAGCGCTTAATCTGAATTTAATTTCAGTTTTGTAAAAATGCGCTTAGAGTGTTAACAACAAGTAAACTCCACTTATGTTTAATTAAACCTCAGTTTAAAATGGTGTCATGTTTGGCGGAGCCACCAAATTCAGCGCCACTTCCATATTTGGTGACCTTAACTAAAGATGTTCCAGCTTTAGTGGAGATTCCTAGGGAAAACTAAAGGAAGCATAAATTTTTCTAATTTCGACCAATTTTGGCTCAAGAAGAGTCATTCCTAGATTTTTTTGATGCTCTGAGCATGATCGAAAAGGTTGCAGAGGCATTGGAGCACTTCTAAAAGTTTTTTTCCACTTTGAAGATTAAATAAGTCTAGGGCCACCAGGAGAGGAGGTCATGCCTAGATAAGTTGAAGACCCTTTTCAGAGATTGAAGAGTCTATTTTGAGGTTTTTGGGTCTTCTGAAGCCAATGGATCAGGTTTCAAAGCCATTGGAGCACTATAGGTGCACATAATCAGACAATTGACCATTAATCCCAAGAGGGCCTAGCCAGTTGAAGTAGGTCCATGGAGATGTAGCCCAGGAGGGGTGAACTTAGTTATCATCTATTGTGTAATGTGTTTGATGTGTGTTATTTCTCTGCATTTTATTAGTTGTACACGAGTTTTTAAAAGCTAATTAATTCGTAAATTTCTCATCAAAGACACTTAAAACTTAACACATAAACCCCTTCATAATTGGCTAACTTGAGACGATCCTAAACACATTTTTATTTAATTGATGAGGGAGCTAACACAACAAAACTAGTTTTCCCATATTTAGATCATAAACCAATTTACCTTATCATAACTCGGGGAGGATATCTCATATGCAAGATCAACCAATCAACGTAATGCATGTATAGACATAATCATAACAACATATAAACTTATAACACATAGGTATATCAACTTATAAATGTCATTCTAGCTAGAGTCCAGTCATCAATGCATGACCATATCAACCACACATACCATGACCTCATGCATGACAAAAAAAACCATACCAATGTACACATGACAACATGTAAGCAGTTAACATGTATAAACAACAGATAATCAGTCATACACTCATGAAAACACATTCCACAACAACACTATCAGTTCTCCCATGGTGACATCATTGTAACCATGACCAACACCATGTGGATGTAACAATCAAATATACCACAAGTAAAAGGAACACATATGCCACTAACATGAATGTATGACCAATACACTTCTCATCCAATCCGAGGGATGAACCATGCTTTGATACCACTCTGTAACACCCTCCTCCCACCTCTACCCAAGTAACTGGCCACCTAGGGTAAAAATGTGACAAATAGTTACCATGATCGTATTCAACCCGCCTAGGTCACCTTAAGGAGATGGAACCGACACGACACAACGAAACATGCGGAGCCATCCCAACCTTCCATGAGGAACTGACCTTTTAATGATTCAATCCCCTAGTTGTTCTCTTGACATGGGAAATAGTGCAACCAGACCCTCTAGTCACAATCACAACATGACATGCATGCGACCAGGGTCTTTTCCTAGTAGTTTTGAGTCCGCAACCCCAAATTTTGTTCCACTTTTTCATGCCCAGAGTCCAGGTCACTGCTCAGAACACCATGAAACTTTCAGAAATTAAATATAACAATAAAATAATGATGTAAAAGCAAACACTTGAACAAATAATTGAATACACCCCTACTAGCCATGACAGGAATTTCATCAAACATGTCACAAATATGTAACCTATAGGTTTAAATAACATATATGAGCATAGGGGTGTCATACCTATCTAAGAATCGCTAAGAAACATTGTTGCCTCATCACATTAACTACATTACCATTTATTTGGGCATAGATACATTGTTCATTAATTTATAAATAAAAGCATGATGAGATCCATACATCATCATTATCATAAAACACATTCATAACTAGCATATAAGCAACAAAAATGACAAGCACATAACAACCATATAAGCCACATAATAAAAAACATATTTACATGTCAATACAAGAGGAAAATAGGTCTTATTTCCATAAGAAAAATGCAACCAATTTTGTGACTTCCACGTTCCACCTGACCATAGACATGGTTGAGCCAAATCTCTCTTCAACTAGTCACCCCCACGCCATATTCCAAGCATGAATGTGGGATCTCATAAAAATCATCAATCAAAACCAAACCAGGGCTTCCAGAGGCAAAAGCACCTCAACCCTCACCCAGTGATTCCACCTCATGGTTGGACGTAACATCCAACACCATATTTGTATCCACCCATGTTATGTACGGCTCCAAAGCATTTTTTCCAACCAAGGCTTCCAAGATTAGTAACTCAACCCACAGTTGTCATTAAGATTCCAGAGCGTTTGTCCAACCAAGGCTTCTAGGACAAGTAACTCAACCCAGCAAGGGATTCTAGAGTTTTTGTCCAACCAGGGCTTCCAGGAATAGTAACTCCGCCGAAGTTGTTACAGGGCTTCCATAGAGTTTCTCCAACCAAGGCTGCGGGAACTAATAACTCAACCCACAACCAAAGGCACATGATAACCAACCATAAAAACAAGAAATGAAATGAACCCACAACATCATGGCTATCCAGGAAATGGAAAGGCTAGGAAAACCCATTATCAATTCAGGAAATCCTTCATGCCAATGACAGGCCATGACCAAGAAACCACATGCATATTCCATGCATGCCAAAACTCGTGAGGAAGAAATACATGGAACTCGGTACCTGCAAACATAATATGATGTAGTTGTTGATCCCACTATCCTATTGTGCTTTCTTGCTCTTCCTTTTCCTTCTTTCTCTAAATATCCAAGTATGCCACACTCTCCAATAGTCCTCTAAGAAAAATCTAAGTATCCAAGAGTAGGAGAGAGTGAAAGAGAGAATAATGAGAGCTCCAAAACTGCACTGAAAAAAATCCATGAGCTGATCCTCATAAGCCTTTTTTATTAATGAGGCTTTTATTTTCTTAATTTTCTATTATTTTCTTTCATTTTCCTCCTCACATGAAACATGTGACCTTTCTCCTAATTTTGATTATTTTCATAAATAAATTCCAATTAATGTCACTTTTCCTTTCCAAATCCTTATCCATTTCCTTTGCCAATTTCCATAGCCATAATAAACCATATGAACACCCACACTAGGGATTTTTTTCCCAACATTCAAATGTGTCCCATGACCTTTGTTATTATTTTACCTTTATTAACTTTTAGTACATGGAATTTTCACCAAGGTTGTTACACTTACGCTCTACTGCCCTTATCGTGAAAGGTAGCTTTGAAGTACTTCCCCAGTGTACACCCTTTCCATGTATCTCTCTTCTCTAGTGCACCCTTGGGAATTCCTGTAGAAATATGATGCATGATCTTGAAAGATCCATGGTGTAAATGGCCAAGTCGCCTATGCCATAATTCATTGATGTCTCGGATCTGCACTTTCTCTACTTTCATGATCAAAGCAACACAATCTTCTACATCTAGTTTGTAGAGGTTCTTCACCTGAACCCCGATGCACTTCACTTGTTCCATGGTGATGTGACGAAGGAAAGCCTTTCCTTTTCTAAATATCACATTGTGGCCACGATCTTCCAACATAGAAACTTAAACTAAAATATTCTTCAGACCTGGAACATACATGACATATTTTAATATGAGAGAAGAAACATAATCCCTCTGAAAAAGTAACTATATCGATACTAGTTGTGCTATACCTTCCATCATCACCCATCTCAATGTGCATCTAGAGGTCCTTCTCCTCCAAATCACTGAAAAATTATTTGTTTTTTTTCATATGGAATGATGCTCCACTATCCAAATGAAACACATTACCCATCACTGATGTCACCATGCATGCAATGAGGGTTAAATCCAACTCGAATTGTGAAGCTATATCTTCACCTGCTGCTCCTCCTAAGGGATTCTTTCTAACCTTCTTCTGTGGACACTTCATGGCATAGTGTCCCAACTCATGACAATGAAAACATTTAATCTTTGACAGTTCTTTCTTCTTACCTGCCTGACCAAATTTTTCTTTGGAATGGGATTTCTTCCCTTTCCCTTTCTTTTCCTTTCCAACCAAGGCATAGTTCTCCACATCTTAAACCTTGGATGAGGTCTCATCTCTAGTGTTCCTCCTGAACTATTATTGTACCAAATCTAACCATAATATTTCTGATTTTGGTAGCTTCTCCCTCCCATTAACCAAATCCTGGTAGTTTTGCCAACTCTTTGGAAGGCCTAGAAGTGCTATACTTACAAGATCATCTTCTACAACTGTAACACCAACACTCCAAAGTTCATCACGAAATTGTGTGAACCTGTGGAGGTACTGTGGTATTGTGTCACCCTTGTACATTTTGATATTCCGAAGATTTTCTTTGAGTGTCAGCTTCTTGTGGTCACTATTGTTCTGGAACAAATCTGTCAATATCTGCCACATTGCATATGGCATTTATTTCCCATGGAGACTAGAGGTAATATGGTCTTGTACTCCCTTCAATATGATCTTCCTCACCTTGATGACACTCTTCTTCCACTCTGCTATATCTAGGGCATAAACTGGTGCTTGTTTTGGTATATCATTATCAATGAATTCCTTCAACCAATTATCTTCCATGATTGCTTCTATCCAGTCCTTCTAAGAAATGTAATTCGAGCTACCCTCAAGGGAATACTCGAGCCATAGACCATAGAACACCATCCTACTAGCTCTGAAGAATAGATCTGCAAATTTGTTCCTCCTGTAAAGATAACCTTTAATTCTCTTCTCTACTATGAATCTAGCTCTGATACCATGCAAAAATTAATTGTAAATTCAACACTGCTCATGCGATGTTCTAAAACATAAGAGTCAAACCTACTCTACTCATATGTGGAAATCAATTCATGATTGAGAAGTAATATAAAAAACATGTGACATGAATAAATTAACCCACATAACACAAGGATATATCTAGGGGAAATAAATTGCTCAAAACCCCTTCCTATATTTATTGCATTAATCAGAAAATAAAGAAGAAATACAATGATTTTTCATGCTCGAAAAACCTCTACACTAGTATAGTCTATCTCACTGCTTCAAAAGCTTGCTCTGGTCCATACTTAACCAATTTTATGCTTTCCCAAGTCCCTATTTCCTTTTTTTGTTTCCTTGGGAATCAACCCCTATTATTTAGGGAAATTCCTCATCCATAATTGCGAAATCCCTACCCTTCTCTGACTACATGCCCCACCTGTACAACTTGGACAATTATACAATTGTTAGTAAACTTCCCTTGGACTCCAATCTCAACTGGGTACCTCATAGATCATGCATGCATGGGTTAATTATGGTTGATTTATAAGTTAACTGGTTGATCACTGAGTACACACCCCACTACTAAACCTCCCACTAGTCCCTCCAACAATTGGAACCAGTTTAACTTACTTTAACTCAATTTAAGTGAATTAAATTATTACAACTCAAATTAAACTCAACCTAGGCTCCTAAAATTTAGGAGACACTCTACATGACTCAAGTTATGCCCTCAAATTGAATTAATTGAGCCAACTATGTCAAACTAACTTAGTTAACACATTCTTGTTGTCTTGTTATGTGGAATTACAAGATTCTCCTAATTTAATTTAAGGGAAAATTAAATCTAGATTTTCTTGTTGCCATTTCTCGACAATACAAAGGATCCACCTAGAAACCTGCTCATCATGGTATCATAATAACCTGAAGAATTACCAATCAGCATGCCATGGTTCTGATAGTTCACTTCCATTAGGAAGGCTATAATTATCTGGTGGTTTCAAGAGAAACCCCCCTCTAAAACTTATGAGATAACAAATTCTTCAATTTGTAACCATGATTCCTACTCATCTTCTTCAAGAGCCGAAGGTAGATTCACAGTATGTTCTTCTTAATTATAGACATCAACATTACATGCAAGGATCTTATCTTACCTTTGAAGCCTCTTCATCAATCAAGGAGACTTCAAATACATCCTTCTCAATGAAAATTTGAACGAGTTTATCTCTATGGTGTACTTGTTGTTCCATCCAATGCAGGATCACAATGTATAAATTATCTCAGTTCATCACCTAAAGGTAACAAAGTGATTCAGTAAACTATCTAGGACATACGGTAACTTTTGAGCACATTAATGACTATAAGTTTTTAGTATAAGGAGGTCTACATAGTCTGCATATGATTTGTAGATCATTGACACAATCCTCTAATGTATTTTCATTTTTCAAGTATTTGACACAGACCTTTGGTATATCAAAATATTATGATTCAAGTCTTCAAACGTTTGACAGAGCTTCTCTTAAGATGATTAGAGATTATCTAAGAATACTTCAAACAATATTGTAGTAATGATGCATAGCTCTCAATCCAATTATTCAAGAATTCATCGATCTTTAAACTTAATTCTCACATTATAGTATGTTATTCATGGAAACCTTTATCAAGCTAGGAAGCAAGCAATATGTCAAGTCGAAAACTCTTCAATTTTGTCACCTCTTTATTTCTAATATCACTTAAGTTTTATGAAAGAGGGTCTTAACCAATCTTATTTGAGCAAACTGATTTCAAAAGACACATTCTTGAATCATTATAGACTTTCAATTATGTATTATTCCATATTGACAGATATAGTCTTAAATAACATAACAATGTAAACTATGAAATGGGAAATGTAAACGCAAAACAAGAACTCTAGCAAAACCACCCCAAAAAAACATGAAAAAACCCGAAAACGAAAAAATGTTGACATTGGAATAACATTATTTTTTCAGGGTAAATTTTCAACATTTTTTAAAAATGGCATTAAAAGATAATAAAAACCAATTTTTTTGTGTGCAAAAAACACCTTGAAAAGAAAAAGTGTTGATGTTGTAATAACGTTTTTTTTTTTAGGTAATTTTTCAACATGTTTTAGCAATGGCGATAAGGAAAAAATATCATGAATTCGAAAAACCTTGAAATTTCGATGATTTTAAAGCAAGACATTAAAGATAAAACATTACGTCCCTAAAAAGCCTTAAAATTCCAACAATTTTCAGCCATGGTGTTAAAGATAAAATATCATGACTAAGAAAACCCTTAAAGTTTTGACAAATTTTCAAGCTTGGAATTAAAACCAAAGATCATGACTAAAAAATACCTTAATTTTTTAACATATTTCAACCATGGCATTATGAAAAATTTCTATGACTAATTTAAAAAAAAAAAATGAATACGTGAATGAAAGAGTCGTTATGCCAAGAGTAATTTTTTTTTAAATGCTAAAAATATAACAACTTTAAAATCTTAGTCTAAGACAACTTCACACATGGCAATAAAATTTTAAAAATCAACCATTAAATTGACATGCAATGTAGGTAGACTGACTCATTGTAATGAAAGCTTAAAGACCAACCATGAAAGTAACACATTGTGGGGTTGGACTCAATCCATTATAACGAAAATTTTAAAATCAACTACGTAATTAACACATAATGGGATCGCGTTGTTAGTCGAGGATCGACACGGATCCTGCAGGAAAAAATCAAATAAAACAAAATTATATATATATATATATATATATATATATATATATATATATATATATGAAAAATACTAAAGAAAATACAAATTAAAACATTGAAAAAAAACACAAAAAATTTAAAAAATAATAACAAGAAAATAAAATATATATATTAAAACATTAGAAAAAACATGACTTAAAAAACAATTTTTTTAAATAATAACAATTAAATAAAAAATATATATTAAAATATAAACACATTAAAAACATGGAAAATATATATATATATAAACACACAAAAGGTAAAAAATAAAACAAAATGAACTTATAAATGATAAAAATTTTAAATAATATATTAAAAAACAAAAAATATAAGAAAATATTTCCAAAAGAAACATAATTTAAGAAAAAAGAAAAAAAAAACGACATTAGATAACTAAAAAAACATCGAAAAAAAAATCATAAAAAGTAATAAAACTTTAAAAAAAAGACAAAAAAAAAAAAAAAAAAAAAAATTGAAACAATTAAAACAAATTTAATTAAAAAAATAAACATTAAAAACATTAAAAAATAATAAAATTAAAAAAAAATATTTCCCACACCTACAACCTATCAAGCCCAGGGAGTGGCAGGGATGATACTCAAAATTGACCCTGGCCCAGGATAGGCTAGTTGGGTCATGGGGTAGATGGGGAGGGAGTTATGTAATCGGCCCTGCCACCCCCAGGCCAATTAGACCGAGGGGGTGGGAGAGGAGAGAGTTGTGCAATGGCCCCTGCCACCCCTTGGGCCAGTTGAGCCCTGGGCTTGGGCGACTTTTATTTTTATTTTCTTTTTAATTTTATGTTTTTTAAATGTTGATTTTTTAATTGATTTTCATGTATTTTTTTATTATTTTTATTTCAATCTTTTATTTTTATTTTTGTTATGTTTTTACTCTTTTTTTATGTTTATAATTTTTATTAATTTTTATTATTTATTATTTTTCAATTTAAATTATCATATATATATATATATATATATATATATATATATATATATATATATATATATATCTTTGTTTTTTGTTAAATTTTCTAAATATTTTCATGTATTTTTATTTATTTCTTAATTTGTTTTATATATTTTTTAAAATTTGTATCATTTACAAACTAATTTTGTTTTTTTTTCACATTTCTATGTTCGATTTTATCCTTTTTTGTCTTTTTTTATATATATATATATTTTTTTTTGCCATGTTTTTAAATTTTGTTATGTTTTAATATATATTTTTATTTACTTATTATTATTTTTTATTTTTTTGTTTTTTGTTTTTTTTTCAATGTTTTAATGTTTTTAATTTTTTTGTCCGTGAATTAGACAACTTGAAAAATGGTTAAATAATCAACATTTAAAAAAAATGTGCATACTTTTGACATAAGAAAATTTGAAGTGTCAAAAATATGCCATAAAAAAAAATGTTGAAGCTTTTCAAAATCCACATGAAAAATACCAAAAATTTAAAAAAATTATCCGCACTTGATACATCAGAAAATTTGAAGTGTAAAAAATAAGCCCTCTAAAAAAAAGGGGGTTGATGCCTCATCAAAACTTTTCAAAATCAGCATGAAAATCATTAACATTTTAAAAAAAATGTTCATACTTGACACATAAGAAAATTTAAAGTGTAAAACATATGCTCCTAAGAAAAGGTGTATTCTGATTGAGCACTTTTCAAAACCGGATTTTTTTTGCTACCTCAAAAAAATGGGTACTCGGTACAGTTTTTGTTTTATAGTTTACATTGTTGCATTCAAACAAAAATTGCTATTATAAAACACATACTTTATATTCGGTAATTAGACATATTTACCAGTAGTTTCCGCCCACCATAATTCATGGAATTATTTGCTTTCATTATATTTTGGTAATTAGACACATTTAACAAGGATTATTTCCCACTACAATTTATGGAATTTTCGCATTGTTTAGATAGGAGTAAAAAATTAAATACGTAAATATTATAACAACCCCAAAAATTTAACACTCTATTGGGGCCTTTCTCCACCAAAGCTCTGATATCATGTTAAATTTTATGGTATGCTCTATGCTTGCAACAATTACTTCAATGTCTTATTGTCATTGACAATAATTATAGATAAAACATCAACAATACGTACAAGAAGATATGAGATGATTTGATTACAACTAAGGGTCTCAATTATATACCTAGGTAGGTACCCATTCATGAATGGTCTTGTTCTTGGAGACATGACTCTTCACTACAAGGAAAAGACCCTTTAGCAGAGGTTATAAAGGAGGTTTTTAGTGTTATAAAATTGGCCAAAATTTTCAAAAAAGCATTTGCTACAACCTCCGTTTATGGTTACGAAGATTTTGGCGGAGCTTTTAACGAAAATTCAACACAACTAAAAAATCTGGGTAGCCAGATGTTATTATGGAAGTTTTTTTCATCGGTGCACTACTAAGGTTTCAACGCACTGGTGTGTGTCACCTAAAAGGTGGCCCCGGGGCGGTCGAAGGTTCCTACACTGAGCCGTCAAGGTATAAAACCGCACCGGCCACAGTGTTGGTGATACAACACACGGGGTCGTACTAATTGGGATTGGGATTTGTGCAGTGCCGATAGGTCGTCTCAACACACCGGTACGTAGACTTATAGAAACGCACCGGTGCGACGTATCAGACAAACGCACCGAAATTTATAATTGGTATTAGTATTTGTGCGGTGCCCATACGTTGTACAAATGCATCGGTGTGTAGTCTCACATAAAAGCACCATATCACAGTATCACACAAACGCACCGAGATTTTTAATTGGTTTTGGTATTTGTGCGGTGCCCATAGGTCATAGAAATGCATCGGTGCGCTTCAGCATACAAACGCACTAGTGTATAGTAACTGACACGCACTGGTGTTCATTTTGTATTTTTTAGAAACATCGACCTGTGACAGTGAAATTATCGTGATTTTTCTAATTTCATTATTCATCAAAAGTCGACACATCGTATAATTCGAAACGTCGACAAATATTCTCTGACACTGTGGAAAATCCGGATTCTTCTTCATCAATTGATAACCACGGAATATTCATATTAATTAAATGTTTATTAATGCATTTGAGAATGACAATGGAGAACGAAATAGAATAAATTAAAACATACATACATACATACATACATACATATATATATATGAATAAGACAGTCTTTGTCATACAAAATGGGATATTTATTGGTATCCCTTTGTCTTTCAATTGGGACACTATGTCCATTACATTAAACAAAATGTCTGATTTCACAGACAAATATTTCAAAAAATACAACGCCTTGCTTTCATATCCAAGCAAAGTGATCATCATTCTTCCCTTGAATTGTTGTCATTGCTAGAGCTATTTTCAGGAATGTTTTGTTCACGGTGTTGATTTTTTTCTTCTTCTTCACCTACCATCTACAAACATAAAAATAAATTGAAATGAGAGTATATGGATTGGTGAGAATAATTAAAATTGCAATATTAAATAATATACATCAATGTAAATCGAAAATAACAATGATGTACCATAGCAACAATTGACTCATAAACTATACACATTCTGCCAAAACCATGTACCATGCCATCTTTCAAAATTTCATCTGTTGACGCAGTTCCATACTTTGTTTCCTGCAAGTTTTATACCCCATAACAAATCGTATATTTAATATAAAAGATTTTTTTGTTCTATTAATTATAGACGAAGCTAAGTAAAACAAGATCGATAGATGCTTACAAATTCCACAATTAATTTCTAATATGCCAACATATACTCACAAATCATATTTAACCCAATTTAAATCAATTCGTCTGATGGTTCTTATTTGTATGTTAGCACCTTTTTGAAGACATTCAATGATGATTTTTGTAAAACAACTTAAAAAATAAAAAAAATGAAATCTAGTTAAGTTGTTATAAGGAAGTAACAATTACTCACAAACTTAGATATCAACCATTTTCTTCCTTGTCGTCCTATTTTATGTGCTAAATGGGTTCCATTTTCTTTTCTTTTCTGCAAGAAAATACTTGAAAATTAATATTTAATGCTAAATTATTTATTTATTGTACCTAATGATCAAAAAATTCATATTACATTTGAAGCACGTTGTTTTTGAGATGGATCCTCCTGTGATGCAATTTTGTCCACTACTTTGACCATCTCCTTATACACCTTTTTGGACATTCCTACTGGCATATTTCTGATATTAGCTCGTTCATCTTTTGAGATTTTCATAATCTTCCTGAAAATGTAACATGACAATAAACTATTTAATTTTTATATTGATATATGAAAAGTAAATATAATAAAAGTGATATTTATAAATAATTCTAGAGAAACATTTAAATGAATATTACTTTTTCATTCCTTCTTTTTTGTTGTTGTACTTTTTTGCTATTAAAAGTCTAACATGTCTCATTGACCAATTATCTATAAAATCTTCCTGTAGTTTAGATAAAATTTAGTTCTTGGAATCATTGGATTGGTTTTTGTATTGTAAGTGGAAAGAACATCTATACATTCATTCCACTATATCCCTCAAACTTTTGTAAAATTTTTCCCCCTTTCGTTAACCTCTAGCACCACTCCAGATGAGCGAAGGAGAATTTCATTTTCATTTGCATGTTCTATTTTTTTTCTTTTCTTAGAACAACATTCCGTTTCTGAGTTGTTGGTCCCTGTAGAACATTAAACAGATGTGAATTAATAGAATGTTTGAAACATGTTATCTAATAATTTTAAGTATATTATTAATGAAAATTAAAAAAAGAAACTCATATTGGATCGTTAGTATTTTTTCATTCATCTGATTCATCCTTTTGCAATTTTTCCATCAAGCTTTTATGCTCTTCTGGTCCTAGATTAGAAATAATCTTATCGAGCTTTGTCATTTTGTGGCTCTGCATGATACACAGTAAAAAATACATATTAGTTAAACTTACATATAGTTCAAAAATAATATTTTTTGTAAAGAATTTACAAAGAACTTGCCTTTTTTGCTTTTCTTGATGTGTTATCAGTATTTTTGTTACTTGATCTCTTGTCAATCATTTCTTTATAAATCTGAAACTTGTACCATATCATTCATTAATATATTTATAAATAAATTGTCAAATTTTCAGGTGAAAAATAAATCTCAAGAAACTGGTGCGCCTTTCATGATGTACGCACCGACGTCAGTGCATGGGGGTATTATAAATGCACCCCAAAAATAGTATAATAGATCGTATGGTGTTATCCTCGTAACATAGCGCACAAGTGCCCTATTTTAGATATGGCGCGCTGGTTAAAAAAAAAATGTTTTTCAATATTTTATTACACAGTACTTGCATGCTGCGCTGTATAATACAACGCATTGGTGTGCTATGTTACCCGCGCACCGATTAAAAAAAATCCATTTTTTAAAAAATTCACACAAGGGCTGACATGGATTGGGATCCGACTATGCAAGTCATCTCATTGGTTTGATGTCAATCTAAAATGAAAAGCCCTAATTCTGAAATCACAGAAACAGGGAGAGGAAAGGGCAGAAACAAAAAAAAAATGAAGGGTTTAGGGTAAAAATGGATAAAACTGCAAAAAAAAGTAAAAAAACTGCAGAAAAAGTAAAAAAAGTTAATCAAATTTAATCACGAGATTGTTTGAAATTCTATGCTACAGGGTTTGAATCACCAGAGGTTTGGATTCTGATTGTCTGAATACTTCTGTTCGAACGTATTTCGCTGCTCCATAGTGCTCTTGTGCTCTCTTGCTCAAGGTATGTCTCCTGCATATCTCTGGCTGAAACTTTTAGCAAAAATAGTGAAATAATGAAAAGTGTTTAGTATTTAAAGAATTTTTTTATGAAATTAGATTTTCAAAAATATTTTGCTACCCATTTTTCAATTTGCCACTTCTTTTTTCACTTAAAGAAAATAGAGTTTCATTTTTTTTATTTGTGGTTATTCGTCAATGGTCTGTCACTTAATAGCACCGCATCGGTGCGTCCATTGCTAACACGGAACCAGTGCGTAGTAACTAAAACGCATGGTGTGAAGTAACTAGAATGCACCAGTGCGGTTATCTGTACATTAGCACTGATTTGTGGTTGAGGCACCAAAATTATTTTTACGTGTGTACACAAAAGTTAGACATGTTGGAAATGTACATTTTGCTGTGAAAATATTTGGGCCATTTCTTTTCAAAACTACACTTCTTCTTCTTTCAAAAAAATAAACTTTAACCTTTCCATAACCTGCAACAAGAAAAGGTGCCCCATGATCTGCTTGCTCATTTGTAATTTCCTCCTCCATCTTGGCATCCAATTTCCTCTTTTCTCCTTTTTTCTTTCTATCTTGATCTTAACAAAATTTATACAATCTATGTTTTATGAGAAACTAAACTTGAATGTTCTGGGAGCAATGAAAACGAGTCCTTCATTCTGCATTTGTTAGCAAAAGAAGACTGATTTTCAACTAGAAGATGCAGTTATTACATGTGGAGGCAATGGTTTCCCGTAAAAAATGAGTATAGGGTTGAGCTGAGGAAAGACATTGCAAAATGGGCTATTACATTAGCTTTTCCAATGGGAAACTGATTTGCAAGTGGAAATATGGTAGCTGCAGGTATCTATAATTTTCTTCCGACAGAAATGGTCACTGGATTTCCATTTATAATACAAGCAGACTTTTTACTGGTTTCATCCAGAGAGAGCATCATTTTCAATAACGAATGGAACCAGGGAATCCTTAAGTGTATCTCGTTCACATTTCGTGAGGCATTTCGTTCTTTGATAAGTGTTAATTCACCTATACTTTCAAAAATTTGGATTTTTGGGTACCTTCCATGTGATATTCCTCGTTATCCATAGGACCATAGCTCAGATAAGTTAGAGATGCCATTCAGGTTCAACTGAAAGCCGAATATGTGATTTTATGTGACGTCAGCTTTGCCGATGAAAGTTTATGTAAGCCAACCAAAGCTCGGACAATACTTCCAGCTGCTTTTAAACACATTCTGGAGAATCTTTCCCTTCATGGGACCTACTAGCCTAATCAACAAGGTCAATTGATCTTTCTTTGTTGTCCTTAAGGGAATGAGAATCCTTCCCTTCATGGTGCCTCTTGCCTTTATCGACTACCTTAATTGATCTTTCTCTACTGTTCAATCTTTCCCTGCCATCCTTGTAAGAATGAAAATCTTTACCTTCATGTGATTTCTTAGCTCGTTCAAGAGACTCAATTGATCTCTCTCTGACATCCCTTAGCGAATAGAACTCCTTGCTTTCGAAGGACCGTTTCACCTTGCTAGTCGCCAGAGCGTCGACAGGTATTTCTCTACCATCAACTCTGCTCTCCCTTTCTCCATCATGGGACCTCTTAACCCTATCGTTGGCCTCAATCGAATGATCTCTGCCATGATCAAGAAAATACTTACCCTCGTGACCAGTCCTCTTAACCCTATCGCCAGTCTCAACAAAGCTTTCTCGAACACCCTTCTTAGATTTTTCATAAATCTTTTCTCCTTTTGTACTTTGTCCAGCTCTGTAACCTTCTGCATCCTTGTAAGCGTATTTTTTCGTCTTTCTATTTGAATCACTCATTTTCTCTTCTATAAACTTCTCAGCTAAAATTTGAACTCTTGTCTTTTCAAACCCTCATCTCCTCATAAAAATTCTTGCCCGCGATTCGAACCCTCCGCTACTCCAGTAATGCACTTTACAGAATAAATTTTCCTTCTTACAAAAGATATTTCAAGGACATGCCTGGTTCATGCGAGGTTTTATTTAACCCTGTTTCGGTGCACGGGGTTTTATAGGCGCACCGGTTCGGTTTCGTAAGATCGAGGTTTATGTTTTGGCGCAGTGTTTTATGACGCACTAGTGCGAAAGAGTTGTGAAGCACCAGTGCGCTACAGTATTAAGACGCACTGGTGCGGGTTATGATGATAAGTGCACTGGACAAAAAACCAGGAACCTCCTCTAGAAATGGCGTACTGTATAAAGTTCTTTTTTTTTGTATGTAAGATCATAGTAAAATAATGATAATTCTAAAGTACATGAATTTATTTGCATTATTTTCTAATCTTTATTATGTTACAAAAATTCATATTATTCTAGATTTATTATTTTACAATTATTTACAAATTTAAAAATTTTAATAAAATCATTTCACATTAATACAATTAAAATTTTACAAATATTTTACATAAAATTACAATTACAATTTTTCAATTTCACATACAATTACGATTAGAATTACAATTGCAATTTTATAATTTTACATACAATTAAAATTACAATCATTTCACAGTAATACAATTAAAATTTTACAAATATTTTACATATAATTATAATTACAATTACAATTTTACAAATATTTTACATACAATTACAATTACAAATACAATTACAATTTTAGAATTTTACATACAATTACAATTTTAAAATTTGTCATATATATAATTACAATTACAATCATTTCACAATAAATTAAATATTACAATTACCATTAAAATTTTACAAATATTTTACATACAATTACAACTAAAATTACAAATACAATTTTACAATTTTATATACAATTAAAATTTCAATTTCAATTACAATCACGACATAATATTTAAAAAATATCATGGTCATTTAATATTAAATTAATTAATAAACATCACGGTCATGATAACCATCGTATAAACATCATATTCGACTAAAAAACACATTCAAATTCGCTAACATCATCGTGATCATGATCATCTAACAAAACACAATTAACATTGTATAACATCATCACAACACAAACATCAAATATACATCTCATGTCAAATAACTGATGCTATCACATACACATCTATCTGCAATTTTCACATTAAATGAACATATCTAACATGACCTAACAATATACACATCATGATGATCACCAACATGTAAATTAAGTACAACTGCAACATGAACATAAAATACATGAATATATATATATATATATATATATATATATATATATATATATATATATATATATAACTGAATAATGTAAAAAATATACAACTGTAATATAAATATCATGGATTAGCTAGTGGTACAACATCAAATATAGCAGTACTAGTCGAGGCCTGCTCAGTCAATGGTGTAGCCTCGACGGTCGATGATCCAGCTTGCTCATGATCATGAGTACAGCTGGATGCTGCAGGCTGCTAATTGGACGTGGCCGATGGTCCAGCCTGATCTCCATGATGACTATTGCTAGATGCTAGTGGAGGTTGCTCATCTAGCGTGATGCAAGGTGAATGATCATGAGATGATGAGTCACATCTCGTGGACTTTCGATCACGTGCTGCATCGCGACCATGCCTATAACGTGCAATGGTCCTCCTCAGCTGCATAACTAAGGTCATAGCTCCTATGACATGCCACATCAAGTTGTACATGTCACGCGACATGCCTCTCCAAATCTATAATAGCCTACCATCGACCTATATGTCTTTCAGATGAGTGGGACTGATGCCCACCTCAACAATCAATGCAATGAGTTGGTCGCCCAACTCCATCCTGTATCTGCTATCAAGCTGACCGCACCTAGCAAAAGGTGGTACCGGTGCACCAAGCCGGAGCATGTCTCTGCACACTGACCTCCCATGATCTCCGACATACGGCATGCCTTGATCTTCATTAGGATCCAAAACTAGATCATATTGGTGGTGTTGGCATCTCATCGCCATCAAAAGACCTAATGTCTGAAAAATATATACAAGTACACAATAATAATTAGACAATTTCATTACATAATTTAATAAAAACAAGTTAAAGAATATGTTAGAATAAATATAAATAAAACAGTAATATTACCTCTATCATCTGGTGGCTCATCAGGAGTGAAGAGGATGATGGGACACCCTCGCCAATCTAGTCCAACATAAGGACATGGGACCATAATGATGGGATGCATCCCAGCAACATTGGCTAGTAATTCCAGTGAATCATGTGATATCCTCGCTGGAAACATAGTGTCTCTCCTCTTGGGCATCATCTACCCCCACATGCGCATCCGAGCCTCGAACATTGGCCTACGAGGCTACCGAACAAAAGTAGGCCTCGTCTCTGGAAACCTCTCAAAAACTAAACAAAAAATCTATGAAGAAAAAGGGAAATTGACCCTCCCTTGTGCATGAGCACGGCATCTATCTAAGGCTGTACAGAATTGCTGCAAAAAAATGGCATACCATTTGACAAATCGTGGCTCATGTACTAAATAATCAACATAATATAGAAGCGAGCAACTAATGTGTTGTCCATCACTAGTGTTGTGTGAAATGGTTGAAATCAGAAGTGAGAGGCACTTTACTTCCTCACTACCAAATGCACCAATACGTAACTGAGCTCCAGCGACCTGAAAATCTGAAGGCATTTTCTCCAATGTATCTCTGGGAGTACACTAACTGATTCCCTACTACATAGCCAGCTGGAACCTCTGGGAGCGAGGGAAAATCCACCCCTATCCTCGATATCCCAGTAATGAAATATATGTCCTCCTTAGTAGGTGTGTACCACTGGTCAGGACCAACTTGTAAAGCCTGTCGGTGAGCATTCCACCTTTGGAAAAGATGTCTCAAAAACACACCATGGCCCTTTACGGAAGTAGCCTCCTCATATAACTTGAGAAGGCCTACCCGCCTTAGGAGCCCCTGGGTAGCTTCTGTAATAGGGTGAGGGTACGCATCTCTCTCCCTCTCTCGTGCCTCCCACAGGTGAACCATGTCATACTGCTCCGCCTGTTGTTGTTTTTTCCCCCCTCTTCTCTCTGAATGATTGACATATTAAATAAAAAAAATTTATTAAATGAGACATGTATTTAGGAATATACATATATAATTTTTTTTGGAAAAAAAAAAAAAAATAGTCGGTGCACCACAACAAAAGGTCATGCACCAGTACCGGTGCATTTTTTTTTTTCGGGCACCACTGGCAGTGCCCCAGATGACATTAAAGGCACTATAGACGACATACCTAAAAATTTTGAGAGCACCGTTGACTATGTACGGTGTTAGGAGTGTTGTGCACTAACTAAAATCTACGCCTCGACACATATAGTTGGGTCTGCGCACCGACCTCCCGACTTCATACATAGTCAATGGTATGGTATTTCACCAGGTCACACCGTTTACTGTGTTGAAATTTCGAATGCGGTGTGCTGACAAACATACCTGCCTCGGGGTAGATATTTTCGTCAACGCACCACATTGCCGCTATTCCACATGGTCAACGGTGCGACCGGCTAAATGACTGCACCACACTTTTTTTAAAATTTCAAAATAATGCGGTGCACCTTTCGGTACCACCCCAGAAACGGTGCAGATACTATTAGCACCAGTTGCAATGCGGCCTGTAAATTTTACAGGCAGCACCGCTTACCGGTGCGAGCCAAACGACTCAAGAACATCGTGGGACACATTTTTTTTCTTTTAAATGGTTAATTTTAATGTTATTTGAAATTCTAATCTGCTAAAAAACTTAACTATGGAAAAACAAGAAAAATACCTATACATTTGGCCATCGAGGAGGCATATTGGCTGTAGAATTTGCAAAAGAAAATTTGCCCACTGTTTTGCAAAATGCAAGTTGGAGATTGGTGGGCAATGCATAACAGCAGTGCGTGCAATGGGTGCAATGGGAGCACTGATGTCAGGGTAGCTCAAACAAGGATAAATTGCACTGGTGCTTGAGAGCTCTGGAGCACTGAGAAAAGTGAAAAATGTGGTTTTTTTTCTATAATTTTTATTATTATTATTTAACCCTATTCTGGTGCACGGGGTTTTATAAGCGCACCGGTGCGGTTTCTTAATACCGCACTGGGCGGTTTCTATTTTGGCGTGGTGTTTTATGACGCACCGGTCTGGAAGAGTTTTAAAGCGTCGGTGCTCTATAGTAATACGACGCACTAGGTGTGTGTGTACAGAGCACACAGTGTCCAGCGTGCCAATGTTTTGTGTGCACTGGTGCTTTCTCTTGTTGAGCGCACCGGTGCGGTTTTGGATGATAAGTGCACCGAACGAAAAATATCTGCAAAAACCTCTGCCCGCCAACCTCCTCTAGTAACCTTCGCTAGAAACGGATGTCTACGGTATTTTTATAAGGGGTTCTTCAAAAACATCTGCTAGAGGGTCTTTTCCTTGTAGTGCTTCAACGCCAATTATTAGTTAATTATTCATTATTTATGAATGTTAGTATATATATATATATATATATATATATATATATATATATATATAATTCATAACATGTGTCTATGAAGGGGGACTATGCCCTAGTTGCACACTTTAACAGTTAATATTTTGAATAAAAATGATTGAGTACTGTGATGTTGTGATTATGATCCTTAAAGTGTGAAGATATATTTGTAAACTGCCCCAATTATATGACACTAACCTTTGATGAATGCTTGATGACATGTTCATATGTGACAATGAAGAAACTGATGATGACTTGTCATGACTATGATGTATATATGTCTAAGAACCTGATATAGTTTGATGCCATTATCTGAAATTTTGTTGATGCATGAAAGTATTATGATATACAGATCATGTCTTGATTGATGATGATTGAAGAGGCTTCCCATTGGGAGCAATAGACTCTCCATGAAATCCAAACACCTATTATTATTTGTGATGGGTAGTTACAGAATAAAGCAAGGCTTCTGGACATGAATGGATGTCCATTTGATGGTGTTGAAGGAAGAGAAAATAGTGACTTCGTGATACATTACAAGATGTTGAGAGGCATGTTCCTGCTAAAAGAACCTTTAGGAAAATTTAATAAAAATTCGTGCCAATATAATGGATATGTTGTAGCTATGAGCATTAGAATATAGGCGCAACCTTCCACATTTGA
Source organism: Pinus albicaulis (assembly GCA_034641835.2). Lineage (NCBI taxonomy): Eukaryota > Viridiplantae > Streptophyta > Pinopsida > Pinales > Pinaceae > Pinus > Pinus albicaulis. The sequence continues at coordinate 1,160,043,594 of CM076581.1, read as the reverse complement.
AGAAGCAGTGAAAAAAAAATTTCTGGAAGGATGTTATGGCCAAATAATATGAATCCATTATGAATAATGGTGTATGGGATATTGTTCCAAGGCCTAAATAAAAGTTTGTCATAACTTCAAATTGACTATAAAAAATAAAGCATGGAGCTGACAAAAATATTGTGAAGTACAAAGCAATGTTTGTGTCCCGAGGTTCCTTCCAGACAGAGGGAGAAGACTATGACAACATATTTTCTCTCGTTTCCAACTATACTACCATTAGATCAATCGTTTCCCTTGCTACTAGTCAATGATGAACTCTTCACCAAATTGATATGAAGACGAAATTCCTTTATGACATGATATGTGGAGTAACCTCAAGGATTTGAAGTACAGGAAAATAGGACTCATGTTTTTAGGTTGAATAAGGAACTATATGGTTTGAAGCAAGCTCCTAGAGCCTATTATGTCATCATTGATAGTTACCTAGTGAAGCTTGGATTTACAAGAAGCCATGTCGATCCGAACCTCTACTTCAAAGTGGTCCAAGTAATGCCTTTGATTTAGGTTTTATATGTTGACAATCTATTCTTGATAAGTAGTGAGCCCCTAATGATCAAATGCAATAATGAGCTAGCAACCACTAGTACAAAAAGGTTAATTAGTTACTAAAAAAAATGACTAAAATTAACACCTAAATGATCATTTTCAATCGGTGACTAATAATGGCTAATTTATAGTATCTTATAATGCGACCAACTTTTATTTGTATTTAGCTTAATCACTAATTGGTTGTCTCAATTTTATCGTCTAATAGTATATTTAATCATAAATTTGATCATCGATGTAGTTGTTAATTACCACAATTAATGACCAAATACACAACAAAATATACTACTACATGATCAACTGAGAAAACCAATTAATGAACAAAGAAATATACCAAAATGTTGGTCGCATTATAAGATACTATAAATTAGCTACTAATAGTCATATATATGCAAATTTTGGTCATCATTTGAAACCAATTAATGACTAAAGAAATGTGACTAAATTTTAGTTGTGCTATAAGATATGGTAAATTAGCTACTAATAGTCGTATACATGTAAAATTTAGTTGTTATTTGTAATCATAAATTTATCAATAATATGAGTTATTTATCTTTGTTTCGTAGTTTCATATTCATTATATAAACAATTGCTTTAGTAGCTTATAATCATTTGATTTACTTTCATTAATAATCATTATAAATGATTAATTTAGTTGTTGCATATTCATTTTATTTGTGCATTAGGGGAATTTTGAGGTCTAAAATGGGCCCCCTAAGGAAATTATAAAATAATAGTGGAAAAAATCAAATAAGATTTGATGACATCATCAAATTTTAGAGGGAAAAATGAAAAAACTACTTTTTCAATTCATATTTTCAACTTATCTCCCAAAGTTTTTACTCAAATTTCGAGCGAGAGTACTTGTTGGATGCGAGATTTAATTCCTCATCAAGAGTACCCATGTTACCTTTCGATGGGTCCTACTACACGAAGAAAAGTGAAATGTAAATGATAGTAAGCATGATTACAATGATGTTTTTATATTACATTTTTTCGTGTATTAAGTTCATCCGAGTACATAGTACTCCTTGGATGAGGAATTAAATTTAGCATCCAAGGAGTACTCCCGCTCGAAATTTGAGTAAAAATTTTGGGAGATAAGTTGAAAATACGAGTTGAAAAAGTAGTTTTATTATTTTATTATTTTTTAATATTTGTACCTTTTTATTTAAAAAATGGTGAATCATCCCCCATGGTTGACATCATCATCTTGAATCCTATTGGTTGTTATAAAGTTTATTTTTGTTGTACATTTTTCTTAGGAGGTCCATTTTAGACCTCAAAATTCCCTTAATGGTTCATAATTAATCAATATAAATGAATAATTTAGTAGTTTTAGATTGATTTTGTGTGTTCATTATTAATCAACATAAATTAATTAGTATTATTTTGAGACTAAATTAAAAAAATTTCATACAATGTGCATTTTCATCTAAAATGAAAATGTAAAGTTACATATGTTAATTACAATACGAAATAATATCAAGTACAACTATAAATAATTTTAACCACATAAAATATATTATATGAAATGTCAAGTATTAAAATATGAGTTTCCAACTTAATATTGGTTGGACTACAATTTACACATGAAATATTGTTTCATCACTTCAAAACATTATCATTATGTTTCCAAGGCATTGTAGATCAATATACTTGACCATCAGTCTATATTTGTGTGTCTCATGCGGGATATTAACTTTAAGTGTATCACTAGACCGGTAAATCTTCTCTCTCTCTTTCTGCATTTGTTGCTCCAGTGTTATTTTTCTCCTCTTTCTTCATTTCCTGCTTCTTACCATTAATATTGATTTCATCTTATGAAAATGAAAGAAGATGTAATGCAGAGTATAAGACATGAAAGATTATGAACACTGGAATATAAACTAAAGTAGACTATAAAGGATTTATAGAACATATACCTCAACATCAGCAATGTCAATGTCAATTTTCCCCAAAAAGGTAAGAAACTCGAACAAGCTTCCTTCGATAGTGGCCACTAGGTGTCCAGATGACCTGTATAAACAAAGAAAATAAAATTTCACCATAGAAAATAACACCTTGGGAACTTAGTATTCAACCTTCAGGAAAAACTAATAGTGTAGGGGCTTCCCCTCTGAATATGAATGAAAGTGGTGGTTTAGCCCAAACATAGATAAGGCGCATGAATGCAAAAAAAAATTCTTACATTTGGAGGATTATAGAAGAATTCACCTCAAGTACTTCTAGGAAGTTGTATACATAAATCATGTTTCTTTCTGTTTCTGTAGCAAAAGGGATTGGTATTTCTCAGTCAGTAATCTTTCATTCCTAGGTTACTAATGTTGAAAGGAGATGCTAAACAAGCCATGGAAAAACCATCTTCTCTCAATGTACCATTCAAAATGGCCAACTCTCATAATTGTTCCTTCTTGAAAAACTCTTGTGACTTGTCCTACATTAAGTCAAAAGATTTGGGTTTAAAAAATGACTCAGAATACTAACAAATTATAAGTTTACTATAGAAATCACAACAAAATTATATCGTGTATAGATTCTGTTGGGGTTCCCATGTTTTGGCCAGGTTGGCAAGACCAAAAGATGAGACAACATCAAACCACTTTCAGACCTTAGGATCTAGCCCTCCTAAGTCCAGAGAGGGATCTCTCTATAATAGTCAAAGTATATATGTCTTTGAGGCTCAAATTTAATATGTTAGGCTAGTTATAGGCACAAGGTTTGTTTGTTTGATTGTTTATGTTTTGGTTGTTGGGAATCAAGAATGAAGGGTTCAACATAAAACAAGGCAAGGCAAAGAGGATTTTAGGCAAAGAGAGATAAATTCAAAAAGTATTCAAGACCATTGGGCAAATGGAGTCAGGAAAGGGTTTACTTGTTGTTCAATGTGCAAGCTTTCAGTTGGGCTAGTCATCTAAAGCATTGGATCCCAAAATGATTGTTGAAAAGGAACAATAAGGAAGAAGGTGGAAGAAGGAGAAGATACCAATTTCTGTCTATAGATCAGGTCAGAGGTCATTTAACTCCAGACCTGCTTGGACATACTCTTAGGCAACTCTCAAAGGAAGGCAAAGGAGAAAACTGATGGAACTTAAAAAGGTTTAATTGTTTGAAAAGGATCCTAGTGAAATAGAGGGAAATTTCTAAACCTCCCAGTGTTCCCAATTCATTTAATTAAATCTAAACAAGAACTTCTAAAGACAGATTCCATTAATTCATACATCAGCTAACAATATATCAGACCACTACAATGTTTAAATTAATTGAAATCAATCTTTAGATAACACATTTAGTAGAAAACATTAAGGCAAGGAGAGCAGAAACATAGGGTGCCTAACAAGGGCAAATCCTATGCCATATTTCTGATGCAAGCCAGAAGAAGTGTAATGAAATGAAATCAAACACAGAGATAGAAAAACATCACCAGCTGCTTTAGATCAAGATCCAGAGAAATGTGCTTGTCATATTAAAAACAACACCAGTCATGTACAACATTGCCCACAACTTGAACATTCAGCCTGAATACATCTTTCCTCAGCCTATCTTACAACTTTACACAGAAACTATATCTCAAGAGAAACATCTTGCAATTCTCTGATATCTCATCAACAACCTTTACAATATTTTTCTCATGAGTTTTATAGCAGAAGATGAGTCAAGGAGGTAGGTGCAAAACTAAATGATGCATTAAACTCAGAAAAGAAATAAGGCCTGAAGCCCATTATGTTTTAACTCTTGTGTATTGATCTCTAGCATTCTTTAGGTGAACGAATGATCCTCTTCAGGCTTCCAACTACTCTGATATGACCCTGATGTACACTGGCTTGCAGTACCCTATAGTACTTTTGGAGAGGAGCAAAGGGTGAGTAAATGGCGAAGGATTCCGCCATACCGCATAACAAATGTTCTGATGGCTTTGGACTGTGGTTAAGGCGGAAATCTGCCCTGGAACACGGCATAGAATAAAAGCAGTATGGGCAACCCGTCCTTTCCTGGAGAAAAACATTATGCTGATGCAGAAAACCTGCTATATATTAATTTCTGCACATTCGTATCCTCTGGTGGTCTACGATGTCTTTGACCTGGTAGCTTGCCTTGAAAAACTTGGTTTAAGTCTCAAAGATCTTTGTTTGCGTGCCTTACACTCTCTGCCGCTTCATTTACATCTCTGTCGGTGAAAACTTGCCGTTGTATTTAAAATTTTGCAATCGTGGTGGCGTTTCACCTCTTGTACCCTGCAAAAAACCCACAATTGTGTTAAGAAATCCATGCACAGAGGAGGTGGATGGTTACGGAGGACGGGCAGAATGGCAGCGCGGCAGTGGTGAGATGGTGGTTTTACATGAAATGACGGTGGAAAATGCTTTTGATATGGTGTAAACAGCGAAAAAATAGGGTTTGACCGAAACATGCTTATGGACCGTTCGATCATGGTTTGGAGATGAAAATCAACGGCGGAGATCGAACAACGGAATGATATATGAATAGCGGGTGGAATAATTATGAAACAAAGAACTTTAATGTAAAACAAAAAACTTTGGTTATGACGGAAATACAAAGGAATGCGATGAAAATGCAATGAATCGCGATCGTATGCGGTGGGACCCAGCGTGGTGGAGGGCGATTAGATCTGAGCTGTCAGATCGTTAGATCCAACGGACGGTCAAGATTAAGTTGGAGAATCTCAATCGCAATGGACGAGAGGGATGCACATTTTATAATTTGCGATGCGATTGGAATGTGCGATGCAATTGGAAAGGGAAAGTGATGACCGTTGGATCTACAAGGGGATCGACGATGGAGATATGTTCGGAGGGAAAAGGGAAAGAGCGACGGCCACGATGCGATAAGATCTGGGCCATTGATCTCTGAACGAATGGACGGTTGTGATTTAGTCGGGCAATCGCAATCGGAGGGAAACAAGTGTGACACATTACAGAAGTTCTGATTGCGATGGGGCGGGAAGTGCGATGGCCGTCGGATCATGGATTAAACGAACAGTTGGGATCAGATTGGGACAATCACAATCGGGGGGCGTGGAAGAGGAGATGCGATTGAATGTTGCAATTGTGATGGAGCAATTAGCATCGGGCCGTAGGATCAATGAGGGAAAACAACGATGGGGATTTAGTCGGGCAATCGCAATCGGGGGGGGGACAGGGGGGACACATATCAAAGTTCTGATTGCGATTTGGGCGGGGAGTGTGATTGGTGCTCCGCCGTCGGATCTTCAAGATAGATCAACGGTATAAAATGCGTCGCGGGACTTATTGTAATAAAACAATCGCATCGGACTTTTTCAATGTAACAAAGGGATTTTCTCCTCCGACAATTCTGATTGCGATTGGCGCTCAAGACTTAAGCACTTGGTCTTAGCGCTGGGACGTATGGGGAAGTGGTTTTAAGGGGGCTGCGGGAAAGGGGCTAGGCCCTATTATAATGTTTAAAAGTGGGTTTTCAGGCCCTTTTCAATGAATTTTAATGGTTAGGGAGGGTAACGATAGGAGGACAAAGGGGAAATTTGGAAAAACAAAAGGTAAGGGTAGAGTTTTAAGGGGATTTTGGGGAGATTTAGGAGGGCTAAAGGGGAAATCTTGGGGTGGAAAGGGGACTTGGAAAAAAGGGAAAAAAGGATAAAATGAAGCATTCTGCAAAGGTACAAGGGGCAGATAATGGCCTTTTTAGAGCATCATTCTTTATCAGTAAGGCTCATAGACTCTATAACAGCAAAGGGCAACAGTCAAAGGCAGGGAACACAAAAGGCTTCAAGGATGATGTGTTTTCAAGGGAAATGCATTCCTTGAAGGCTCACAAAACAATCTAGCCCCTTGCTTGCTTTTCAAGGAATTTAAAAGGGGCTAACAGTGGCTCCACATGGGGATGGCTTCTTCTTGAAGGAGTCAAGAATTCAGAAAATGATCTTTGGTGTAGGCCAGATGCCTGCTGCTTAAGCCACCTTTCTTCTTTGATTTTTAGCTACCACAAATATGATAGATCAACAAAACATTCTCAAAAATCTACCTACCCATCCTACAATCCTAGCATTTTTTCTTCTAGGGTGCATTTGAACTAGCAGACCCTTTACATCATTTATTTTTATAACAGAACAGAAACCTACTCTAAATCTACCCTTATTGTTCCATGAGACCAGATTAGACTGTTGGTCTCATATGTTTCTCTACCTAATCTAATATCTGTTGGGATTAAACTGTCCAGCAGATTTCTTCTCTACATTCTACAACAGAAATTTAAAAACAATCAAACTAGGATTAAACAGTCTATTTTGCTGTAGATCCAAGGCATAAAGATAGTTGCACATGGACAGAAAATTGCTGAAAATTGAAAACAAAATTGTGAAGGCTTGAAATCTGAAGCTTGAAGTATCCTTCCTTCTTCGTGTGACTCAAGTTTTGAGCATATTAGAGTCACTTTCCTTTTCTTCATTTCAGCTCTGTTTTTGGGCATGTTAGAGCTGATTCCTCTTCTTTCTTTGCTGGTCCAAATTTTGAGCATGTTAGGACCAGCTACTTTGCTTCTTTTGGCTTAGATTTTGATCATATTAGAGCCAATCCTTTGCACTTCAGAGGTTCATGTTTTGAGCATGTCTGAACCTCTCCCTTTTCTCTATTTTTTTGAAACATTTTTCTCTTTTCTTGAAAACAAACAATGCAATGGTATGTACAATGGAAATGAAAACTGGAAATTGAAAATCAGCAGAAGTAGTGTTTGAGCATCCTGCCATTGACAGGACCCCCAAACAGCTCTGTACCATCTAATTCCTGTAGGAAGAAGGCATTTGGACCCACAGTGGCCTGAATGATGTACAGACCTTGCCACAGAATGTCAAACTTGTCGTGATTTCCTTTATCTTCTCTTCTTGAGTCCCACTTCATAACTTTATCCCCAATTTTAAAATCAGCAGCTTTGGTTCTCTTGTCGAACAACTTCTTTATGTTTTCCTGAACTTTGATTGCTCTATTGTAAACTTCTTCCCTTGTTTGTTGGAGATGAATTGTTTGGTTTATCCTTCTCACCATACTATCTTCTTCTGTTTGAATCTCTTGGACCAGCTTAATTACTGGTACCCCAAAGCTGGTAGGAAACACTGCTTCTGTCCCATAGACAAGCTGATACGGTGACATGCCAATGGACTTCTTTGTTGTAAGCCTGTCAGCCCATAAAGCATGTACCAACTTGTTATGCCATGACTTTTTGTTCTCTTCTAGCAGATTTTGATGGCCACCAAGATCTTGTTCAATGATTCAGCTAAGCCATTACCTTATGGGTAATAGGCAGTTGAATGACCAAGTGCTATTTGATACCTGTGACAAAAATCAACCATTTTCTTGGATCCAAAAGCAGCAGCATTATCGATGATTATTTTCCTTGGGCAGCCAAAACAAGAGAGGATATGACCTTCTAGGAACATAATGATGACTGAATCTGTGGCATTCATAGTAGGTATAGCCTCTATCCACTTAGTGAATTAATTTGTGGCTATTAAGATCCATTTGTGTTGTGCAGAAGAAGCGGGGTGAATTTCTCCTATGAAATCTAGGCCCCATTGCATAAAAGGGCCTTCAACAGTGATGGGTTGCAAAGGGAGGGGGAGGAGTTTTCTCTTGCCTTCAAAGATCTGGCATTTGTGGCAGGCAATTATCATCTTATGGATATCATTGAAGAGTGTAGGCCAATAATAACCAGCCCTGAGTATTTTATTTGCAGTGGCTTTCCAACTCAGGTGGCCTCCACACTCTCCAGCATGGAACTCTTGTTTGATTCTCTCAGCTTCAGCTTCAGGCAAACATTTAAGCAATAGGCCATTCGGATTTTTCCAATATAAGTTTTCATTCAGAATGCAGTAATTTCTGGCTTTTAGTTTTATGAATATGGCCTTAGTTTTTGACAGTTCGGGTGGAGCATTGAGGTTGGTGAGCACATAAAGGATATCAGAGTACCAAGGGGAGTTCTGAAACTTCTCCTCAATAGTGGGATCAGGCAGTCCTTCCTGCTCATCCAAGGCAGCAACCATGTTAATGTCAAGAGCTTGCAGATTTGATTCAGCCATTAATTTAGTGAAGCCCTGACCTTTGATCAGTTTGGTGGGTTTAATCTCAAGATCATATTCTAAAATCACAGGAATCCATTTGCCCCTCTTCCCATCTGGGTCTTGGGATAGTATATCTTTGACTATTATGTTAGGCACATAAGCTATGGTGTGGGAATGCAATATGTACACCCTAAAGTCCTTTAAGGCCTTGACCAAAGCATAGGCATGTTTTCCCATTATGTTGTATTTCAAGGGTGCATCCCTTAGTGCTTTGCTGAAAAAGGCAATTGGTTGTTGCATTTCCTCTGGATTTTTCTGCAGTAAGACTGCAGCCACTGTATGCTCAGAGGCAAATGAAAAGATCAGGAAATATTTTGAGAAATCAGGGCTAATCAGAACAGGAGCTTGGGTGAGTGCAAGTTTTACTGATTCAAAAGATTGTTTAGCTCCAACAGTCCATTTAACTCCCACACCTTTCTTTAGCATGTTAGTCATATTCCTAAGTTGTTCAGCTAGGTTGGGAATAAACCTCCTAAGGAAGTTAATTTTCCCAATGAAGGACTGTAATTATTTGATGTTTCTTGGGTTTGTGATCTGTAGTATTCCCTCAACTCTTTGTGGGTCTATCCTAATTCCCTTTTCAGATATAATGTGGCCAAGAAGCTTTCCTTCTTGTAGCCCAAATATAGTCTTTTTAGGATTCAGTGACAGACCAAACCTTCTACATTTTTCAAACACTTTCCTCAGATATTCTAGGTTTTCTTCCTCGGTCTTGGAGTATATTGTTATGTCATCCAAATAGATGACAATGAAGTGTCCTATTTCATCTGAAAAAGCTATATCCATTGCTCTTTGGAAGGTTGCACCAGCATTCATCAGTCCAAAGGGAATTTTAACATACATAAAGGTGCCCCAGGGAGTGGTAAAAGCTGTTTTGAGTTGATCTTCTGGGAGTACTAAAACTTGGTTGTATCCTGAAAAACCATCCAAAAGAGAAGTCCTTTTTGAGCCTACTACCTGTTGTAGAATGTGTTCCATTTTTGGCAATGGGTAATTGTCTTTGAGTGAGGCTCTATTGAGATTTCTGAAGTCTATACACAGCCTGATTTCCCCTGTTTTCTTTCTCACTACCACTAAGTTCGATACCCAATCAAAGAACCTCACCGGAACTATTATACCTGCCTCATACATATTTTTAATCTCTTTTTCAACTGCAGGCAATTGTTTTGGGTTTATCCTATGAAGTTTCTGCCTAAAGGGTTTCTGATTTTCTTTTAAGGGTATTTTGTGTTGTATGATATTCGTGTCATAAGCCTTTAAATCCTAATAGCTCCAAGCAAACACGTCAATAAATTATTTGAAAAGGTCGATGTATTTCTTTTTCATGTTTGCCGGGAGAGACTTTGCCAATTTATTCATTTTGGGATTGTCTTCTGTGCCTATATTGCATTCTTCAACATCAGAGTCCGCGTACTCTACAGTGGGATTTTTTGCTACGTCATCGAAGTCAAACAGGTCCTCTAAAGGCGCCAGACCTCGAGGTATGTTCCTATCTTTGGCCTGCAGCACCTCTACTTCTTCATTGTCTGCATTTTCGCATTCTGTGGTTGAATTTCCAGTTTTTTCATTTAAAGCGTTTATTTCTATATTGTGGGGTGGATTTTCTTCCTCGTCTGAGGGTTCCTCACTTACACAGCTATCATTGGACGTAGATTCTGAATTAGAAAACTCAAACTCGTTTCTGTTTATCAGGAAATCCTCAATCTGTTTATCACCCTCAAAGACCTGCCAATATTTTTTGTTATTCAGCACTGCAGGTCTGAATCTGGTTTGTATTACGATTTGTTGGTCGCTTGGAGTCTTAGGGTGTGACCTAGCCAGGCAAGCTAATCCATTTGCAACGAAATTTTGACTCCGAGGGACAAACACTAATTCGTACTCAAAAAATGTTTTCAATATATCTACGGCATCATTCCTATACGTCCTCAACCTAGGGTGCTTGGCTGTGTATTCACCATTCACCTATTTTATAACCAGCTCAGAGTCTCCCTGCACGGCTACCCTACGGGCTCCTAATTTCTTCAATAGATTTAAACCTAGAATTAGAGCCTCGTACTTTGCGATATTGTTGGTGCATTTGAAGTGCAGGTTGCAAGCGTGGCTCTCTGCGTAGTCATTCTCTGTGTTACGCAGCCACACGCCTGCCCCGGCAGTCCTTCTTGTGCAGGACCCATCGAAACTCATCTCCCACAGGGGTTCACTCTCGGTTTTGTTATCATTTCTTTCCCTATGTCTAGATTCACCATTGTGTTGTGTTATAGGATCTGCACTTGGCTGTGGAATGTTTATTCCTTCGTGTGATGTATGGGTTTGTGAGGGATGTCTGGTTAACCGGTTACCTTTTGTTCTTTCCTCACTCCGAATTTCGGTTTCAGTGCACTGTCTAGGGTTCCCTTCTTCGTTTTCCTCAAAATCCAGAGTGGCCATTATGTTAAAGTCCATGGGTTCTGTTTCCTTGTTCATGTCTCTGATCTGAGATTCTGACCCTTCTAAGGATTCATCGTTACAAAAGATGAAGGAATCAAGGTCTGTATGTATAGAGTATAAGGGTGAGTTTTCTGGCTTTTCGGGGCTACTGACCAGGAATTTCATTTGTGCCTCCCTATACAGTCTTCTTAGTTGGCTAAAAACAGGGATTGTGGCATAGGCCCCATCCATCTGCATGGTACCCTGCAGCTTGGCTCCCCAAGATCTAGATAGTAACATGCCATACTTGGGTGGCACATTGGCCACCACAACATCCATGACCATACATATAGCAGGAATCTAAGTAAGACTCACACACAGGTCTTTAATTAGGCCAAGAAATTTTACTCTGCTAGAGTCGAATGAATATAAATCTTTGTAAGGACAGGTTATCTCTAGGCCTAGCCTTTCCATGACTACCTTAGGCATTAGGTTGTGTGATGCTCCAGAACCATGCATTGCATTATGAAGAATCTTATCATGAATATTGAGACTGATATAAAAATGTGGAACTACCCCCTCCTGAAACTCCCCTTTAATATTTGGGCCAAACAGAAGGCTAGTTGATCATCACTCATATTTACAGTATCACTATTTTCACCTAGGTTCAAAGCTTTCAAAATTTGGCCTTTATATACATCTTGAGTGGCCAGCTCAGAGAGTGGTACAGAGATTTTAATCTTTGCAATCTCACTTTCCAGATTGAAAGTGGATTGGCTCTTTGGAATGCTCAACTTTGTTTTGTTAGCCACTGCCTTGGTGGCTGAATCAGTGGGCTGATTCTCACTATGTATAGGGTGAGGGACTGTTTTATCAGGAGCACTAACTACAGTGCTAGTGCTGCTAGTGGGTTGGCTTTGTTTATCAATTTGTTGGTTGTCCTTTTCTTTGTTTTTCCCAGCACTCTCAGCTGCTGATTTGTTACTTTCAGTAGTCACTTTAGAAGTTTTCTCAGGCCTTTTCTTGATGGTGACCTCAGGAGTCTTAGTTTTGGAATTGTATTGACTCTTCTTGCTTCTGAGTTCATATTTTTCTCTGACCTGCATAATGGCATTTTCAAATCCAAGTTTGTAGTCCTCAGATTCTGATATTTCCTCATCCCAATATGAGTGTGAGGGCTGATCTTCTTCTGTGTAACAGTTATGGATTGAATCCTCTGTTTCAAACATGTTTATTGTGTTCCCTTCAGACTCTTCTATGATTCCCTCATCTTCATCAAGAAAGTTCTCTTGAAATGGGGGTATAACCTGTTGATCTGATTCTCTTTGTCTGTTGGGAGTGTTATTGTTTCTTCTAAAGTTTTGGTTCTGGTTTTTGTTCTGATTGCTAACTGTGATGACCATTTTTTCCATCATTTTTTGTAGTCTTTCCACGTTTTTGGATAAACGGTCATACTTGGGATCGGATGTGGAAGCTACAGTGTCATCTCTATATGTTACCCTCTTCTCAGCTCTCAATATTGCTCTTTTCTCAATCAGATTAGCCTCTACACTCACTGCTCCTTTTTGCATGTCTTCCAACGTGTTGTAATCTCTCTCCATAAGATGGTAGGCCATGTCAGCATCAAAACCCTCAGGGTATTTCGTCAAAGCCATGCCTTGGGGAGGTTTCATATGTGGAGGGAGAGCATTATAGATGTTGTTAAACCTCGTTGAGTAATCATGGACACTCTCTCCTAGGTTTCTTTTAATGTTCATGTATTCTACTAGGAGTTGGCGAGGATTAGCCTTAACTTCCCATTTGTTTATGAAGGTCTGATATAGAGCTGGGAGGTCTCGGATACTTCCGGGAGGCAAGCTCTTAAACCATTTCTTCACATCACCTCCTAAGCTCTGGGCAAAAATTCTCATTTTGATTGTATCATCATCAATTTCCATGTAATCAAAAGAATCTTCCATCTTATCTACATGTTGCTGGGCTGTGATGGACTCTTTTGCAGTGAAGTGTGGGATCTTTGATTGATAATCATTTGGTAAGGGTACTAGAAGCTGAGGTAACAACAAAGGGGCATACCAGGCTACCATGATGATGTTCTGATGAGGTAAAGGATTGACTTGAGCAGCTGGTATATGGATGACAGGTATACTAGGACCAGTAGAGGTTTGTTGAGCAGATTTAGGGTGGGAGAGCCCCAAGTTTTGAATGAAGTGGATATCAGGGGGTGTAGATGGAGGTGTTTCCCCGTCCCTAATGTGTTTACCACTTTGAGGTGGTGAATCAGGAAGTTCTAGGTTTGGCTGATCCGGAACACTGAATGACCTAGTTCTTGGTAATCTATCAAGTAGGTCTAGGTCAAGATGAAAGTGTGATAGAGCTGTAAGGTCTTCTGGTGCAGAGTTAGCTCTATAGATGTGACTGGAAATAGTTGATCTTCTAGGTGTAGGTGATTTCCTGAGGATGCTCTCAGGGTTATCAACTATTTCAGGTGGGTTTGGGTCAGGATAAGCTCTTGTGTGAATGGTTCTGAAAGCCAGAATGTTGTTTTCCAACCAAGCAGCTTAACCCTATTTGTTGCTTCTGTTGTGTTTGATGTTGTGTGGAGGTTGGTCTCCCAGTGGAGTCTTATGTGAAACCAAGATAATCAGCAGGCCTACTGATCACCAGTGGAGTCTTTCAATCGTTGAGGAACTATGGAGTCGCCAGGTGGAGGATTTAGGATGTTTCTAGAGGCTACACTGTCCACCACAGTGCTTATGAGATGTATATTTTCAAAGATATCTCGAAAACACAACAAACTCAAACCAGAGATTGACTGGGAGGGCTTTTACCAGATATGTCACCTCTGAAAGAGTGTGAGATCTGGAGGCTACCTGGCCCTTTCCAGACTCTGTCTAAGAGTGTGGGGTGAAACACAACAAGAGGTAAGTGGAATGTAAGTGCAAGTGTTTCACTACCAACCTGACCAGAGTTTCTAGGTTTTCTGAGGCTCTTGTGATGTAGTATAGTGGAAAATACTCAGAAGTTCCCTAGTGGAGTCGCCATTATGTTGGGGTTCCCATGTTTTGGCAAGGTTGGCAAGACCAAGAGATGAGACAACATCAAACCACTTTCAGACCTTAGGATCTAGCCCTCCTAGGTCCAGAGAGGGATCTCTCTATAATAGTCAATGTATATATGTCATTGAGGCTCAAATTTAATATGTTAGGCTAGTTATAGGCACAAGGTTTGTTTGTTTGATTGTTTATGTTTTGGTTGTTGGGAATCAAGAATGAAGGGTTCAACATAAGACAAGGCAAGGCAAAGAGAGATAAATTCAGAAAGTATTCAAGACCATTGGGAAAATGGAGTCAGGAAAGGGTTTACTTGCTGTTCAATGTGCAAGCTTTCAGTTGGGCTAGTCATCTAAAGCATTGGATCCCAAAATGATTGGTGAAATGGAACAATAAGGAAGAAGGTGGAAGAAGGAGAAGATACCAATTTCTGTCTATAGATCAGGTCAGAGGTCATTTAACTCTAGACCTGCTTGGACATACTCTTAGGCAACTCTCAAAGGAAGGAAAAGGAGCAAACTGAGGGAACTTAGAAAGGTTTAATTGTTTGAAAAGGATCCTAGTGAAATAAAGGCAAAGTTATAGACCTCCCAGTGTTCCCAATTCATTCAATTAAATATAAACAAGAACATCTAAAGACAGATTCCATTAATTCATACATCAGCTAGCAATATATCAGACCACTACACTGGTTAAATTAATTGAAATCAATCTTTAGATAACACATTTAGTATAAAACACAAAGGCAAGGAGAGCAGAAACATAGGGTTCCTAACAAGGGAAAATCCTATGCCAGATTTCTGATGCAAGCCAGAAGAAGTGTAATGAAATGAAATCAAACACAGAGATAGAAAAACATCACCAGCTGCTTTAGATCAGGATCCAGAGAAATGTGCTTGTCATATTAAAAACAACACCAATCATGTACAACATTTCCCACAGCTTGAACATTCAGCCTGAATACATCTTTCCTCAGCCTATCTTACAACTTTACACAGAAACTATATCTCAAGAGAAACAGCTTGCAATTCTCTGATATCTCATCAACAACTTTTACAATATTTTTCTCATGAGTTTTATAGCAGAAGATGAGCCGAGGAGGTAGTGTAAAACTAACTGAAGCATTAAACTCATAAAAGAAATAAGGCTTGAAGCCCATTCTGTTTTAACTCCTGTGTATTGATCTCTGGCATTCTTTGGGTGAACGAATTATCCTCTTCAGGCTTCCAACTACTCTGATATGACCCTGATGTACACTGGCTTACAGTACCCTGTAGTACTTTTGGAGAGGAGAAAAGGGTGAGTAAATGGCGGAGGAGTCCACCATACCGCATAACAAATGTTCTGATGGCTTTGGATTGTGGTTAAGGTGGAAATATGCCCTGGAACACGGCATAGAATAAAAGCAGTATGGGCAACCCATCCTTTCCTGGAGAAAAATATTCTGCTGATGCAGAAAACCTGCTATATATTAATTTCTGCACATTCGTATCCTTTGGTGGTCTATGATGTCTTTGACCTGGTAGCTTGCCTTGAAAAACTTGGTTTAAGGCTCAAAGATCTTTGTTTGTGTGCCTTAGACTCTCTGCCGCTTCATTTATATCTCTGTCGGTGAAAAATTTCCGCTGTATTTAAAATTTTGCAATCGTGGCGGTGTTTCACCTCTTGTACCCTGCAAAAAACCCACAATTGTGTTAAGAAATCCATGCACGAAGGAGGTGGATGGTTACGGAGGACGGGAAGAATGGCAGCGTGGCGGTGGTGAGATGGTGGTTTTACATGAAATGACGGTGGAAAATGCTTTTGATATGGTGTAAACAGCGAACAAATAGGGTTTGACCGAAACATGCTTATGGACTATTCGATCATGGTTTGGAGATGAAAATCAACGGCGGAGATCGAACAATGGAATGATATATGAACAGTGGGTGGAATAACTATGAAACAAAGAACTTTAATTTAAAACACAAAATTTTGGTTATGACGGAAATACAAAGGAATGTGATGAAAATGCAATGAATCACGATCGTATGTGGTGGGACCCAGCGTGGTGGAGGGAGATTAGATCTGAGCCGTCAGATCGTTAGATCCAACGAACGGTCAAGATTAAGTTGGAGAATCACAATCGCAATGGACGAGAGGAATGCACATTTTATAATTTGCGATGCGATTGGAAAGGGAAAGCGATGACCGTTGGATCTACAAGGGGATCGACGGTGGAAATCTGTTCGGAGGGTAAACGGAAAGAGCGACGGGCGCGATGCGATAACATCTGGGCCATTGATCTCCGAACGAATGGACGGCTGTGATTTAGTCGGGCAATCGCAATCGGAGGGAAACAAGTGTGACACATTACAGAAGTTCCAATTGCGATGGGGCGAGAAGTGCGATGGCCGTCGGATCATGGATTAAACGAACAGTTGGGATCGGATCGGGACAATCGCAATCGGGGGGCGCGGAAGAGGAGATGCGATTGAATGTTGCGATTACGATGGAGCGATTAGCGTTGGGCCGTAGGATCAACGGGGGAAAACAACGGTGGGGATTTAGTCGAGCAATCGCAATTGGGGGGGGACAGGGGGGACACATATCAAAGTTTCGATTGCGATTTGGGCAGGGAGTGCGATTAGCGCTCCGCCGTCGGATCTTCAAGATAGATCAACGGTATAAAACGTGTCGCGGGACTTATTGTAATAAAACAATCGCATCAAAATTTTTCAATGTAACAAAGGGATTTGCTCCTCCGGCAATTCCGATTGCGATTGGCGCTCAAGACTTAAGCGCTTGGTCTTAGCGCTGGGACGTATGGGGAAGTGGTTTTAAGGGGTCTGGTAGGAAAGGGGCTGGGCCCTATTATAATGTTTAAAAGTGGGTTTTCAGGCCCTTTTCAATGAATTTTAATGGTTAGGGAGGGTAACGATAGGAGGACAAAGGGGAAATTTGGCAAAACAAAAGGTAAGGGTAGAGTTTTAAGGGGATTTTGGGGAGATTTAGGAGGGCTAAAGGAGAAATCTTGGGGTGGAAATGGGACTTGGAAAAAAGGGAAAAAAGGATAAAATGAAGCATTTTGCAGAGGTACAAGGGGCATATAATGGCCTTTTTGGAGCATCATTCTTCATCAGTAAGGCTCATAGACTCTATAATAGCAGAGGGCAACAGTCAAAGGCAGGGAACACAAAAGGCTTCAAGGATGATGTGTTTTCAAGGGAAATGCATTCCTTGAAGGCTCACAAAACAATCTAGCCCCTTGCTTGCTTGTCAAGGAATTTATAAGGGGCTAACAGATTCAAAACCAACAAAGATTATCATGTTTGTTAAAAATCAACACATACTACAGGTTTTTGCAATTCTTCTAGTAGTATATCTCCTTCTTGCAGTAAGCGAGAATCTATGATACTTGTAGGAAATTTTGCCTCCACAAGGATGTGCATAGCCTTATTTAGATTCTCATACCCTATCTTGTCCCCCATCATGTCCTCCTGCCATTGCACATATATTCTTAGAGACTTTTATCTTTCTAAAAAATTAGACATTTCAATAAAAAGGAGGTGACACAAAAAAAAATATCAGGGATATTGAAATTACCCTTCAAGGGTCTTTAATTAGACCCCGTCCTATGATATTTAAAAATACATTGTTCACTTTTTGGTTATCTTGTACTTTTAATTAAGAATATGAGCCCATGATTCACAAACAAACTCTTTAAATTTACTAAAATCAACCTCAACATGATACAAATCCTTTCCTGAAGTTACATTGATTGAAACTTTTTTGTGAGTATAGTTCAAAATGTATTTAGCACAATTTATTACTTTTTCCCAAAACCATGGCACTAGTTTCTTTGATGGAACCATATAATTAGTCATTTCTATAAGTGTTTGATTCTCACATTATTCTACTCCACTTTTCTATTAAGTGTAAGGCACTATATGTTTCATTTGAATGTTATATTTAGAGAAAAAAATCAATGAAGTATTTATTAACATATTCTCCACCATTATTAGTGTGTATGAACTTGATTAAATGACTTGATTAATTTTCAATCATAAGTTTGAAACAAAAAAAGAGATTGAAAACTTCACTTTTGAGTGTTGAAAGTCAATCCATGTGCATCAAGTGTGATCATCAATGAAAGTGATAATATATCATGCACTAAAAAAATGATAGAGTGGGGATTGTCCCACTTATGTCATTGTGAGTGAATTCAAGAGGTGAATGTGCTCTACATGAAGAACTTAATGGAAAGGGATTTTTTTGTGCATTGTTTGGTTCTTCAAGAGATGCTACAAGTTGTGGTACTTCAAATTACCAAAGCGCCAATGTTAAAGTTCACTTAAGTCATTATCATGAACAATAAGGATTGTGGAAGCTAATAAAGGTTATTTCTACATCTTTGAATAGTCATCAATATTACTTGAAGCTATTACAATATATGAATCCTTTATATCTCTAATCACAACATCGTAAGACAAACACTCAATGGTTTTGTCATCACCAATATGAGCAATTTGAAAAAATTAAATAAAATTACAAAAAACAATGTAAACTATGAAACAGGAACTCTAAACTCAACATGAGAAATCTAGCCAAAAAAAAACCCAAAAAACATGAAAAACAACTCGAAAATGAAAAATGTTGATGCTATAATACAATTTTATTTTTTGGGGTAAATTTTCAATGCTTTTTTTTAAATGGGAGTAAAAGCCAATAAAAACCAAATTCTTTTATGCAAAAAACAACCTGAAAACAAAGTTCTTATGTTGTAATAACATATTTTTTTTTAGGTAAATTTTCAACATTTTTTAGCAATGATATGAAGGATAAAATATCATGACTCTAAAAAACCTTAAAATTCCAATGATTTTTAGGCATGACATTAAATATAAAACATCATGTCTCTGAAAAACCTTAAAATTCCAACAATTTTCAGCCATGGTGTTAAAGGTAAAATATCATGACTCAGAAAACCTTAAAATTTTGACAAATTTTCAACCATGGAATTAAAATCAAAGATCATGAGTTCAGAAAACCTCAAGTTTTCAACATATTTCAACCATGGCATTATGAAAAAAAATTATGACTAATTTTTTTTAAAATGAATACATGAATGAAAAAGTCATTATAATTTTTTTTTCAAATGTTAAAAGTATAACAACTTTAAAATCTTAGCCTAAGACACCTTGACACATTGCAACAAAAATTTAAAAATCAACCATCAAATTGACACGTAGTGCAGGCAAACTGACCCATAATTGTAATAAAAGCTTAAAGACCAACCATGAAATTGACACATAATAGGATCAAATTCCTAGTCGAGGATCGACATGGACCCTGCAGGAAAAAATAAAATAAAACAAAATAATAAATAAATAAAAATGAAAAATACAAAAGAAAATAAAAATAAAAACATTGAAAACAAAAAACACAAAAAGTTTTTAAAAAATAACAAGTAAATAAAATATATATATTAAAACATAAGGAAAAAAACATGACCAAAAGAAGAAAACAAAAATTAAAATATTGAGAAAAAAAACACTAAAACAAACAAAAAAATTTAAAAAATGAATAACAAGTAAATACAAATATATATTAAAACATAAACCAATGGTAAAAAGAAATATAAAAATATAAAAAATATACATAAAATGACCCAATAAAAACATAAAAAAGATCAGGAAGAAACATAATTAAGCCATAAATGATCAAAACTATATATATATATAGAGAGAGAGAGAGAGAGAGAGAAAAGAAACATATATCAAAAATTTAAAAAAAAAATGAAAAAAAAACATTAAAAAAAAAAAATCATAAAAACTTAAAAAAAAAAACATTAAAAAACAAAAAGAAACAACAAAACAAATCGAAATTAAAAAATAAATAAATAAATAAATCATTGGTAAAAGAAAATCAAAATAATTAAAACAAATAAAAACAAAAAATCGACAAGCCCACCCACACACCCTGCGACCCAATAAGCCAGGGGTGGAGGGGATGAGAATCGCCGCCTCCACCCCTAACACGTTGGGCCACAAGGCTAGTGGGGGAAGGGGTTGGCTCACGCAACCCCCTCCCCCGCCACTCTCGCAGCCCAACGGGCCATGGGGTGGAGAGGGACGATTCTCATAATCATTGTCCACCCCTGGCCCATTGGGTGGGGCAATTCTTTTAAATTTTCTTTTTAAATTTTATGTTTATTTATTTTTTATTAATTTTTTTATTTTTTTAATGTTTTTTTTTAATTTTTATTTTTATTTCAATGGTTTATTTTATGTTTTTATTTTTTTGATGTTATTTTTTTTTAATTTAATTTATTTAATATCTTTATTTTTTTATTTCTATTTTTTTTAATAAATTTTTTTTATGTTTTTCTTTAAATTGTGTTTTTTTTTTAAGTTTTTTCTTGTATTATTTATTTTTTTATTTATTTTTTCTTTTAATATATTTATATAAAAAAAAATTATCATTTATAAATTAATTTTGTTTTTTTTTGTAAACATTTCTATGGTCCTTTTTTTTTCTCTTTATATATATTTTTATAATATTTTGTCGTGTTTTTTAATTTTTTATGTTTTAATATATATTTTTATTCACTTATTATTATTATCTTTTAATTTTTTGTGTTTTTTAGTTTTTTTAGTTTTTACTTTTCTCAATGTTTTAATGTTTTTAAATTTTTTGTCGAGGAATTAGACAACTTGAAAAATGGTTAATTAATCAACATTTAAAAAAAAATGTGCATACTTTGGACATAAGAAAATTTAAATTGTCAAAATATGCCTTTAAGAAAAAATTGTTGATGTTTTTCAAAATCCACATGAAAATTACCAAAACTTTTAAAAAATTATCCACACTTAATACATTAGAAAATTTGAAGTAAAAAATAAAGTGTTCTAAAAAAAGGGGTTGATGCAGGCATCGCCACTTTTCAAAATCCACATGAAAATCACTAGCATTTTAAAAATAATATTTATACTCGATACATAAGAAAATTTAAAGTGTTAAAAATATGCTAAATAAATAAATAAGAGTATTCTGAATCATCACTTTTCAAAATCTGATTGCTTTTTTGCTACCTGAAAAAAACAAGTACTCATTTCAGTTCTCGTTTCAAAGTTTACATTGTTAAAAATGCTAGTAACATAAAATACCTTCTTAAATTACCTATTAAGAAGTCTGATCTATTATTCCCTCACAGCATCTAAAGGAGATGTATCACTCACAAAAATATGTGGAGTTGTACAATCATCAAGGCTAGAGAAAATATCCATACAATTGGTAATATGATGGGAGGCCATTAACCTTTATGTTTACTCATGATTTAATTGACATGTGAGACTACAAAAAGAGCATAAGGAAAAGAAGAAGTAGAAGAGGAGGAATCATATAACCAAATATTACACATTTTTATGACAACTTCCAATGACTACATGTTCTTCTGGCAATGTTTGTAAGGTTGCCTATTTTTTTACATAAGGAGAAAGACCTCAAAGACTTCTTCTACTTTGACCTAGTTCCCTAATGAAACTTTGGATGAAGATTCATCATAGGTGGCTTAGTATTCATGGGTTGTTTAGCTCCTTGGATTTTCCTTTTTAAATAACTTGGAGCCCTTAATATTGTGAAAACAATGATTTATATTTAGTACTCATATCAAGTGCACCCATCAAAACAATGATTTATTTATTTTCTATATATTTAGAATAGTCATAATAAAGTTGTGTATTGTTTACCAACATGAACTACTCTTTGATACATCTATCAGATATTTTTGGAAAAATCCAGTTGATCTTGTGCTTGAGTACTACAACCAACAAGAAAAGATTTCACGGATTTCAAGGTTGATAATGCATATTGATATAATGACAAAATTACTATATCATTAAAATGTAAGGGAAGTTGACCAAATCCTAACACACGTAAAAATACACATAAAAAAACATCGAATATAATATAACCTTTAAGTATGTCTGGTTTTATTTGAGCATTGTGAAACTTTTAGAATTTAAAAAAATGGATGCATTCAATTTGAACTTATCATTATAGAAGTATTGCATTAGGTGAGTAATATTGAAAATTAAAAAAATTAAATAAGTTTATTTGTTATATATTTTAGAGTTTTTTTTAAGTATTTCCTTTCGTTGAATTTATTTAAAAGTGGGTAAGAATTGGTTGGAATTATAAGTTGAGTTGTGAATTTTTTTTATTTTAGTGTTACACAAGTTTTTAGGGCCTTGAATTAATAGGTACAATTTTAAACTCATTTTAAATAATAAAAAATCATCATGTGATAATAGTTTGACAACACTAATAAAATTAAGATGTATAATAATAATAATAATAATAAATTTTATTTGTTAAGTTGTGTGACTTCTCAGATGATTACAAGTTTAATCTTTGGTTTCAATTAAGCTGTCAAAATTATCTGGGGATACAGCTTGTGTGGGTCACACCAATCCTTAACATGGTTATATTTTTGCTCACAAATTTTCAAACCAATAACTTTCACATCACAAAATACCTTAACATATTAATATTATTATTTAATTTTGATACTAAAATTATACCTGTTAAAAATAAAACAAAAATATCAATAATATTTAAAATTATAATTTATAAGAAAGAATGATTTAATAGATATAATCAAAGATGTTAAGATTATGAAGATGTATATAGAATCTTAGAGAGTAATGTGGTAAGATTATGGATATGTATATAGAAGTTTGAATGATAATGTGGAGTTCAATCTAATGAAGTGGAAGTATGTTAACCATATATTTTTATTATAATTTTGTAAAAATGAGTTGTAAAAGTTGTAATTTAATTTAAATTATGTTTATCATAAATAATAATTATTTTAACTTAAAAAAGTTATTTACGAGATATCCAAGGTAAATAGAATTGTTTTCTTTTTCACTATAAAATGTTTAAATTGGAAAAAAAAAACACCACAAACTAAAGTTTTTATATTGTTTATTTTTACATTTCTTATAAATATTATTAAAATTCAATACTAAAATATATATGTTGGTAGTGGTAGTAGAAATGGTAGAAAAATATAAATAACTTAATTTACTTTAAGGAAAAAAAATCACATTTTCATATTTTATAGATAAATATTTTTTCGGATTAATCACATCATTAAGATTTAGTCGAGGTTTTGAACCAACTAAAGTGATTCATCCTCCGAACTATAATTATCTCTAAAACTTGCCCATTATAAATTATGATATTTGTTATAGACCATACTTGAATAAATTGTTATTATCATATATTAAAACATTTCTTTTATATCTATTTTTAATTATTAGTTTTAAAATATATTACAATTAACTAAAAACAATTTTATTATATATTTTTAAAATATTTCTAAAATAATAATTTTAACTCTCATATCTGCTTTGTCAACTTAGTTTTCAAATATCCTTTTCCTTCAAACCAACTCAATCAACATTGACAAATTCAACACAACACCATATTATAATTTATCACCGTGCTTTGGCAAGTGTTATTATATTGCATATGCTAGTACGTTTTTTTTTAATATATTGCATATTCTAGTACGACTTTTTGGATTGAATGAATAAAACATAAAAAAAAAAAATTGAGTGGTTACTTGGTTAAACACCTTAATTTCATTTTTTTAATGAAAAATGTGCGGATGTTAGGTAGGTGGGTCTCTTGTCCACCTTAGGTAAATATAATATTGAATTTGTCTCCATAGATGTTTAAAGTTTCAACAAAAATTGGAACATGTCATAACATTTATATAGTTGTCTCATAGACCTTTTCTCATTGTCCTCTTTTTTTATACCTTTATGAGTTTGACACATTGGTATGTTAGGCCAATAATAAAGAAGATTCCAGTGGAAACCATGACATTCAATGCCTAACATAGTTATCCTTGTTGGAAAAGGATAAGAGTTGGGTCACAAAACATCCCAAACATCCCAACAAGGAAAAAGATGTGAGAGGTGATATTTATCAAGGGAATTGGATGTTAAGGGTGGAAATTTGGTCTACTTTATGCAAGCATCTGTTTGGTTTGTGTGGCTGTGAAGGTGGGATATATAGAAAGGCAGTAAAGGGGATGGGGTGGGGTGGGTATTTGAAAATTGAAGCAAAAGGTTGACAATTCAAGCAAAATATGGGAGTAATCATGAATTAATTCAGATTCTGTTAAAATGGTCATGACAAAACTAGACTCCCATCTTGCGTGTTCTTTCTTCCCTTTGAGACAAAAAGTGGAATTAGTGGGGAGTGCGATAATTATTATAAATCCGGCCATGGAACTCCAACAAACGCACAGACGAAAATATTCGTCCATGGCGTGCACAGCACCGCGCCGTTTAGTCCAATCTTTATGAATATCATCATCGTCATCTTTTCTTTTTGAGGGAGCGGCATTTAGGTTTTTGTAAGTGTGCGACAGTACGATATCAATAAATATTTTATATTTAATGTTAGGAAGGCGTTGTAGTCAAAGGAAGGTGGTGGGCAGCGGTGGGGTAACGCTGCCGGTGCTCTGACTCACAACCTAAGTTTTGGACTTGTGGGTCATTTGGCATTTGGCGTTACCCATTTATTTCAACTCCTCTCTCCCACGTTCTGATTTGTTTGTGTAAACTTTTGACTCAAATTCTATTTGTCGGCGCGGTGCGGCGGGCGGGGCCCGCTTCAGTTGCAGTCATGCCGTACTGTGCACGGCCTACCTATGTGCCACGCTTACGAATTTTTTAACGGAGGGGAGTAAATTAGTTTGGAGATCGGAATCTGGTGATTTTTTTAATGTAAGAGTGGTTGAATCTTGTTTTGATATTTTGACAGTAGAAATAGATTCATTCTTATTAAAAACTTCATAAACTTAATTGCTATATTTAAAATTTAAAAAAATTACAAAATATTATTATTAAAAAAAAAAAATTATTTTCAAAACCAATTTACTTCATTTTTAAACTACGCGCACGCTTACTCCCATTGAATCTGGTGAACTTTATTCACGCTGCTACGGCATTCATGCATATCCGTGCTCGGGTAGCATTCAATGATGCATTGGAGTATTTAATTTCATGTTATAGGGGTTTAGATAACAGATTTATTTTCTAAGGTGGTTTTTCTTTACTAAATTCATGTTATTGGTTTAGATAACAGATTTAATTTTAAGGTGGATTTTCTTTACTAATTTAATGGGAGTGGTCGGAGTTGAGCTGCAATTTGGGGATTTTATTTTTATTATTATAGCAATTTCAAAAGTATTAGAGGGTGAAGAGAAATTTTGAATTTTTAAAATTAAAGTTTTTGTGATTTATAATGAAAATATATATTTTTTTGAATTAATCATGATATTAGTTTAGGGGTCCAAGTTTTGAACTTTCAAATATGATTTAATATAGATGTAGGCTAGATTTAACTAGAAATAAATTATGTGGAAATGCTCCAAATGAATGTTAGAAATTCAAGAACTTCTAAACAAAAAAATATAATAATATACTGATAAAAAACAAAATATGGAAATAATTAATGAAGTGGGAAAACTCAACCAAATAAGTTTTGATTATATGGAAAGAAAATACTTAAAATGAAAATAAATAAATTGATTAATTAACCAAATGATTAAATAATAATTTGATTAATTAATTAATTAATTAATTAAATTAACATCGAATAATTTATGAGGAAAAACCATAAATTACTTTAATTTACCCATATAGATTAAAAATATAATTAAAATATACTCAAACAAATAATAATTAATTAAAATAATGAAATGAAACCATAAACAATATAATTAAAAAAATAAATAAATAAAATAAAATACACAGCAACAAATTAGAAGGATAAAATAAAGAAAATAACCTCAAAAAAGAAAAATTACAATTTTTTTAATAATGATAATAAAACAAAAATTAGTTAAAAAAAGAAAAAGAAAAACCATTTAACATAAAAACCTTAGCTTTAATCCAACTGCTATTAACTTTTTCACTTTTCGTCTTTACTTGAATTTGTTATCATGAAAGTGATTAATCCTGACAATGACCTGAGACTTCTCATGATGAAAGTGATCAATCCTGAGAATGACTTGAGACTTCTCAATATAGATGTGATGATTAACTAAAACAGAAATTGAAATAAGAAATTTGACATGTAAGTGTTTCAGTTACTTGTCATAAATTTTAAAAAATAAGTTAAATTGTAATAAGTGATTTAAACAACGACTAAGTTATACAATCTGCTTAGTTGCAGCACCTATTTCTAACAATCTGTTTAATTGCAACCCCTATTTCTTGCCACCACTTTTTAGTTAATCCATTGGAAATGGGATTCTTATATACACAAAAAAGGATTAAAATCCTAGCATTTTCTAGTTAGACACTCTAGACATATATTTCATAAACAACTTTTTGATATTATAAAACTAGACTAGTGAGCTATTATACTTTCTTCTACTAAAAAATAACTACTTTCAAATCTATCTCCTAATGATTATAAAAAATGTATATAACAACACAGTAAAAAAATATGTGTACAACAACACAGCAAAATTCCACGCTCACTAATCTACATTAAAAAAACGCAAATTTCGACTTGAAATACCTGATAAAGTTTAAATTCCAGGATTAAAAGTTATGATGGACTGTTCGAATGACAGGTTTCACAATATAAAGCTGAAGCAGTATACAGTTTCTGCGATTCAGAAATTCATCTATACTGTATTAAACATAAACATAGTCTAAGTATTGGAACTTTTAACTATTTTCTAAATATATTTTAGAAATACACTCTGATATGATATATAATCACTTACTCAGTGGCACTGCCGTGAGGTACAAGCAACAAAATTATAAATTAGAATCACTCATAAAAACAGATATACGTTAACAAGGTATTGATGGTTAATATTGTCAAAATGAGATTAATTGATAAGAACAGGGTAGGAAATAATAACGTACTGGTGGTTAATATTGTCAAAATGAGATGAATTTTGATAATTAGAAAGAGATATGAAATTACAACGTACTGGTGTTTAAGATTAGTTAAGATTGTCATAATGAGATTAATTTGAGAAGAAAGTGATATGAAAAAACAACGTACCGGTGGTTAAGATTGTCAAAGTGAAATTAATGGATAAGAATTCAAAATACCATGTGTAAAATAAACGGAATAAGACAATTAACACATCTATATAGAGTCTTATTCATTTAATTTAATCAATCTAACAATTAGAAGTTGATATTTCGTACTATCAAATTTAAGATTCGATTCTTTATGTGTATGCTTTGCTTATTAAAACCAACCCCAAAAAGGTTTTTCTTATTTTCGTTGTTTTGTCAAAGATAATCCGATCTATCTTTTGTCCACATAATGCGATCATCTTTAGTTTCAACATCTTAGACTTTAAAATCAACTTTTTATATAATGCCTAGTGAATGTAATCAGGCTTCACGTATTTGATTTATAAATAGAATGGTGTTATGTTGATTGAGGTTTTTCTGCAAGTTATTTGGATTTAATAGATTAATGTTGTTTTTGGAAAACTTTAATGATGAAAAATTATTTTAAATTTTAAAATATTGGTAAATTTTATTTGTTTTTAATATGTAAACTATAAAATGTTTATTGATATATTTTTTAAATTATTTAAATTTATAATGATTTTATGTATATTTTCTATATAATTTTGGCGATTACAGAGAAAATTAACTCACTATCAATATTAGCTCTTAAAATTTTCTATAATATTATTTTTTTTATTTAAAAACAAAAAAAATTAACCCACTACCAATATTAACTCCTAAAATTTTTCATAATATTATTATTTTCATAAAATTTACCTTATATTTTACAATTTAAAATTAAATGTCACGTTCATCGTAATACGTGGACTTTGTTTTCTCATTGATTCTACTTATGTAAGGGTCCCTTTGTGCGCTTATTCTTGCATGTATATGACCCAGAATACACGATCACTGATGTGTGGAGGTTTCAATTCCCGATTCCTTTATATTTCTTGGTTTTAGATTTCAATGATCATTATTTAAGAAAGATATTCGTAATATAATTATAAACTAGGTTAATAGAATTTATTTAAGATAGGTTTAAAATTTATTAAAAGGTATTTTTTTAAAAGAGATTAATTGTTTTTGGGAAAAATTTTATAGATATTTCATTTTTTTTCAAAATATTCAAATAAAAAAAAGTGTAAAATCACTAGTGATATATAAAATCGCTAATAATTTATAAAAGGCGTAAGGTGTTGTTAAATCACTAGTGATTTATTAAATCACTAGTAACATATAAAAGGCTAGTACATATCACATTTAGTGAAATTTAAACTTCAACCATAATAGAATATCATAAAATTGTTAAAATACTAGTCACATATTCACAATAAAAGGCTAGTACATATCCCATTTAGTGAAACTTAAACCTCAAACATAATGGAATATCATAGGAAACTCCACCTCCAAATAATTTGTGTGATCTAATAAATTATTATTAAAGTACTTATAAAATGTTATTTTAATCTAAGTTATATAAAAAGCAATTTTATCTTTAGTTTAAGTTATATAAAAATCAATTTTTATATAACAATTATAGTTTATTTATTTTGACTTAAAAAATAAAATTAATCCTAAAATTTAAATAATGATTTTTTTGGGATAAACATTTTATGAAATTTTTAATAGATATTAACTAAATTCTAATGATGTAATTAATCGAAAGACATTTATCTAGATCTATAACTTTCTTATTTCATTAAAAAAATTGAAATAAAGATAGAGAATATTTTACTTTTAAAAATATTTAATATTAAATTTTATATAAATTCAAATTACAAGATATTTTATAAACATTAAATTCAAATTTAAATAATTATTAATTTGTTTTTATTTTTCTTTCTTTTATAAATATTTACCATTTATAAATATATTAATTATAAAATCTTTTGAATATTAAAAAAATCCATGTTAATTTATGTTATCATAATATATAATTTTACATTAAAATATTTAATATTTTATTTTTCGAAATATTTATATAATATAAAATTTTGTTATTAATTTTGATTTATATAATATATAGGTTATAGATTTTAATTAATTTAGGTTGTAAAATATAAGATATTAACCTAGTCTTGATGATGAACCACACTGGTTGGTTTGAAAGGCGTCAACAATGTTTCAGTGCATGTGATTACTACCGAAAAAATTCTATAACTTGTATGTACGATTAAGTTGTAAAATGTATTGTATACTAGTTTTTGGGTATAATAAAAGAAGATAAGATAATAACCTTATTTTTATAGGATAACCAACTAATTTTTTTTTTAAAGAAGAAAAGCAAATATTTAGATAATTTTTTGACTTTTAAATTTGTAATCTAATTCACTAAATATGAGGTTTTCATCATATTAATGTAAATTACTAAAAAATAATTTGTTTATATAAGTTGTGTTCTTTATCTATTTATTCAAATTAAAAAATTTCAAAAAAATATGTATTTATATAAATTATGTTTTTATTCACTTATTTAAATTAAAAAAAAACAAAAATATTATATTTAAGATTTTAATTTTCTCCTGCTTTAGATCATTTGGAGAGCTCCAATACTACTCAAATCAAAAGATGGAAGTTGATAGTCAAATTCTTTTCACTATTACATATAGCAAAATCATTAAAAATATATATATATAAATATCTTTCATAAATTTATCAAAATCATATTAAGAGCAAGTTGTTATTTCTCAAATTTCAAATTTATGTTTTTTAAAATAATATAAACATTTTTTATAAACTTATAGAAACTATATTAAGAGTAAATTGTTGGTTTCCTATAAAATAATATAAACATTTTTCAGAAATTAATCAAATTATATTAAGAATAAATAGGTTTCAAACGTGTTTATAATAAAATAATATTAATAACTCACAGTTTTATCTATTAACCATCCCATCCAACCTCATACGGTGGAATCATAAATAAAACTAGGTTCTAGAAAATTCTGATACTGCCTGCAACACAATGGAATCACAAGTAAAAGCATGATCCAGAAAAGCTATCATTTCTACCCGTCAGAGTACATCGCCAAGACGTTTTGTGCACCGTCTAACCCACGCGTTCTTTGATTTAAAGAAATCAATTCAAAAAGACAAGCCTCCGGTTGGGAATTATTTAAAAGAAAACTGATTATGTTGGTTTAAACGAAAATAAATATTAGAAAAACATACTGGCATGTGGGTGACGTGTCAGAAATCCAAGCGGCCAGCAGCAACTTCGAACGCTTCCAAAGTGACATGAGGTCCACGTGAAGCGCACACCTACTCGGCGGAGGAATGACACATTTATCAGTGCCATGTGGGCCCTCCCGTTGGCTACTACGACTCTACGATTTCGCCGTTGTCTAATGGAGTCACAATTTCGCAGCGATAGCAGTTTAATGAGGTAATAATTTTATTCAGATAAGAATTTTTATTTGCATTTAAAATTGATCTGTAAAAAAATTTAAATGTAAAATATTTGAATTTTTTTTAATAATAATAATAAATTCAACCCTCTCAAAAAACCCCTACCACTCAAAATTAATTTTAAAACTTAACCATTGTAATCCAAATTTCCAAAAAACTCAGCCAAATTTTCCTTTATTTTCCAGCGGAAAATTTCTAGGACTTCTCCCTTCTCCGCAGTCATTAACTCGCGTTTACCTTGTTACTGTCTGCCCGCTTTCACACGATGATCGTGTCATTTTCTGCCCAGATATGCCGGCGCTACTAATTTATGAAGCGTCCCGCACTCAGTCGGGAGTCGGGAGGGAGGGATTGTCGCCATTGTAGTTGCAGCGCGTGGAGATCATCGCCTTCGTTGGAGGGTGTCTGCTGCACAGGGAACATCAGGCGACTGACCAGGATCTCCAAGCTCTCTCGGGACTCGAACCCCTCACCACAAGTGAACTGGCCGCCGGCATTTTCCTTTAAACCCTCGTCCTTCCAAAATACCCACACGCTTCTGCTCTTTCCTGCCCGCGCTTCGAAATTCTTTCCTTTCCCTCTTTTCGCCCCTTCCCCGGTGGCCGCATCGAAGCCGTTCCAGCGCAATAGCCTTCCCCTCTTTCGGGATTTCCACTCTGCGGCCGTAACGAGGAGGCAAAGATCCAAGAGCCGGGGAGCAATACCGAGGATCTTTCCCAAATCCCGGTGGTCACCAGTTCAAATCCTGCACAATGAACGGTGGAGGAGCGCCCTGCGGAGCCTGCAAATTTCTGAGAAGGAAATGCGTCAAAGGCTGCGTGTTCGCTCCATTCTTCGGCTCTGAAGAAGGCCCGGCGCATTTCGCCGCAGTTCATAAGATCTTTGGGGCGAGTAATGTATCAAAGCTTTTACTGCATATCCCCATGCAAGAACGTTGCGAGGCAGTTGTCACCATATCGTATGAGGCAGAGGCGCGACTGCGAGATCCCGTCTATGGCTGCGTTGCGCACATTTACGCCTTGCAGCAACAGGTATCTTAAATGTTCACCGCTTCTTGCGAACGTATATACAATGCGTATATGTCGATAGCCTCTGCATATGCATTTCTTGTTCTTTATATTTCCTTCTTGAGAACGTATATACAATGTGTATATGTCGATAGCTTCTGCAGATGCATTTCTTGTTCTTTATATTTCCAGAAATTTTCTTGTTCTTTATATTTTCATAATTATGCAGGTGTTGCATTTCTTGTTCTTTATATTTCCAGAAATTTTCTTGTTCTTTATATTTTCAGAATTATGCAGGTGTCTCTGGACTCAAGATATGTGTCATGCATGTATTACAGGTTGCAAGTTTGCAAGCGGAGCTGGCATTCATGCAAGCAGAGCTGGCAAGCCGCGTGTCATCCGGATCAGCAACGGCCTCCGCTGTTTATCCTGTCATGTCGGCTTCATCGTACAGTCAGCATCCACATCAGGTCCCTGCACCATACCATATGCTCCCCCAGCCCTATAACCCTCGAGTCCTTGGTCTGAAAGAGGAGAACGCCTGTGGTTTCGCTAATTCCATGGACTGCGAATTTTCCATGTCTCCCAGTGATAATTCGTCGTCACAAATGGAGGTCCTCCAAAGATGCAGAAATCTTAACAAAACTGGAGAAGATAGCGAGGAGCTTCAGGCTCTGGCCCATGCTCTTCTTCTGAGAGGTTAAACTTTTCCAAATTTAGCAAACCTTAATAATTTCATTGGGTTGACCTACCCCAGCCTGCCAAATTGCTCCAATATACATCTGGATTTGCTTTCGTTCCCTTTATTTCTGGGAAAGGAACAAGAAGAGTGCCAATCTGGCGACGAATTTGGGGGAAGATACTTTGATGGTAGGTGGCTTCGTAAAAGGAATATGGATAGATGGCGACGAATTTGGAGGAAGATACTTTGACAGTAGTTGGTTTTGTAAAAGGAATATGGATAGAAGCAGGGAGTAAGTTTATAGGTATTGAAATGGAGGTCTGTACATGTAAAGACACCTACCAACCGTGTAGAGAAGCGGCAGATGGAATTCCACATTTCACTTTTACGTACGTTGTAATATATTTTAACCAAATTGACATCCTGGTCTCTATCGCCTTTCGCTACAGTTTATTTATTCCTCTAATTCAATGACATTCAGAGAGACTTCCTGTTCCGTTTTAGCTCATTGAATTGAAATTGCAGTAGTTTAACTGTTATAAGTTTTGAATTGTTTAGTTTAACTTTTATAAGGTTTGAATTTTTTAGTTTAACTGTTATAATTTTTGAATTTTTTTTTGGGTAATTGGTTCAGGGAGTTGTCTACCGAAGCAACAAAGTAGTTTGGACCATTCGAATATGGTAAAACAAAATTCAAGGAATTTGGTAAAACAAAATTTTAAAAATCAGGTAGTTGGAGTGTTTGAATCATTTTTTTTAATGGTGGAAATCTATTCAGCATCATCTAAAAACACCTTTGGCACCCAAAATCTTGAAGTTTAACATCCAAAATCTTGAAGTTTGACACCAATATAACCTATGTTTTCAAAAAAAATTATCTAAATTTTTCATAATCTTGCTGGAATTTCTATATTATTTTGTGAGTTTTTCTAGACTACCCAATTTATTCAGAACTTAATAGATATCCATAAAACTCATAAATTTGAGTTAATATATATATATATATATATATATATATATATATATATATATATATATATATATATTTAAAAATACATTTTAAATAACAAAATATTACAAAAATTAGACCACTCTCACAAAATTTATTGTGAAAACCTGTGTCGGTCAATTTTCTTCTCTTGCTCTGAACTCCACTGTTAACTCTGTGATTAACCCTCTGATGAACCAGAAAAGATAGGATCAATAACATAAAAACAAGCGATTCCATCATTTCCCATCAAACGTAGATCGATCAACTGGGATTTGATGGATGTTTTAAAGGTTCCCTTATAGATTTTGTTCAGATATTTTTATGGTCAACCGAAGTCAAATCTAATCAAACTCAATGTAGATTGGATTTAAGTGTCTTCTCCTCCTTTTGTGCTTTATCATGGAGACCATTTGTTTTGAGCCAGAAATTAATCTGAGCTTTGCACAGCATGGCTGATAAAATCAGGTTCAATTGGACACTTCCTTGAGTGGAATTCAAAGTTGATGTCCATCCTGGTATTTCTGGAAGATATAACAACTTAGGTCATTCTCAATATTATATTAGATAGTTTGATAGGTATAATTATTTGGATTATGTTTATCCTTGTGCAAATTGTTACAACACCGGTGTTGCAGTGGATTCAAATTATTTTCTTATTTTCTAAATTACCATATAAGAGTAAAATTCAAATTAAAAGCATAGCCAAAATTGCTCATATGTCTCAAATCTACATTTGCCTCGTGTTTCCAATAAATTTTGATCAAACACTAATCCCCTACAATAACTAAGATCTCTTTTTATAAAATCTACATTTGCCTTGTATTTCTAATAAATTTTTATCTAACGCTAAATCCCCGAGGCAAATCCGTTTATCTCTTTTTATAAAATTTAAGTTTGCCTTATTCAAAGCATAAGAGGCAAATCCGTTTCTCTTTTTATAAAATTTATAGAAGGACTTTCTTTTCTATATTTGTTAATTTTAGAAGGACTCTCTTTTCTACTTTCTAGTAACTAAAATGAGGCTTACTTGGAATTGATTAAGTATACTACCTGAATATGCAATATATGTCTTAGTTGTGGTGAGAAATTCAGACTTCCCAAAAACTATCAATATGAAGCACTATTCACTTATTTTGTTTAATCTTCACCATTGAGCTTAATATTTTGTTCTAATGGAATAAACACTTATTTACATTCACACATATTAAACTCTTACACTCCATTGTATACTTTCTTTTTGTGATTAATGTTTTGCCATTTTCTTTCTATACCTCAAAGCCTAAATAATAATGTATGCAACTGATTAGCATTTCAAATTATCATCATGCCATCAACATATAAAGGAATCAAAGTAATATGACCATTTCCATCCTTCTTCATATAAAGGTTTGGATCACCTTTACTTTAAACAAAATCCTTTTGAAATAAGAAGCGTCAATTTTCATATACCACTACCTAGGTTCTTGTTTAAGTTCATATAATTCCTTTTTAAACCTACAAATAAG
The DNA here is from genome assembly GCA_034641835.2 of Pinus albicaulis. Taxonomy (NCBI): domain Eukaryota; kingdom Viridiplantae; phylum Streptophyta; class Pinopsida; order Pinales; family Pinaceae; genus Pinus; species Pinus albicaulis. Next base: position 1,160,008,792 of record CM076581.1, on the reverse strand, counting down.
ACGTTCTTGACCCTACTTTTCAAACCCTTTTAGTTCAACTAGATAGGCATTTTCCTTTAATTCTCCATTTATAAAAAGCTTATTTAACATCCAATTAATGTAATTAATTCCCATGTGTTTCATTTTTTATGATAGAATCATATTCTTCTTTCATGACATCCATCATTTTTTTATGGCTTGCTCATAATTTAAAGGCTCTACTAAATTCATAACTTGAGTCATTAATGCTTAATATTTATACCTTACAGGTGTCTAAGATGGTCATGTTGGTCTCCTTGGTGTTACATTGTTTTGTGGAGTTCCTTCACCCGTTCTTCTTCTTTGTGGAGTTATGTCATCTCTTCTTAGTGTAGTATGGCTATTTGAAGGGTCGATGCTACTTGAAGCTTCATCTTGAGCCTATTCAACATCTTCATCTTCCAGAAATATTTTTTTTGTAATTTTTTTTTCTTTACACTGTTACAATACAATATGTATATCATGTGGCATCCATAAACCCTCGATCCATTAAGCATGGATTAGAATGCAGCCACAGTTTTTTAACCATAATCACAAAGCCATAGGTTGAACCACCATGTGCAGTAGAACCACTAAAAACAAAAAATGGTATGCCGAAAACTACGGGGCACTTCTTCCAATGTAATGAATCACACTATGACAGACCCTTTTCATTAAAAAAAAAAAATTGATGTAATTAACTACTTGTGATGTTGAGTTACCAAAATTTATATTATGTACTAAACTTTATTATGTGATATCTTGCTTTCTTTTATTAATAAAAAATTCAGCCTTGAAGGAAGGGAGCAACCAACAGATCATGATGCCTTAGGGAGGGGAAAAACTTGACTAGAGAGGAAAATATGTAAGGGGGGGTGGGAGAAATCCTAACATTGCTTGAATAAATAGTATTTTCCCTTGATGTGATGGTTTTTATTCCCAATAAGCTTCTAGCAAAAGATTGGGAAGATGAAGGATCAAGGTGAGATTGTAAAAACAAGAATGAGAAACCATCAAGGGGTTCTTGGTTTGATTTTCTCCTTAGTTTTTCTCTCATACTCTCTAAATCATAAATTGAAAATACAAAAGGTAAATAACTGAGAGAGGTTCAGACCATTAGAGAACTTTTGAGGTCTAAAATGGGCCGCCTAAGAAAAATGTACAACAAAAATAAAAAACTTATAAGAACCAATAGGATTCAAGATGATGATGTCAACCATGGGGGGATGATTCACCATTTTTGGGGTAAAAAGTAAAAATATTGAAAAATAATAATATAATAAAACTATTTTTTCAACTTATCTCCTTAAGGTTTTACTCAAATTTTGAGCGGGGGTACTCGTTGGATGCAAAATTTAATTCCTCATCCAAGAAGTATCGATGTTACATACTTTCGATGGACCCTACTACATGAAAAAATGAGAAATACATGAAAAAACGTGATTAAAATCACATTTTTCATGTATTTCTTATTTTCCATGTAGCAGGGTCCATCGAAAGTATGCAATATAGGTACTCCTTGGATGAGTAATTAAACTCTGCATCCAACGAGTGTTCCCGCTCAAAATTTGAGTAAACTCATAGGGAGATAAGTTAAAAATACGAGTTGAAAAAGTAGTTTTTTTCTTTTTTCCCTCTAAAATTAGATGACGCAATCTAATTTTATTTTACTATTTCCACTTTTATTTTATAGTTTCCTTAGGTCTATTTTACACCTCAAAATTCCCCTAATTCTTGTGATTGATTAAGAGATGTGAGTGACAACATATGTTACTAAGATACAATTTTTTTGTGCCTGAAGGAGAGTGGTGTTCACTTTTTGTGTTAAATATGGTCTAAAAAATGTGTGTTAAATCCATAAGTTTAGATTTCCCTCAAGGAATCAAAATATGGCACTAGGGTGGCCAATTGTGAGAAAAATTGTTGCACAATTGAGCCTAAAATGGGGTGGAAAGTGGCTCACCCTACTTCTGTTCTAGTATTTTTGGGTTACAATAGATATATTTTTTATTCTATTTAATTGATATTTCTTACATTAATGATTTAGTAATATTCAAGAATTATTGTCATTGTTACATTATTTTATTTATGACCATTGTGATAGTTATGATAGTAAAGCCTAGAGAACGCGGTATGTGTTAGGTCCCTATATTACTAGTTTAGTCCCTTGCTGTTAGTGTAGCCCCCTTATTGTTATTGTTGTACCCATGTAACCCCCATATTGTTATTATTGTGCCCTTACATTATTATTGTTAGGTTGGCTAGGATTATATTGTGACCCCATGGACTCCTATATATAGAAAGGATGTTTTTTCATTTGTATCATCCAATAATTTTTCATTTATGTAATGTAAAGGAGTTTTCCCCCTCAAAATGGCTTATTTCTAAGGTGTTGATCTCTCTTTCCTTTTATTTTTAGAGTTGGTTTCATAACATTTCGAATTAGAGCTTTGGATTCTAGGTTTCGTTTCTCCAAACAGGTCATCATGGAATTTACTCTATAAATTTTTTTTCTACGAAGGTTTAGAAGCTTAAATTTTACCACGAGAAGCCGAAATCCTAAGGAACTTCATGTAAAAATTTCAGATCTTGGTTTGCAACATTTTCAAAGATATGATATGTGGAAGTTAGGGTTTTTGCAAGCTCCTGAATTTCATCTAAAGGATGTGACCTTGGTAAAATCATCATAACTTTCTCACTGAGCATCAGATTGGAATTTTGTAAAAAGTGACCGAAAGTACACAGATTGTAGTTTCCTGTGTATCAATTTCATAGCTGAAGGAGGAAACAGTAAAACATGGCACGCCATACAATTGTGTTCTACTGAACCAGTCTGTAATTAGGTCATTGTGGGAGATTGGACACAACTTTGCCTTGAAGCATCCAAATCAGGTCAGACCCATGGCATTCGAAAGAAGATTCAGAGGGATACTACAATACTGAATTTCAGATATTGAAGATCAGAAATCACATAGATAATTCAGTTTCAATATCGAGTTCCTCAAAAGAAAGAAAAATGTGTGTATTTTTTTTATAAATTGCAGAAGTCTTGTTTGAAAAATCAGTTTGAAGTGATTCCAAGGGCACATTGAAGCATAGCTATCAGTATTGGGTTCTAAAATGCCCCCTAAAAATAATTCAACACACATTAAGCCCTCATAATACTCTACTATGACTCATGAAGATGAATAAGTGCAACATGATATATCAAAATTACAAGAGCAAGTGCACCAAATTTTTCTCTCGCAAAGAGCAACAAAAAATGAAATGGAAGTTTTGAAGAAAGGCATGGAAGCTAAGATGGATGGTTTGAATAAGGGCGTGGAAGCTAATATGGACGGCTTGAAGAAAGGCGTGGAAGCTAATATGGATGGTTTCAAGAAAGGCTTGGAAGCTAAAATGGATGGTTTGAAGAATGGCATGGAAGACATGGAAGCGAAGATCGATGCTATAGAAGAAAAAATGAAAGACAACATGGAAGACATGAAGAATGATCTAAAAGCAAACATGGAAGGTTAGAAGGAAGATTTGACAAAGTTGATGTTTGGTCAATTTAGTGTGTCCTAAATTGCTACATTAATTTTTCAATCCGGGATTCGTAAGCTGACGAAGTGTGGCGCACTATATGTGCAAGATAACCTCATTCTCATTGTCATGGAAGTATTTATCTTGGTTGGTTTCCTAATGTGAGATGGAAATTCTAAAAGACAAGTATGGTTATGATTGTTCAAGGCAATGATGGCATTTATAATGATTTCCCAAACTTCAAACTTCAAAAGGATTTTGAAATATACAATGACAAAATTAGGTCCTAAAAGGAAATGAAAATGTGCCACTATTCTAGTTAAACAAACAGTGAACTATTGATCATGCAAATCATTGCCCTTGCTGCTGTCGAACACAAAAGAAACTGTACTCAAAGAAAATATTGCAAGTAAAGTAAAACTAAAATCAAATTACATCAACTCATATTATGACCCCTCACCATTAGTCTCGCTATGGCTTTCAGAGGTAATCATAAACAACTTGAGAAATCTGATATCTAATTTGCAGAAAAATAAACTAATATCAAATTACACACTCATACTTCAATCCCTCACCATTAGTCTCGCTATGGCTTTCGGAGGTAACTGATAATGACATGAGAAATTTAATATCTAACTTGCAGAAAAATAAACTAATATCAAACTACACACTCATACTTCAATCCCTCACTGTTAGTCTCGCTATGGCTTTCGAGGTAACTGATAATGACATGAACAGTTTAATATCTAACTTTCAAAAAAATAAACTAATATCAAACTACACACTCATACTTCAATCCCTCACCATTAGTCTCGCTATGGCTTTCGGAGGTAACTGAAAATGACATGAGCAATTTAATATCTAATTCTAACTACTAAAGCAAATGTACAGGACTGAAATAAACAAAACAGTGCTGGAATTAAAAGAACTAAGAAAAAAAAAAATTAGCAGAAGGACAAAATGGATTCCATGTCATTAGTCATTGTAAAACTATATGCAAATGCCCGGGCTGCCTATTGTAATCTGGAACAAAGACACTGATCAGTTAATCAACAGTATAGAACATGAAAATTATGGATAGAAATGAAACGTGAATACCATAAGAAATGTAATATGTACATGTGAATAACTATGGTATCATGAACGTAAGAAAACAGAGCATGAAACTATACAATAATAAACAAAACCTCAACGTGTGCAGGGGCCCTCTGCACAAACCTCGGGCAACAGCTTTCAACCTTGAATTACGCTTAGAAACAGAGTCTTCTCATATATTCAAATTGTAGTCATAACAAAGAAATGATATCACGGCACAGTGGGAAAATTACATTACAGCAGCTAACTATTATGCGTATGAGAACGCATTATTTATAACAGAGAATGTCATAACTGATTTCCTACATTCTGCGCTGATACAGGACACGTGAACCACCACGTCCAGAAATCTAGCATCATGGTTGCCGTGAAGATTAAATCTAAGGAGAGTGGTCGTTGGATTCGGCTTATGGAGCCGTTTACAGGTGTTGATATGTCTCCCGTGATTTAGAAACGGCCACACAAATATTCACGTGGTGAAAAACAGAGTTCTGTCACCGTGGGACTCTTCGGTTGACCACCACTTGACCACCTTTGACCACAACCTTCTTAGGTGAATTCGACTGAGCCAATAGGACTCGATCCATGTCCATGTCATTTCCAACTTGCCCATGTGGCTCGATTTGCCTGAAGACACCTGCAATATAGACTTTAACAAAATGGTTGTGGAAAGTTGCAGCAGCTACGGAAAGTGACAAGATTCCGCAGCTAAATGAGCAAAAATCTAATTCAAACAGCAGACACAAAACATAGTTAAAAACCATTTTAAATGCTCTTTTATGATTAATATGCAATGATATTGATAGCTTAAGAGGTCCAGGTAAATGGAAAAATTCGAGAAAGGTGTATAGGAAAGATGCAGATTTGAGACTCAACATACCCCCACTGTGAAGGTGTTGCATGTCCTCATGCAACCAAAATTTTGATCATCCTCTTTCAATTCATATGCCTTGATACTTCAGCCAGTACATCCAGTCCTCTCCTTCTCTTCCTTGGTGCTGCTAATATCTTGGGCTTCTTCATCAAGCATCTGAATTTGATATTAACCAGTGCTCTACTTAACTTCTGGCATTTCTTCTTCAATTTCCTGTTCTTTTTCTGCCACAGTCCCAGATGTAGCATGGTATTGTCATGAATGATCTTGTCCAATTTGCTTTGTTCCTTTAATGCCTCATTTTCATTTTTAATGTGTCTATTTAAAACCTCCAACTCAAAGACTTCTTGTTTCAATGATTGGACTAGATCTTCTTGTGTTGTGTGAGGCTGAGTGGATGAAGTGCTGGGACCCGTGGCTGCTCTTTCTAAAGATTCTATATAATCATACACTTCTTGCTGCTTTGGGTCTATCTCGGGTGTCGTTTTCATTGGGCTGTCCCCAAAATGCTGTGGAGGAGAATTGTCTTCAAAATCTGGTTGAAAAGGGCTCATGTCAACGTCTGGCTGAGAATGAGATGGACTATGTTCAAGGTTTGACTGAGAATGAGATGGACTATGGCCAGCTGGAGTTTTTTCAGGTGTTACTTCTCCCAAATCAATAAAATGGGGTCCTTTTGTTTGTGTTTTTCTCAACTTCCCTTTAAGCCTGCTGCTTCTTCTTACATACTGTGGACTACTGTCTTTTCCCTTTTGTTTTTCTTTTCCCCTCTTTTTGGCCATAGATGACTGCTCCTGAAGGTGAAATAGTCTCTTATATAACACTTGATGATATTCTTCTGAGGAAGGGGTTTGATGCACAGCTTCAATGCTTCTTTTCTCTTTTGATTTTATTGGCTTTTTACCCTTGGTTTCTTCCTTCCTCCTTTTTTACAGTCTTTCTTCTCTACTAGTTCTTTCAACTGTATTAGTAGGAGTGCTTTGAGTTTTATCATTTTTTCTCTTTCTTCTACTTCTTTTTGATGTACTTCCTTTAGGAATTTCTTGAGGTTCTTCAAAGAAATTTCTAACTAAAAATTGCTCCCAGGTGTCCTTTTTCTCCTTTAATTGTTTTTCTACCAAAATTTTCACAAGACCATGGTGATACAAATGTGGTTCTACGTCCCCCAGATGCTTTTGGACGGCTACATACATCTTTTTCAAACTATTTAATAAAAATTATGGCAGATTGAGGGTCTGGTTGTCTAGAAAATTCATCAACAATCGGGTATGATACATATACATTGATCCAAAACGTTCCTCACAGGTGATAAACTTTTGAATGACCAACAGTAAACTGGCCCACTCTTCTTTTAAAGCATGAACAGGAATTCCCTTTTTAAAAATAGTTACATCCAAGGATCACTCTCCAGGCTTCATCACTAATGCTTTTGTTCTTGAACCAGCATTCACCTTCTTGAGGGAGTTCTGTAGCAGATGCTATGGATGCCTCATTCACCATAAATTTGAGGTCCCCAATTTCTACCTCCGGACCATTGAAAGACCTTGCAAAAGCTTTTGTCACCTCTTTATGGTAGCCTCTAAACTTTTGAATAAACCGAAGCCACTTTTCCTTTTTCAATATATCTCTGATTTGCGGATACCCTTCCATAAATTTGGGTCCTTCTAGTTATGTTCTCAACAACTGACCCATCTTTCTTTCTGCTCTTTAAAACTTGTCTGCATGAGGAGGGTTCAACGGAGGTAAAATGGTTGAATTAGCGGAAATGAGCACAGTTTATGAAAGAGACCAGTGACTGTAAGCGGATATCAGAGAATGGGTATACGGAATGTAGCGTAACGGAGAACAAAATGGGGTGAAATGGAACAGAGAAGGGTTATGTGAGCATGGTGTAAATGTAGTCGTGAGATCAATAGAACAGTAGGAGGAGTATAACGCATCCGACAGTTATTTAAAATTGGGTGGCTACAGAGTAAATGTAAGCACGTTTATGAAACGGCTACGGATTTTATGCGGCTGAAAGAAGTCGTAGTCAAATCAACCACATTTCATCATCACAGGTGGAGTATCAGAGTATGAGTGAAGATCGGAGGCTTGATTATGGGACCGTTTGAAAATGAATGCAAGGATTGTGGGAGGATCATATAGAGATCGTGGAATGGTTACGGAGTTATCAGCGCAATCATTGCATATAATGGAGCTATGGTTTATAACTATGTAAAAATGTGCTTGAATGCCATTTGAAATAAATTTTTACTCATACCTTGGAATTCTTGCCATTTTTCATTGGTCTTCAATCAATTGCTCCTCATTGATGTCTTTGAATGCCCCATGTCTTCATAATATGTCTTCATACCTGCATTTGATTTCATGATTGTTGAACTAACATCTGACTGTAAATTTTTGAAAAACAGAGTGGTGGCTGCAGAAACTGCTTCTGGCTGCGGAAACTGGTGTCAGCTGCGGAAACTGACATAGTAATTATTTGGGTGAATGGAGATGGATAGATGATAACTGACTGAATGAAAATGGTCATGAAAGAAAAATTTTATTGGTGAAATGAAATGAAATAGATGAAATGGAGTGAAATGAAATGAAGTGGAGTGGAATGAAGTGGAATGAAATGGAGTGGGTTGTCATAAAACTTGTGAAATGAGAGAGAGAGGAAATTTTTTTGGAAAATATAGGGTGTCAGGTGTTCCTGATTTTCACCCTACATTTTCTGTATAAGACTGCCAATCAATGATTGGTTTTCAGGCTTATACAATTTATTTATTTATTTTTTTTATTTTTTTTAAACTGAAAAGAACAAAGGCTAGGCTGGTGGAGAAGAAGAATTCTTTTGTACCAGCCTGATTCCAGAATTTTCTTGAAACATTTTGACAAATTCCTCTTTTGAGAGTGGCTTATGATAGACTTTTAATCTGTGGCCATTCACAATAAGAGGAGTTTGAAATTCATCAATGGTCTTGATTCTTACCGCTCCATTGCTAAAGATCTTGTCAATCTCATATGGCCCAAGCCAATGAGTCCGAAATTTTCCTTTAAAATCTTTAAACTTGGAATCAAATAACAATGCCCAATCTCCTTCTTGAAACTTCTTCTCTTTGATGTATTTGTCATGCCATTTAGCTCTTTGATATTGAACTAGATCAGTTCTTAGAATTGCCTCTTGTCTGACCTCATCTAGCTCATTCAACTGCTCCATTCTATGCTTTTGAGCTTCTAATAAATCCATCCCCAACTGACTTGCTATCTTGAAGGTCTTGACTTGGAACTCAATGGGGAGCAGGACTTCTTTCCCATAAACAAGTTCATAGGGAGAATGTCCTGTTGTATTTCTCCATGTAGTTCTGTAGGCCCACAAGGCTTCAGGAAGCCTTTCCGCCAATCTCTTTTGTGAAGATGAACAGTTTTGGTGATGATATTTTCAAGAACTTTGTTTGTAGACTCCACTTGACCATTTGCTTGCGGATGGTAAGGAGTAGATTTTCTGTGCTTGATTTTGTATTCTTCCATCAGCTTCTCCACCAAGTTGGATGTGAATTGGCTTCCCTGATCTGTCACAATTTCTCTTAGAACACCAAAGCGAGTAAAAATATCCTCATAAAGAAAATTAACAACTGAATTTTCAGTAGCAGATACTAATGCTTTGGCTTCTACCCATTTAGTAACATAATCAGTACAAACCAATATATACTTCTTTTGCTTAGATGGTGGATTAATAGGTCCAATGAAATCTAAAGCCCATTTTTCAAAGGGTTCAATGAGTACATGTGGTTGCAGTGGAATTTCATTTGAAAGGGTAGGTTTCCCTACTCTTTGGCAGCTGTCACACCTTTTGACATATTGTTTTGCATCTTTGAAGAGGGAAGGCCAATAATATCCCAAGGAAAGGATTTTATAGGTCGTCCTTTTGTCCGCAAAGTGTCCGCCGCATGGTTCATCATGACATGCCTTAAGAATATCAGGCATTTCATCTTCCCTGACACATCTTCTGATCACAAGATCTGGCCCTGTTTTAAACAATTCGTTATAAATCCATGAATATTTTGAACTCTCCTGAATAATTTTTCTTTTTTCACTTGGAAATAAATGTGGAGGCAGTTTCCCTGTAACCAAATAGTTAGCAATATCTACATACCAAGGAGTCTTAATAGTTACTGCAAACAAGTATTCATCAGGAAACTTATCCTCTACAGGAGAATCTTCTTTAGTATTCTGAATCCCAGACAAGAAATCAGCTACTGTATTTTGTTTTCCTGGTCTATCCAACACAGTAATATTGAATTCTTGCAAAAGTAAGAGCCATCTTGTCACTCTGCCATTAGTAACAGGTTTGTTCATTAAATATCTAATTGCAGAATGGTCAGTATGAATAAAAGTTTCATAGCATGTTATATAATGTCTAAACTTATTGATTGCATGAACAACAGCTAAAAACTCTTTTTCAGTCACAGTATAGTTCAACTCTGTGGGAGTCAAATTTTTACTGGTATAGTAAATGGCATAAGGGACTAAATCTTTTTGACCCAACACAGCTCCTAGAGCTGTATCTGAAGCATCTGTAGAAATATGGAAAGGGAGTTTCCAATTTGGTCCTCTCAAGATAAGTGCTTCAGATATTCTTGTTTTCAAAGTTTCAAAGGTCGATTGACAATCAGGATCCCATTTGAGTTCACAATCTTTTGTAAGCAGTTTGAAGAGTGGAGATGCTATTTTGGTGAAGTTTTCTATAAATCTTCTATAGTATCCAGTAAATCCTAGAAAACTTCTAACATCTCTTTGACAATTTGGAATAGGCAACTTGGAGATGACTTCAACTTTTGATCTATCAAACTTAATCCCATCTCCTGAAATATGATGCCCCAAAACAATACCTTCAGTAAACATCATAAAGCATTTTTCATGACTTAATGAAAGGTTTGTTTCTTTACATCTTATAAGAACTTTTTCCAAATTTTCTAATGCCTCTTCAAATGAATTACCATAAACTGTAAAATCATCCATATAAACCTCTACACAATCATGGATTAGATCAGAAAAAATTCCTAGTACTGCTCTTTGGAATGTTGCAGGTGCATTACATAACCCAAAAGGAAGAACTCGGTAGGCAAAATTTCCCCATGGACAAGTAAATGTGGTCTTATCTTGATCTTCAGGTGCTACCTGAATTTGATTATAGCCACCAAAACCATCCAAAAATGAAAAGTACTTTTTACCTGCTAATGTATCTAATACCTGATCAATAAAAGGCAAAGGAAAGTGATCCTTCAAAGTTGCTTTGCTCAATTCCCTGTAATCAATGCATACCCTCCATTTACCATTCTTTTTAGGCACTATAACCAAAGGAGAAACCCATCGGCTATCTGAAATTGGATAAATGAAGCTTACATTGAGAAGTTTTTGGAGCTCTTCTTTCACTATCTCCCTAAGATTTGGATTCATCCTTCTTTGAGGTTGTCTGATTGGTCTACTGTTTTCCTCAATATAGATATGATGAATGTAGGTCTTAGGATCAATACCTTTCATATCAGTATACTCCCATGCAAATGCAGTAGAATGTTTTTGCAAGATTTTGGTTAGTTCTTCCTGTTGTGACTTTTCCAAATTTTTGTTGATATTCAATGTTTTTTCTGGAAAAATTTCAGTGGTAGAACTACCAAACTCTTCCATATAGTAAAGAGACATTTGTCTTGATGATAAATATTCAATGTTAGATTCCAACTGAAATTGTGTGGGGTCATATTCTGAAGATGTCTCAAAATTTTCTAATGTGTTCAGAATTTGACTATCTTCACTGATTTCAAAAATGGTAAAGACAGGTTGTATAGTGTCCTCATCATCGACCCATTCATTGTCTCCTACTTCTGTAATTGCTTTTGCTGGAGGATACAAATTGAATTTCTTTGTCGAATTACCATTAGAAATGTACATATCTCCAGATCTACAACTAATAAAAGCATCAGCTGTGGCTAGCCAAGGTCTTCCTAAGATAAGTGGGTGCCCTCCTAGATTACTCTTGGGAGTCAAAATCATAAAATCTACTCGATATTCCCAAGAATCTAAGGAGACTGAAATATCTTCTAATACACCATCTGGTTTAATAATTGATCGATCTGCAAGTTGCAGTAAAGTAGGTGTAAAAATAAGGTTAGGAAGTTTTAGTTGGTCCATAGTCTGTCTACTCATAATGTTGATAGCAGCCCCTAAGTCAATCAATGTATTTGGAATTTCCATCCCATTTATATGTGTCTTGACAATTGGACTACTTGGATCTACATACTTCTGCATGGTAATTTTTCCCATCATGATATCTGCAATTTTTCCTACCAGGTGGATTCTTCTTGTGTCTTTTAGTTTCCTTCCTGGTCTTTTGAGACTCAACTCCTTTATTGTTTTTGCTAGAATAGGAATCTCTCTAATGGCTTGTAGCAAGGGAATCTTGATACAAACATTCTTTAATTCATCTAAAAAATCATAGTTAGGCAACAAGATTTGTTTTTCCACCCCTTTATCAATTTGTAATCTTTCAGGGAAAGGAGGTGTGGATGAAGATGCAGGTTGCTCAACTATAGGAGTTGTGGGTGTTAACTTTTCTTTCTCTTTTTGAATGTTCGAGTTTTGAAGAGATGTTTCCTCAGAATCCTTATTGGCTTTAAGAGAGTCCTCCTCAGAGGTATCTTGCTCTTGGACATCTATAGAAGGTTTTTCTAAAACTCTACCAGACCTGAGTTGTACATCATTGAGAGGAACAATCATATAGGTAGGAAATTGTTGTCCTTCTATCATATAAGTATTCTGAGGATTTTTATTGTTAGGATTTGGCAATGGCTGAGCTGGAAGTTGATTTGTCTTTTGTTGGTATGGAAGCATGAGTTGAGGATTTGGATTTTGTTGAGAAGGTTGTTGTTGTGTAAATGGCAATGAAAGTTGTGGATTTGGGTTTGGAAGTTGTGGAGCTTGTTGATTTTGAAAAGATGGAGGATATTGATAAAATTGAGCAAATCTCCCATAAGGATTTTGCATACCTTGTACCCATGGCTGATATAAATTTTGAGGTTGGGGCCAAGGTTGTTGCCAAGGATTCCAATTTGGTGGAGTTTGAAGATTCATAGGGTTGTTAAACCCTTGAGTTTGTTGCCCCTGCCAAGGTCTTCTTGCAACAAAACAGAGAGATTCTACTGAATTTGGATCTTCTTGAAAGACAGCTTTGAGTCCGGGAATTGAAGGACAATCCTTGGTCTCATGATTCTCTGAACAAATCATACATGTTTCTACAACTTTTGCATCCAAGGGACATTCCCTTAAATCATGTTTATTCCTACATTTCGGACAAAAGATGGCTAGAGCATCTGTTTCTGCTTTCTGCTTGTTTTGGATCTTAAGGGTGTCTAGTTGTTCACTAAGGCTCCCTAAGATATCAGTTTTAAATTCATCAAGCATATTTCCAATCTCTGCCCTACTTACTGATCCAGTTGCAGATTTGTTAGCCCTGATAAGAGAAGGATCCCTAGGCCCTTTTCCTGTTTTAGATTTTCCCCTTGAGAGATGGACACATAGTTCTGTTATGTCACAAAGTGGAAGTTGAGAAATGTCTCCTTTCCCAATCATGTTTAAAATATCTATCCATTCATCTCTAATGGCTTTTAATATGAGGGCTTTTAAAGTTTCCTCATCTAAGTTGCTCATCTTTGCTCTTTTTAAGTTGTATTGAAATCTTTCAAGTAAATCTTCCAAATTTTCATCTTCTTTTTGCACCATTTTGAATACCTCATCCTTGTGATTGGTGGACATGCAATAGTCCAAGTATCTATCCAAAAATGTTTGTTTCATGTCATTCCAAGTCCTAATAGATTGAGTGGCTAATCCCATGAACCATTTCAAAGCGGCTCCCTTCAATGTTGAAGGAAACAGTTTGAGTTTTTGAGAGTCTTCCATATAGTCATAGGTTCGGCACACGACTTCAAACTCAAACAGAAATGTTTCAGGATCCTCACTTCGCAATCCATAAAATTTAGGGAGGACAGATGGTGAGATTTTTTTCATCATTGTATGAGTTTCCTCATCAACTATAGGGAATCCAAACAAGTTTTCTCCTTCCCTATTTCTTCCATTATTTCCTTCACCATTGTTGTCTCCATTGTTTCCTCCTCCTCTACCTCTACCTCTAAATCCATCTATTATTTCCTCTGCCATGATAGTTTCTTTAGAATCCTAAAAGTCTTCTGGTTCTTCTATCAAGGGAGGATGAGAGGGAGTCTTTTCCTTTTCTTCTTCAGGTGATTCTACTTCTTTGATTACAATATACTCTCCTGTAGAAGTAAAGAAAGGATCCTTTTCTAAATGAGATTTGGTAGGTGGTGTAGGAGAATCCTCTAATTCAGCTGCTCCTTGAATTCCAAGAATATTAAGGCTAGGGGTAGATGGTGGTGAATCTTGTCTATGCCTTGAAGAAGATGGAGTTGTGAAAATCGAACTCTTGGTTCTAGCTATAAACCTTCCCCTAGAATCTCTTGCTCTATGCATGTCATTTTTATTATTATTTTTTTTAAGTTGGGCTAATAATTCTCTTTCTGATCTTCCAGGTCACACTAGGTGCAAGAAGAGAGCATACTTAGGAAATTATTGAACCAATAACTCTCTTTTCTGATCCTCCAGATCACACTAGGTGCAAGAGGAGAGCATACTTCAAGAAGTTATCAAGTTTTCCCTTCTTTTTATTGTTTTTTTTTTTAAGAAATTGGCTACCTAGTTACACTTCCCCGGCAACGGCGCCAAAATTTTTGGTCAATTTAGTGTGTCCTAAATTGCTACATTAATTTGTCAATCTGGGATTCATAAGCTGACGAAGTGTGGCGCACTATATGTGCAAGATAACCTATCTCTTACTTTTTGTCGTTTTTGGGTTTTTATTTATCTTGGTTGGTTTCCTAATGTGAGATGGAAATTTTAAAAGACAAGTATGGTTATGATTGTTCAAGGCAATGATGTCCTTTATAATGATTTCCCAAACTTCAAACTTCAAAATGATTTTGAAACATACAATGAGAAAATTAGTTCCTAAAAGGAAATGAAAATGTGCCACTATTCTAGTTAAACAAACAGTGAACTATTGATCATGAAAACCATTACCCTTGTTGTTGTCTAAACACAAAAGAAACTGTACTCAAAGAAAAGATTGCAAGTAAAGTAAAACTGAAATCAAATTACATCAACTCATATTCTGACCCCTCACCATTAGTCTCGCTATGGCTTTCGGAGGTAATCATAAACAACTTGAGCAATCTGATATCTAATTTGCAGAAAAAAATAAACTAATATCAAATTACACATTCATACTTCAATCCCTCACCATTAATCTCGCTATGGCTTTCGGAGGTAACTGATAATGACATGAGCAATTTAATATCTAACTTGCAGAAAAATAAACTAATATCAAACTACACACTCATACTTCAATCCCTCACCATTAGTCTCGCTATGGCTTTCGGAGGTAACTGATAATGAAATGAGAAATTTAATATCTAACTTGCAGAAAAATAAAATAATATCAAACTACACACTCATACTTCAATCCCTCACCATTAGTCTCGCTATGGCTTTCGGAGGTAACTGATAATGACATGAGCAGCTTAATATCTAATCTAACTAGTAAAGAAAATGTTCAAAACTGAAATAAACAAAACAGTGCTGGAATTAAACAAAAACTAAGAAAAGTAAATTAGCAGAAGGACAAGATGGATTCCATGTCATTAGTCATTATGAAGTTATATGCAAATGCCCGGGCTGCCTATTGTAATCTGGAACAAATACACTGATCAGTTAATCAACAATATAAAACATGAAAATTATGGACAGAAATGAAACGTGAATACCATAAGAAATGTAATATGTACATGTGAATAACTATGGTATCATGAACGTAATAAAACAGAGCATGAAACTATACAATAATAAACAAAACCTCAGCGTGTGCAGGGGCCCTCTGCACAAACCTCGGGCAACAACTTTCAACCTTGAATTACGCTTAGAAACAGGAGTCTTCTCATATATTGGTGCGATCACAACAAAGAAATGATATCCACGTACAGTGGGAAAAATTACATTACGACGGCTAACTATTATGCGTATGAGAACGCATTATTTATAACGAAGAATGTCATAAGCGATTTCCTACAATCTACGCTGATAAAAGACACGTGAACAACCACGTCCAGAAATCTAGCATTATGGCTGCCGTGAAGATTAAATCTATGGAGGGTGGTCGTTGGATTCGGCTTATGGAGCAGTTCACAGGTGTTGATATGTCACCTGAGATTTAGGAACGGCCACGCAAATATTCACGTGGTGAAAAACGGAGTTCTGTCACCGTAGGACTCTTAGGTTGACCACCGCTTGACCACGCGGCCACAACCTTCTTGGTGGTCAGTAGAGCCAATAGGACTGATCTGTGTCTGAAAACCCCAACTTGCAGCTCATTTTCTTTGAGCTACTGTCTGAGCTTTTAACAAAATGAGTACGGAAAGTTACAAGCCAGCTATACAGGAAAGTGACAAGATTCCGCAGCTAAATGAGCAAAAATCTAATTCAAACAGAAGACACAAAACATAGTTAAAAACCATTTTAAATGCTCTTTTATGATTAATATGCAATGATATTGATAGCTTAAGAGGTCCAGGTAAATGGGAAAAGTCTAGAAAGGTGTATAGGAAAGATGCAGATTTGAGACTCAACAGTTGATACAAGAAATGATTCATAATGGCGAAAAGATAGTAGAGGAAACTCATGATGAGAACAAAATAAATGTTAATCATGATTTCATAAACTCTAATGTTGGCTTGAAGACCCTCCATATTCCAAATATCGACATCAGGAAGTTTGATGGCAAGGATCTCGTAACATGGATACTACAGATGATGCAATATTTTGATCTCAATAATATGAAAAACACACAAAAGGTACGTATTGCAACTTTATATTTAGAATAAAATACATTTGTATGGTATCGATGGCTTTGCTCCCATAAAAAAAATGTCACTTGGGCATTTTTTATGGAGGAAATGATAGCACATTATGAGGATACAAAGAGCAACACCTTCTTTAGCCAATTGATAAATATCAAACAAAAGGGTTTAGTAGTGGAGCACATTGAGGACTTCCAAAAATTTAATATAAGGGTAACTGATATTCCAGACGAACACATGATTGATGTCTTCATAGGGACTTTAAAGGATAAAATCCAACATGAGGGTCGCCTTTGGGGACCTGATTCATTCGAGAAGGCATTCAGGTTGGCAAGAAAATTTGAATGTAAAATTATAGCGACAAGGAAGCCTACCACTCACATCTATAAAAATTGAAATGTTGCTACTCCGAGACTTCCACAACCTACAAGGTTGACACCACAACAATTGGAAGAAAAAAGAGAAAAAGGATTTTTCTAGAGTTGTGATATCAAATACACTAAAGGTCATAAGTGTGCTGAGAAGAAATTAATTTACATGGTTGTGAAGAGGAGGAATAAAATGAACAAGAAACTTAAAAATAAGAGGGTATACACTAGGAACCAACCCTAGAGAGAGAAGAAATGAGTCTGACCATATCATGTAATGCATTGGAAAGAATTACCACTCCTCAAACTCTCAAGATAGAAGGACATATCAAGAATAAAAGGGTAATAACGTTGATTTATTCGGGTAGTACCCATAATTTTATTCATTGTAAGGTAGCCAAGGAATTGAATTTCTTCCTATACCCAGCACCAGAATGTTAAGTGATGGTTGAAAATGGAGGGACTATAAATTTCTCTAAAAAATTCCATAATATCAAGCTAACCATGGGGGAATATGTATTTAATAGTCTAATTCTTTACATTCCAATTGGAGGTGTTGATGTTGTACTAGGAGTACAATGGTTACAATCTTTGGGGACGGTAGCTTTTAATTTTCAATAACTTTTCTTGAAAAAATTTTGGAATGAAAGGAAGTTGAATTACGGGGTATTGCAGGGAAGCTAGGAAATATAATAAGCTTTGTTAGCACTCTATAATTTAGAAGATTGGCAAGACTAAAGTATAAAGCACAACATCAAACCACTTTGGAGTCCAGGACCTAGCCTTCCTAGACTTCAAGAGGGCTCTCTATGTTTTTATGATTTAACTTGATGATTATAAGCACTGATATTATGCTAGTTATAGTGATGGGGGTTGTTTGTTTGATTGATTGCGTGGTTGGACAACATGTCTGCAGGGACTATTCCATTGGGCTATGGGGTCAAAAAGTTGGAATGGCACATCAACATCCAAGAGCATCACAGGGCAAGCTAACTGTGCTAAATGGATCTCAAGATTTGTATGAATTATGAGGTGAAAGAAATAGTGAGGTTCATTAATGAATAAAGAGAAGTTAAGAATTCTTTAATCAAACTTCAGCAAAAAACATTTAGACTGTAAATGAAAACAGAATTAAGGTGCTCAGACAACAAGTCTTAATATAATTTTTTTTATTTACAGTTAGATGAACAGAGACATAACTAGGAAAATAGTGGAAACATTTAAAATAGAGAGGAGGCACTTAACCATTTTGACACAGCTCAAGAATCCTGTTACGGTCTTTGATTATTGATGTCCAGCCCCGAAATTACAGTGTTCCAACATATTAGTTCTTACAATGCAGGGGCTAACAATATCCAACCCTTCAAACTGGAAGTTCAAGGAGTATTTAATTAACAACTTAAGTCAGTTGCCCTAATCTACTTTGGCAAACTTCATTTATTACAAACAACTGAAAATTAAACATGTATGGCCATGCAAAGCCCGAACGAAGAAAATCTCTGACAACACCGCCTATAAAATTAATTTTGAACAACTCTTCATGTATCTAAAAGTTCAATTGATCTTCATAAGATCAAAGGTAGTCTTTGAAGTGGTATGTGATGATCCCGAAGAGGCAGTGAATGATGGTTCTGACATCTGGCCCTGCTTTTCAAAATATCGGCGTTGGGTAATTAACTCTAGTACGATGCTAGCCACTTTTCATTTATTGGTCATTAAGCTGATGTATTTGCTGCCTTTTCTGCCTTCTGCTAGTATATGGTAATTGTGCTGCGTGCGTGCCCTTTGCCCAAGTCGACCTTATTTGGTCCATTTCTTTGTTGTGGTGATGTTTGGAATTTTCTCCACGTTTAACCTTATTTCTTCGTGAAATTAGCTTCAAACCTTGTACGCCCAACTTGACCTTTATTACACATAAAACAACATAAAAACTCGTTCACTCGAACCTGAAAATGCTTAGATCTTGGTTATGGAATACATCACATCTGCTCTGATATCGCATTTCGCATTTCACCGTTCTTAACTTTTCCTTAGCACTTGTCTTTTAAAATTTTCATTGTGCACATTGTGATTAGGTCCCACCGTACCTCACGTCTTACTTCAGTGTTCCATGGATTTTTACATTGTAATCCATTTTCCTCCTCCGATGCGACTTAACAATGAAAGGCCATGTATGTGGTTTCAAAATCCTTTGGAATGTGCCTTTGAAACTACATCACATCTGGGCCTCCATCGCACTTCGCAACATTTAAATTTTAACCATAAACTTAGCCTGTGAGATCTGCAATGTGCGACATGCGGGCCAGGCCACGTCATCTGCCATGTCATCATAAGTCAACTGCGATCAGTGGGGTCAAATATGCCACGTCATCTGCCATGTCACTGCCACGTCCTCTCACATCACAGATCGACAAATTTAACATTAGTCTTTGCACTTTTTTTCTAAAATCTGCGATCTATGATTGGGCACCACCCATCGCACATCGCACTTTAGCGATCTTAACATTTACCTCCCATGTCCATCCTTTAAACATTGCGATTTGCGATTGCGATCGAGAAATGGACCCCACCATAAGTTTCTCTAAGCGAGCAAGTGATTTTTAGTTAAAACATGGAAAAATTTGCCTGACCCATAATATGAAAGATTTCGAAGCCTCAGAGTTGTATAAGGGAAATGTGGGTCTTGCCAGTCTACACAACGCAAGTTAAAAATTTTAACTTGAGGGCTCTGTAAAGGGGTAAGTTGCGAAATGCGCGAAGTGAAAATGTGACGCACTAAGCGCGCAGAGGTGCGAACTGACTAAAGGTAAGGAAAATGAGAAATATGAAGGTTTGCACATGGTTTGGACAATGCGGTAAAGGTATGGCGGGTCCCACTTCATCGCATTGGCGGAAAAACAAGATTCAGCATAAGTCTTAAGAGGTAAGATTAAAAATCTGCGGGCTGCGAAGTGCGGGCAACAGGTAAGGTTTATGTTGCATACCAACGACTGTTTGGTGGGTGGGCGGAGCTATGGTATAGAACTTCGGACTTAGATAACAAGTGGGTTTTATACAAGGATAAGCCCGAGAATGGTTAGGCGTGTGTGGGTTTTAGGGTCAAACAGGGATTTAGGTCATTGGAGTACAAATTTTTTTAGTCAAATGAAGTTCAGAAGAAGCCAGATGGACTGAATGAGGGCAGTATCGACTTTTTCTCGCTATTACACTTACTCAGCAACCCTTTCCTTCTTCTATGAACTGAGAATGGCAGATGAATTCTTATGAAGCTCTTGGTAGTCAGGCTCTCCCTTTATTTCTCTAAGAATAAATGATAACCATGGAATATTATTTTCAGTGAGAAAAATATAAACAATAATCGGTCACCTGGTGATACTGTGAAATACAGGAGTCTAACAGTGGCTCCAGCTAGGGATGGCAGCTTCTTCAGGAGGTGTCAAGAACATCGTATATTAGTGGCCTGATCCATTGGGTCGATCCCAACTCTACAACCTGATCTACTACAACTTCTATGGCTAAACGCTTTCAAGCTGAATTCAACACTCTCTGCACACTGAAGTCTGGAACACACTTGACCCTGAAACTAAAAAGTAACCTGAAACTAAAAATTGGAAAAATGCTCAAAATAACGAGAGCTCAGTTGCACACCTACCTACCCAATCTATGATTCTAATCATTTTTTTCTTTTGGGGCACATTTAGACTTGCAGACCCTGACATCATTTTTTCTTTTGAATTTCTAACCTATAACCTATCCCTTATTTCTCCTATTGGTTCAGATTAGGCTGTTGAACCAATGTCATTTTATACCTACCTACTGATAAGCCAAGATTAAATGGTTTGACCAATCTTCATTTTCTAACTTATCAGCAGAAAATTCAAAATTGTACAATCATGCTTAAATTGTATGACTGCACAAAAATATTTTCAATAGTAGTGGCATTTTGATTTGCAACACTTTCAGAAATTTTAACATATTTTCTTATCATACTAGGCTTATGGCATTCACTTTAGGCTTCAACATTGTTCAACAGATTATTGAAAATTGTAAGGGTATGGTATTTACAATGGTAAAAGTTTTATCTGAGTTTTCAGCAAAAGTAATGTTTCAGCATCCTACCATTGACAAGACCCAAAACAACATTGTTCCATCCATCTCTTGCAATAAAAATGCATTATCTTCTCTTAATAATGTATGGGAATTTCCACAAGTTGTCAAACTTTCCATGCTTACCTTTATCTTCTCTTCTGGAATCCCATTTCACCACTTTATCTCCAATTGAAATCCTTTTCTTTTGTCCTTTTGTCAAACATTTTCTTCATATTCTCTTGCACCACTTGAGTTTTGTTGTACACCTCTTCTCTGGACTGCTGCAATCGAATGGTCTGGATTATTCTTATTTGCACATCATTTTCTTCAGCCTGCACTTCTTGAATGAGTTTCATGGCTGACATTCCTAAGGATGTTCAGAAAACTACATCCATTCCATAGACTAACTGGTATGGTGACATGCCAATTGATTTCTTAGTTGTCAATATGTCAACCCACAATGCATGCACCAATTTGTTATGATGGAATTTATTATTGTCTTCCAGAAACTTCTTGATGATGTTGACCAAGATCTTTTTGAAGGACTCAACTAGTCCATTACCTTGAGGGTAATAAGCTATTGAATGCCCCAAAGAAATGTGATATCTGTGGAAAAAATCCACCGTCTTCTTGGATTTAAAAGAAACAACATTATCTGTAATGATTTTCCTAGGACAACCAAATCTGGACAGGATGTTGGCTTCAAGGAATTTGATGATCACTAAGTCAATAGCAGTTCTGGCAGGAATGGCCTCTATCCATTTGGTAAAATAGTCTATAGCCGTAAGGATCCATTTATGCGGGCCAGAGGAGGAAGGGTGGATTTCTCCAATGAAGTCTAAACCTCATTACTAGAAAGGAGCTTAAACAGAGATTGGTTGTAAAGGCAGAGGCAACAACTTTATTTTTCCCTCAAAGATTTGGCATTTATGATAGATGGCTACCATTTTGTGGGTGTCTGGGAAAAGAGTAAGCCAATAGAAACCAGCTCTAAGGATCTTATTAGTAGTGGTTTCCAGTAGAGATGGCCTCCACAATCCCCTTCATGGAATTCTTTTGTAACCCTATCTGCAACTTCTTGTAGAAAAAATTTAAGCAATATGCCCCCAGAATATTTCCAGTACAAAACATTTTCTAGGATGCAAAATTTTACTGCTTTCAATTTCAAGAATCTAGCTTTTTTTTTGGACAAACCAGGAGGATCATTTAAATTAAATAGAAAATATAATATATCTGCATACCAACGAGAATTTAGGAATGCTTCCTCAATAGGTGGATTCGCTAGTTCCTCTTGTTCATCTAGTGAATGAATCATGTTAATATCTAGAGTTTGAAAAAAAAAAATCAACCATCAATTTGGCTAATCCTTGTCCCTGATTAATTTGGTGGGTCTGATCTCTAAATCATACTCCAAGATGACAGCAATCCACTTGCCTCTTTTTCCATCGGGATCCTGTGTTAGGATGTCTTTGACAACTATGTTAGGAACAAATGCAATGGTGTGTGAATGCAGAATGTAAACTCTTAAATCCTTCAGTGCTTTGATCAAGGCATAAGCCTAATTTTACACGATATTGTACTTCAAAGGTGCATCTCTTAAATCATGGCTGAAAAATGCTATGGGATTCTCTTTTCCATCCTTATTTTTCTGTAGCAATACAGTATCAATTGTGTGCATTGATGCAAAGGAGAAAATGATGAAATCCTTGGTGAAATCAGGGTTGATCAGGACCGGTGCTTTAGTGAGTGCCTGCTTTACCAGTTCAAAAGACTATTTAGCCTCCTTGGTCCACTTGACTCCTGAGTCTCTCTTGAGCATGTTAGTGATATTCCTCAAGAATTCTGCAAGGTTTGGTATAAACCTTCTTAAAAAAATTATCTTTCCAATGAAATATTGCATCTCCTTGATGTTTCTAGGATGAATTATTTGTAGTATGCCCTTAGTTATTCTAGGGTCAATCTTGATCCCTTCTTCAAATATGATGTGACCTAGGAGCTTTCCTTCCTCAAGACCAAATAATGACTTCTTAGGATTCAGAGATAGATCGTATTTTCTGCATTTTTCAAAAACTCTTCTTAAATGAGCCACATGTTCTTCATCATTTTTTACGTACAATGTAATATCATCAAGGTATATCATAATGAAAATACCAATTTCTTCTGAAAAAACAATATCCATTGCTCTTTGAAAAGTGGCACCAACATTTATTAATCCAAAGGGCATTTTTACATACATGAAGGTGCCCCAAGGAGTAGTAAAAGTTGTTTGAGGTTGATCATCTGGATGCACCAACACTTGATTGTACCCTGAAAATCCATCTAGAAGAGAGATTCTCTTGGAGCCCACCACCTTTTGCAATATGTGGTCCATCTTTTGTAAATGGTAGTTTTCCTTAAGTGATGCCTTGTTCAGATTTCCGAAGTCAATGCAGAGTTTGATCTCACGTGTCTTCTTTCTCGTAGGTACAATATTGGAAACCCAATCAGAGTACATTATTGGGACTATTATCTTGGCATCATACATTTTATTTACCTCCTTCTCGATCAGAGGCATTAGGACAGGGATTATCCTGTGCAGTTTCTCTTTGAAAGGATTTTGGTTCTCCTTGACTGGAATTTTGTGCTGGATAATATCAGTATCATAAGATTTCAGGTCTTCATAACTCCAGGAAAACACATCAATAAACACTTTTAACAAAGAAATGTATTTTTGCTTCATGGATGCGGGCAGTGTTTTGAGAACTTTATCATTTTGGGCTCCTGCTCACTGCCCATATTGTACTCCTCGATACTTGCTTCTATAGATTCCATTTTTGGTTTCCTAGCCACATCATTGAAATCAAATAGTTCCTCCAGAGGGACAAGTCCTCTAAGAAAGGTGTTGTCTCTGAATTGCAGTACTTCAAATTCCTTCTTTTCTAGATCATTGTGCATCTTTGTCCTATGTAGGTCTTCATTTTCTGAAAAATTAATATCAGAATTAGGAGGAGGTTCCCCCCTACATATTTTTTCTTTAATGGAGCAATCTTCTTCATAGTCCAAGTCCAAATTGGAATCTTCAAACTCACCCTTGAATTGCATGAATTTTTCAATATGTTTGTCGTCTCCAAAGACTTGCCAATACCTCATATTGTCAGGAACTGCTGGGTGGTGTTTGACCTGCACTATATATTGCTTGTTAGGATGAGGTAATTGACAAGTGTTGCCTGAAAATGCTAGCCCATTAGCCAGGATATTCTGATTTCTTGAAACTGCGGCAAGGTCATATTCTTCAAATGTTTTCAGGAGGTCTAGGGCAGCATTTTTGTATGCTCTCAATATGGGATGCTTGGCTGAATATTCTCCCTTGATTTGTTTAATGACCAGCTCAGAATCCCCATGAAAAGAGATCCTTTTGGCTCCTAATTTCTTCAGTAGTTGTAAACCCAAAAGGAGTGCCTCATATTCTGCTATATTGTTGGTACACTGAAAGTTTAGCTTGTAATAATTCCCTTCTGTGAGATTATTTTCAGTATTGCATACCCACACTCCTGCTCTTGAGCCAACTCTGTCACAAGAACCATCAAAAATCATGTTCCAAAAAGGTTCAAGTTCATACTTGTGTTGCACGATTTCCATTTGGTCTGATTGTTCTCTTTTCTGGTCTTCTTCTTCTCCGGCTACTTGTTCCTCAATATTTTCATCATTGTGAAGAATAAATGAGTCAAGGTCAGAATGGACAGAGTACAAGGGGTAGTTATGAGGCTTTTCTGGACTGCTCACCATGTATTTCATTAGAGTCTCCCTATACAATCTCCTGTGTTGGCTGAAAACTAGTATGGTAGCGTAAGTCATATCCATTTGGAGGGTGCCAGAAAGCTTGATCCCCATGTATGTGATAAAAGCATACCATATTTGGGAGGGATTTCATCCACCACTATGTCCATCACTAGACTCTTGTTTGGTATCTGGGCTAATGTAATACAAAGATATTTTATGAGGCCTAGACATTTAACTTTGTTGGAGTCAAATGAGTACAGGTCTTTGTAGGGTCTAGTTATCTCCAGGCCAAGCTTCTCCATAACTTCCTTTGGCATGAGATTATGATATGCACCTGAGTCTATCATGGAATTATGGAGGATTTTATCATGAAAATTAAAACTGAGATAAAATGAGGGAACACCTCCCTCTTGGAATTTACCCTCTACTTCTGGCCCAAACAAAAGTTTAGGTTTGTCATCATTTAGATTGACAGTGTCAGTAATTTCTCCTATGTTCAGTGATTTTAGGACTTGCGACCTATATGCATCCTGGTTTGCCAAGTCAGTGAGAGGGGCAGAGATTTTTTTTTTCGCAATTTCATTTTAAATGCTAAATGGTGTCTGTGTTTTTGGAAGATTCGAATCACTCTTCTCAAGCACTATTTTTGTAGCAACTTCAGATTGTTGACTTGTATTAGGGGTATCAGCTGAAATATTTTTGTTAGAGCTGACTATTGGTCTACTAGTGTTGCTTTCTAGTTCATTATTTCTAGGGATATTAGTACTTTTATTTGAACTCTCTGTTGTCTTCTTGGGATCAGCTTCAGGAGCCTTTTTAGCAGTGTTTTCAGAATTCTTTCTCTTGGGAATGCCTAAATTTTTCTTACTTCAGAGTTTATACTGTCTATGCACCTCCATGATGGAATTCTCGAATCCTTGTTTATAATATTCAGAATCTTCAAATTCTTCTTCAGTTTGAGTCAAAGAAAATAAATCTCATTCTTCCTCAGTGAGGAAAACAATATCTTCATTATTAATTCCCATTAGATTAATTTGACTTTATCCTAGTTCTTCAACTATCCCCTCATCTTCGTCAGCATAATTTTCTTGGAATGGAGGCATAATTTGTTGGTCAGGTCCTCTCTGTCTTATTTGAGGGGGGTTTCTTCTAAATTTTTGGTTTCTATTTTGAGGAGTTGGTTGATTTTCCCTAAGGGAAGCTCTCTCATTTAGGTTGATACTCTCCATCATTATCTCCATGGTTCTCATCAGGCTGTCAATCTTAGCATCAGATGTGGAGGTTGTAGGCTCTTCCCTAATAGCGAATCTCTTCTCATTTCTCATTCTAAACCTCTTTGCAATCATATTTTCTTCCACACTTGTTGCACCCCTCTTCATATCTTCTAATGTAGGAGGATCTCTTTCTCTCAACTAATAAGCCATCTCTGAGTTGAAACCATCTGGAAATTTCATTAGGGCTAAACCTTATGGGGGTTTCATGTGAGGGGGGAGGGCGTTGTATACACTATTGAACTCGGTACGTTAATCTTGCACACTCTCTCCAACATTTCTCTTGATGTTTTCATATTATGATAAGATTTGGAGAGGATTTTTCTTAACTTCCCATTTATTTATGAACAACTGATGAAGGGTAGGGAGGTAATGTATATTATTTGGGGTCAAGCCTTTAAACCACTTTCTTACTTCTCCCCCCCAAGATTTGGGAAAACATCCTCAACTTAATAGTTTCATTGTCTATCTCTTGACGATCAAAATATTCATCCATTTTATCCACATGTTGTTGAGTAGTGGCAGGACCATTTTCATCAAATAGGGGAATTTTGGACTGATAATATTGTGGCAGAGGCGCCAAAGGTAGTGGTAGTGCTAATGGAGCATACTAGGCTAGCATGCTTGGTGGTGGGGGAAACCAAGGGGGGTTAATAAGAGGAGAGTTGACTAAGGGAGGTGGTGGGTTGAATGGAGGAAGGTGGAAAGTGGGAGTATGAGTGGAGTTTTGGGCACTCTAGTGGGAGAGGTTCAAGGAAATGGTAGGAGTTGTCGATAGACTTAAGAAATTTGACTGAGAATGAGCAGACTTGGAAATAACATAAGGATTTGCTGCAATCAGAGTAGATAATTCTACAGACTATTGAAGATAAGTGTTATCAATGGCTGAGGTGAGCTATGTTACCAAACCTTGAAGGGAGTCAAAGTGTTGAAGAAGCTGAGAGTCAGTTTGAGTGGAGTTAAAGGCTTCCCCAATAGGACTCTGTTGTAGGATGGATAGGTCAAAAACTCTTTGGGCTATCCAATTTTAAGATTTGGTCCTGAACAAGCTTGTCTCAAAGTGTAATTTGAACTGGATATCCTGCAAGGTTGCAAGGTTTTCAGGGAGGGAGCTTGCTTTTTGAAGAGGCTTGCTAATAGTTGGATTCTCATATCTAGGAGTTTTTCTCAAAATCTTCTCTGGATTTTCAACTATTGCAAGGGGGTTTGGGTTAGGATGGGTGTTGAGTCTCAAATCTGCATCTTTTCCATACATCTTTCTAGACCTTTTTCATCCACCTGAACCTCCCAAGTTGTCAATATCATTGTATATTAATTGCAAAAGAGCATCTAACATGGTTTTTAACTATATTTTTGTGTCTACTGTTTGATTTAGATTTTGCTCATTTAGCTGCGAAATCTTGCCACTTTCCACAGCTGCTGCAACTTTCCGCAGCCATTTTGTGAAACTCTATGTTACAGGTGTCTTCAGGAGAAACGAGCCACATGGGCAAGTCAGAAATGATGTGGACATGAATCGTGTCCTATTGGCTCAAGAAAATTCATCTAGGGAGGCTGCAGTCAAAGGTGGCCAAATGGAAGTCAACCGTAGAGTTCCACGGTGACAGGACTCTGTTTCGTGTCACGTGGAGATCTATATGGCCATTTCTGAATTGCGGAAGACAAATCAACATCTGTACATGGCTCCATAGCCGAATTCAAACATCCACTCCTCATAGATTTACTCTTCAATACGGCCATGATCCTAGATCTGTGGACGTAATGGTCTACATGTTCTCCATCAGCATAAACTTTAGGAATCAGTTATATTTCCTCTGTTATAAATAACACGTTTGTACACGCATATTAGATTAGTCTCTGTTAGTTTTTATTAGTCTGCTCTGTAATGTGATTACGTTGCCACTGTGCCGTAATATCACCTTTCTGTTATGACTGCATTTTAATATAAGAAAACTCTGTTTCCAAACGTAATTCGTACTTGAAGATTGTTGCCAAGGCTGGTGTAGAGGGCCCCTGCACTCGCCAAGGTTCTGTGCATTATTGTATAGTTCTTGTTTTATTTCTTTAAAGCTCATTGTGCCATAATCCATTCACATGTTTATACATTGCATCTTTCATGGTATATATGCTTCATTTCTGTTTATAATATTTCATGCTTTCCATTTTACTTCTGTCTTTCATGTTTTATGTTATTAATCACTGATCAGTGTTCTTGTTTCAGGTTATAAATAGGCAGCCCGGGCATTTGCATAAATTTTTTACTAATGACATGGAATTAATATTGTTCTGCTGCTAATTTTCTTTTCTTAGTTTCTGTTTAATTTCATTACTGCTTTGTTATTTCAGTTTTTCTCATTTTCTTCAATAGTTAGATTTAGATATATTAAATTGCTCATAACATCTTTAGTTGCCTCCGAAAGCCACAACTGGACTGATGGTGAGGGATTGAATTATGAATGTGTAGTTTAATATTAGTTTCCTTTCTGCAAGTTAAATATATTAAATTTCTCATGACATCTTCAGTTACCTCCGAAAGCCACAGCTGGACTGATGGTGAGGGATTGAATTATGAATGTGTAGTTTGATATTAGTTTCCTTTCTGCAAGTTAGATATATTAAGTTGCTCATGACATCTTCAGTTACCTCCGAAAGCCACAGCTGGACTGATGGTGAGGGATTGAATTATGAATGTGCAGTTTGATATTAGTTTACTTTCTGCAAGTTAGATATCGAGTTACTCAAGTTGTTTATGGTTACCTCCGAAAATCATAGCTCGACTAATGATGACGGATCAGAAGATAAGTTGATGTAATTTGATTTAGATTTACTTTGTTGCAAATTTTGGATTTCTTTCAATATAGTTTCTTTTGTGTTTAGACATCAGCAAGGATAGTTTGGTTTTCATACTCAATAGTTCACTGTTTGATTTATTAGACTAACAGCACATTTTCATTTCAGCAGCACATTTTCATTTCCTTTCAAGTTTTGTCATTGTATGTTTCAAATTCCTTTTTAAGTTTCAAGATGGTAAATCATTATAGAGGATATCATTTCCTTGAACAATCATAACCATACTTGTTTTTATTTTAGAATTTCCATCTCACATTAGAAAACCAAAAACGACAAAAAATTAAGAAATAGGTTATCTTGCACATATAGTGCGCCGCACTTCATCAGCTTACGAATCCCGGATTGACAAATTAAATGCAGAAATTTAGGACACACTAAATTGACCAAACAATGGGATCTGGTAAATATTCTTCTGGAAGCCGAAATTCAAGCCCAAAGCACAAACAGGCTAAATATTTTTTGAAAAAACTAATCTATAGAAAATATTTAAATCACTCAGTAATTCGACTGGGGTTTCTGAGTTCGGATGAAATATGATCTTTTCAATAAGTTCCCTAGTATGGTCTCCATTATGTTAGCACTCTATAATTTAGGAGATTGGCAAGACTAAACTATAAAGCACAACATCAAAAAATTTGGAGTCCAAAACCTAGCCTTCCTAGAGTTAGAGAGGGCTCTCTCCATTTTTATGATTTAACTTCATGATTATAAGTGTTGATATTAGGTTAGTAACAATGATGGGGGTTGTTTGTTTGATTGATTGGGTGGTTGGATAGCAAGTCTGTAGGGACTATTCCATTGGGTTATGGGGTCAAAAGGTCGGAATGGCACATCAACATCCAAGAGCATCACAGGGCAAGCTAACTGTTCTAAATGGATCTTAAGAGTTGTATGAATTATGAGGTGAAAGAAATAGTGAGCTTCAACAATGACTAAACTGAAGTTAATAATTATTTAATCAAACTTCAGCAGAAAACATTTAGACTGTAAATGAAAATAGAATTAAGGTGCTCAGACAGTAAATCTTAATCTAAAATTTCTGATTTACAATTAGATGAATAGAGACACAGCCGGGAAAACAGTGGAAACATTTGAAACAGAGAAGAGGTGCTTCACCATTTTGACACAGCTCAAGAATCCTGTAGCAGTATTTGATTATTGATGTCCAGCTCTGAAATTACGGTGTTCCAATAGATTAGTTCTTACAATGCAGGGGCTAACAATATCCAACCCTTCAAACTAGAAGTTCAAGGAGTATTTAACTAACAACTTAAGTCAGTTTCGCTAATATACTTTGGCAAACTTAATTTATTACAAACAATTGAAAATTAAATAGGTATGGTCATGCAAGGCCCGAAAAAAGAAAATCTCTGACAACACCGCTTGTAAAATTAATTCTGAGCAACTCTTCATGTATCTAAAAGCTTCAATGGCTCTTTGTAAGATCAAAGGTAGTCTTGGAAGTGGTATGTGATGATCCTGAAGAGGTAGCGAATGATGGTTTTGACATCTGGCCCTGATTTTCAAAAGATCGACGTTGGGTTATTAATTCTGGTGCGGTGCTAGCCACTTTTCATTCATTGGTGATTATGTTGATGTATTTGCTTCCTTTTCTTCTTTTTGCTGGTATATGGTAACTTTTCTGCGTGTGTGCCCTTTTCTCGAGTCCACCTTAGTCGGTCCATTTCTTTGTTGCGGTGACCTTTGGACTTTTCTCCACGTTTAACCTTATTTCTTTGTGAAATTAGCTTCAAACCTCGTACGCCCGACTTGACCTCTTTTACACATAAAACAGCATAAAAAATCGTTCACCCGGACTTGAAAATGCTTAGATCTTGGTTCTAGAATACATAGCATCTGCTTTGATATCACACTTTTCATTTCACCATTCGCAAGTTTTCCTTAGCACTTGTCTTTTAACATTTGCATTGTGCGCATGGCGATCGGGTCCTATCGTATCGCACATCTTACTTTGGCGTTCCATTTATTTTTACGTTGTAATTCCTTTTCCTCCTCCGATGCGACTTAACACTAAAAAGACCCTGTATACGGATTCGAAATCCTTTGGAATGTGCCTTTGAAACTACATCACATTCGGGCCTCCATCGCACTTCGCAACTTTTAACTTTTAACCATAAACTTAACCTATGAGATCTGCAATGTGCGGTACGCGAGCTAGGCCACGTCATCTACCACGTCACTGCCAGATCATCATAATTCAAATGCAATCAGTGGGGTCAAAGCCACGTCATCTAATACGTCACTTCCACATCTTCTCACATTGTAACTTGATGAATTTAACATTAGTCTTTGCACTTGTTTTCTAAAATTTGCAATCTGCGATTGGGCCCCACCCATCGCACATCGCACTTTGGAAATCCTAACGTTTACCTCCCGTGTCCATCCTTTAAACATTGCAATTTATATTGTGATCGGGAGATGGACCCCACCATAAGTTTCTCCAAGTGGGTAGGTGATTTTTAGTTAAAACGCGGAAAAAGTCGCCCGACCCATAATATGAAATATTTCGAAGCCTCGGAGTTGTATAAGGGAAATGTGGGTTCCACCAGTCTGCATATCGTAAGTTAAAATTTCTAACTTGTGGGCACTGTAAAGGGGTAAGTTGCGAAATGTGCGAAGTGTGAAATGCGATGCACTAAGCGCGGAGAGGTGCGAACCGGAGAAATGTAAGGAAAATGAGAAATATGAAGGTTTTCACATGGTTTGGACAATGCGATAAAGGTATGGCGGGTCCCACTTCATTGCATCAGCAGAAAAACAAGATTCAACATAAGTCTTAAGAGGTAAGGTTAAAAATCTACTGGCTGTGAAGTGCAGGCAATAGGTAAGGTTTATGTTGCATACCAATGACTGTTTGGTGGGCGGACGGAGCTATGGTATAGAACTTCGGACTTAGAGAATGAGTGGGTTTTATACAAGGATAAGCCTGAGAATGGTTAGGTGTGTGTGGGTTTTAGGGTCAAACGGGGATTTAAATCATTGGATTACATATTGTTTTAGGCAAATGAAGGTCAAAAGAAGGCAAATGGACTGAATGAGGGCAATATGGACTTTTTCTCACTATTACACTTACTCATCAACCCTTTCCTTCTTCCATGAACTGAGAATGGCAGATGAATTCTTCTAAAGCTCTTGGCATTCAGGCTCTCCCTTTCTTTCTCTGAAAATAAATGATAACCATGGAATATTATTTTCAGTGAGAAAAATCTAAACAATAATTGGTCACCTGGTGATACTATGAAATACAGGGGTCTAACAAGCTCTAATGTCATGAAAAATCTTCTGAAGAAAGGAAAGCAAGGTGTAATTTCACAATTATGCTCACTAGAAGTTCCAACATCAAAATCATCTATTTCTTCAGATCTCCAAAAATTCTTGGACAATCATTCCAAGGTGTTTGAAACTCCCAAAGGACTCCCACCTATTCGTGATCATGATCATGTTATTCATTTTATTCCATGAATTTTTCCTCCAAACATCGAGCCTTACATATATCCTTATTTCCAAAAAAGTGAAATTGAACGTATGATTGCAGAAATTTTAGAGGCTGGTATAATTCAACCTACTCAAAGTTCTTTTTCTACTCCAGTAGTATTGGTGCACAAGAAGGATTGATCAGGCGCATGTGTCCAGATTATAGGGAGCTCAACAAACTCACTATTAAAGATAAATTTCTCATTCCTGTGACTGATGAATTATTAGATGAATTACATGGAACAATTTATTTTACCAAGTTGGATCTCCTTTCAGGATATCATCAAATTAGAATGAAGACTAAAGATATTCCAAAAACATCATTTCGAACTCATGAGGGTCATTATGAATTTTTGGTCATGCCTTTTGGCCTTACTAATGCACCTTCTACATTTCAAGGGTTGATCAATTCCATTTTCAAACCCTTCCTTAGAAAATTTATGTTAGTATTTTTTGATGACATACTAATCTACGACAGGTCTTGGAAGGATAATGTTCAACATGTTGACAAGGTGCTCAAACTATTGGAAGAGAAACAATTATATGCAAAAACCTCCAAATATCTCTTTGGAGTGCAAGAGGTGGAATATCTTGGTCATATTGTATCTCACGAGGGTGTTAAGGTAGACCCTAACAAAATTAAAGCCATTAAGGAATGGAAATTCTCCACAACCATAAAGAAGTTGCAAGGATTTCTCGGGTTAACAGGGTATTATCGCAAGTTTGTTAAGAATTATGGAAGAATAGTAGCACCTCTAACAAAATTATTGAATAAAGATGCATTTTCATGGACTCCTGAAGCAACTAAGGCCTTTTATAATATTGAAGAGGCAATGTGCCTAGCACCGGTATTAGGTACGACGGACTTCACAAAAACCTTTATTCCGGAATGTGATGCCTCAGGAAATGGAATTGGTGTGGTTTTAATGCAAGAAGGAAAACCCATTGCTTTTGAAAGTCGTCCAATCAAAGGAAAGTATTTACATAAAGCTATTTATGATAAGGAAATGTCGGCAATACTACATGCACTAAATAAATGGTGACCTTACTTAATGGGAAGACATTTCAAGGTAAAAACTGATCATGATAGCCTTAAATACTTTTTGGAACAAAGAATATCTTCAGAAGAGCAGCAAAATGGGTCACAAAGATGGTGGGTTATGACTTTGAAATCATCTACAAAAAAGGGAAGCTAAATGTTGTTGCATATGCACTCTCAAGAAAGGATGAAGAGGTGGAAGCATTTCTTTGTGCCATTCCATTATCCAACCAGATTGGATAACCGAAGCAAGGGATGAATGGAAGAAGGACGAAGAAGTGTGGACACTCATTCAAAATTTGCAGCAAGATAATAGTACATCTGATACATTTAGTTGGAAAAATGATTCCTTATGGTACAAAGATTGCTTATATATTTGTAAGAATTCCCAACTAAAACAAAATATTCTTTTGTAATTGCACAGATCTCCCTTAGGAGGACACTCTAAATTTTTAAAAACTTACCACAAGGTGAAGAAAGATTTTTTTGGGATGGCCTTAAATCTTATATTCAAAATTTTGTGGTGGAATGTTTGGTTTTCCAGCAAAATAAATTTGAGAAAATTAAGACCCTGGGTCTTCTACAACCTTTATCCATTCCAAGTCAAATTTTGGGGGAGATTTCAATGGATTTTATCATAGGTTTACCTAAGTCCGAAGGAAAGAGTGTCATCATGGTGGTAGTTGATAGACTTACCAAGTATGCACATTTTTGTGCATTATCTCATCCATTTAAAGAAAGTACAGTTGCTACTGAATTTATGGAAACAATTCAAAAGCTACATGGAAACCCAAAGATTCATTAGGGGAATTTTGAGGTCTAAAATGGGCCTCCTAAGAAAAATGTACAACCAAAATAAAATTTATAAGAACCAATAGGATTCAAGATGATGATGGCAACCATGGGGGATGATTCACCATTTTTTAAGTAAAAGGGTAAAAATATTAAAAAACAATAAAATAAAAAAACTATTTTTTCAAGTTGTATTTTCAACTTATCTCCCAAATTTTTTACTCAAATTTCGAGCGGGACTACTCGTTGGATGAAAAATTTAATTCCTCATCCAAGGAGTACCCATGTTGCATACTTTCGATGGACCCTACTATGTGAAAAATGAGAAATACATGAAAAAACGTGATTGCAATCGCGTTTTTCATGTATTTATCATTTTTCGTGTAGTAGGGTCCATCGAAAGTATGCAACATGGGTACTCCTTGGACGAGGAGTAAAATTTTTCATCCAACGAGTACTCCCACTCGAAATTTGAGTAAAAACTTTGGGAGATAAGTTGAAAATACGAGTTGAAAAAAGTACTTTTTTCTTTTTGCCCTCTAAAATTTGATGATGTCATCAAATCTTATTTTATTATTTCCACTATTATTTTATAATTTCCTTAGGAGGCCCATTTTAGATCTCAAAATTCCCCTAATGATTGTAAGCGACGCAGATCCCATTTTTACTAAAAAACTTTGGACATAATTATTTTCTTATTTGGGTACTCAACTAGATCATAGCTCATCTTATTATCCACAATCCAATGGGAAAACTGAGATAGTGAACAAATTTTTGGAAGGATATCTTCGTTGTCTTGTATCCGATAAAAAAACACAATGGGTCAAGTGGTTACCTCTGGCTGAATGGTGGTTTAACACTTCCTTCCATATTGTAGCAAAAACCACCCCATTTATTGCACTTTATGGATATCATCCACCATCCATAACATCATCTTTAAGAGAAAATTCTAAGGTTAAAGTAGTGGAAGATCACATCGAGCATCAACAAAAAGTTCTCCAACTCTTAAAGGATAACCTAAATTTGGCACAAAATTGAATGAAACAACAAGTAGATCAACATCGCAGCGAGATAAGTTTTGGTGTAGGAGACTAGGTATTTTTACGGCTAGCATACAAACAAATGTCCCTCAAGCAAGCTAATAAGGATACTAAAGTATCCCCAAAGTACTATGGTCCTTACAAGGTGTTGCAAAAGATTGGTGCTATAGCATACAAATTGGAGCTACCTCCTTCTTTTCGAGTGCATCCAGTTTTCCATGTTTCATGCTTAAAGAAGGTTATAGGTGACAAACCTCCAGTTCAAAAAATATTGCCAGAACTTGAAGAGGAAGGAAAAATCATATTGAAACATGAAGCAGTCACGGAAATAAGAACTTGACAGCTACGAAATCGATCAATTTCAGAGTATCTCATCAAGTGGAAGAACTTACCCACTAAAGATTCAACATGGGAGGATGAGAATTTTATACAGAAGCATCCAGAGCTACTCAAGCGTTGAGGACAACACCTTTTTGAAGGGGAGGGGCATGTTAGGTCCCTATATTACTAGTTTAGTCCCTTATTGTTGTTAGTGTAGCCCCCTTATTGTTATTGTTGTACCCCTGTAACCCCCGTATCGTTATTATTGTGCCCTTACATTATTATTGTTAGGTCGGCTAGGATTATATTATGACCCCATGGACTCCTATATATAGAAAGGAGGTTTTGTCATTTGTATCATCCAATAATTGTTTATTTATGTCATGTAAACCCCCTCGAAGTGGCTTATTTCTAAGGCATTGATCTCTCTTTCCTCGTATTTTTGGAACTGGTTTCATAAAATTTTGAATTCACTTGGTTGTGGAATTTAAATGAATTGGGATGCATGGATAATGCATGCTAATTTTGTGTAATTGTATGTCTTCCCTATTTATTGCATTTTTCCTCTGTTAAACGTATGCTCATTTTCTTTAATTTCCTCTACATGCTATAAGTGATTTTGTAACATCCCTCATGTTACCACCTATTTTTTGTAATGTTAAAATTATGACTGTGTAATGATATCATGGAGGCCATGGTTGGTTAAGACATTGTGTGTAAATTGCAGAAAATCCACATCAATTCAATTGATCTTGTAATATTCTAAAAACAAATACTTGAATCTATTCTACAAATTTTGGAAACCAATTATGATCACACAATCACATGGACAACAAAGATAAATAATTTGAATCGCACACCACAAAGATTTATCTGGGGAAATAATCAGCTAAAAACCTTTCTATCTGTATATTTCATAAGTCAAGAATATGAAACAATACAATGCTTCTCTCAGGCTTGAGAGATCTCTTCACTATCTCTGACTGTCTCATTGTTTTGGTTCAATACTTAACCAATTTCTTGCCTCTGGATGCCCTGCCTTGCTTGCGCAATCCCTAAGGAAATTCAACCCCTATTAATTAGGAAATTCCCAATTAATGATTGTGCAATACATCTAAGTGCTTATGTTGACTCCATGCACCACTTGTACAATTTTCTAATTATACAACTAATAATATACTTCCCTTTAATTCCAATCTCAACTGGGCCTTCCTTAGAACTGACATGAAACAACTATTTATAGTGAATTATCAGTTATCTGATTGATCGCTACATATGAATTAAATCATATTTAATTCACTGGACCTCTCACTAGTTCCTCAATCAGTTAGAACTAGTTAAATTGATTTTAACTCAAATCTTAAGTTAAATAACTAAAACTCAAAATAAATTGTAACTAGACCCATTAAAACTTAGAGAGAGCTCTACATGCCTCTACTTTGACCCTCAACTCGAATTGACTGGGCTAACTAAGACTTCCCGACTTAGTTAACTCGTACAAGCTGTCATGCGTTGTGGAATTACAATTTCCTTCTAATTTAATTAAGGGAGAATTCAATGAGAAGCCTTTTTTATTGTCAGTTTCAATATTTATTGTTGCAAATTTCAACACTTCCTCTCAACAAGAAAAGAATTCAACTCTATCCTGATCCGGTACCTTTGGAATGTTATGCATGCAACACTTCTCTCTAGTACTGTTTCTACGTAAACTTCTGAAATTGAAAAGAATCCAAATTGAATCAATTGTGACCAGTATGATGCATTTGTGACCAGAGTCTTCGACTGCTACTAGCTATTGCACTGTCTACTGAAGACTCTGTGTCGTTGTTGAATCTTCTCTACACTCACGAGTATCTGACTACTGCTAGTCTTTGCATCTATCACTATGAAATTTGATTGCATCAACCATCATTGATCCATCCTGCTACTATGTATTGTGGGTCCCCATAGCAAGGTAATGATCCATGATACAAAACATATCAATGGAACCTGCCCAAATTTCTTCACTCTTGGGACTATTGCTTCATATGCCCCACCTCTCACCTGGAGGTATGGTTGCATGTGCTCCCTCTTCCCACTTAGCTCAAAATTTCCTCCTACTGGAGGTCCCTGCTTGAGTGGATGTCTCCACTCATTCTCCTCTATGCTTCTCTAATTGTGGTTGCTCCATAACTTTTTGAGGCTTCTTCTAAGGCTGCATGTTGAGAGGTAATTCATGCTCCCTATCAACCACCAAGTCTCTAACCTCTACCTTGCTCCTCAAAGATTTTCATACATCTTCAACCTTTAGAGAATATAGGTTCTTGACTCGCACACTGATATGCTTCACCCGTATCATGGAAATGTGTCTAAGGAAAGCCTTTCCTTTTCTAAATATCACATCATAGCCACAGTCTTCCAATACCGCTATGGAAAGGAGATTCTTCTTTAATCCTGGAACACACGACACATATATGAGTCTAAGAGGGGAGCCAGACTCCCTTTGAAAGGTAACAACATTGATTTCAGTCGCGCTATACCTCACATCATCTCCAAACTCTATGTTCTACTTGAGGTATTTCTCCTCCAAGTCACTGAAGAGATATTTATTTCCCGTCACATGGAACGAGGCGTCACTGTCGAGATACCACATGCATCCCATTAAATTTCTTTCCATGCATGCAATGAGAGTGAAATAAATTTCTAATTGTGAAGTTAGAGCTTCACTTGATACTACTACTACAGGCTCCTTCTTTCCCACCTTCCGTGGAAATTTCATGGCATAGTTCCCGAACTCGTGACAGTGAAAACACTTGATCTTGGAAAAGCCTTTCTTTCCCTCTTCTCCTTGGGATTTTTTTCCCTTAGCTTTCTTTCCTTTACTAACTAATGCAAAGTCTTCTTCCATTTCTTTGGAAGAGGTCTTGTCTCTGGTGTTTCTCCTACTCTCTTCCTACACCAAGTTGGACCATAATCACTCCCACTCTAGTAGCTTCTCCCTCCCGTTTACCGAATCTTGGTAGTTGTGCCAACTCTTGGGAAAGCCTATAAGTGCTAGGCTCACCAGATCATCATCGGCAATGGTAACACCAACACTTCCAAGCTCATCTCGACATAGGGTGAACTTGGTTAAGTAATGTGGTATTGTGTCACCCTTCTCTAAATTGATTTTTCCGAGCTTGTCCTTTAGCGCCAGCTTCCTGTAGTCATTTTTATTCTGAAATAAATGTGCTAAGGCCTTCCACATAGCATATGGAGTTTCCTTTCCATGAAGGTTCAATACAATATGATCTCAAACAGCTTCTAATAGAATCCTTCTCGCCTTTGCTACATTCTTCTTCGATGCATCAAGATTTTGAGCATCTATTGTTGTGGGTCTAGGAATATCACTGTTGATCTGAAAATGAAAATATTTGTTTTTTTTTTCAAAGTATTCATTTCCATTAAATTAAGTGTGAAAAGTGATTGGATAGTATTGCAAGTGAAACAAAGTGTTTTTGTTAACTGTTTATGAACTTTGGTGTGAGGGAGTGTTGTTTTAATTTAATTTTTAAAAACTTTAATCTGATTAACACAACAGAATAACTTCACCATAAACACACAGCAACATGATGAGGCAGTTCACCCCTCCTGAGCTACATCTGTCGGGTCCAAGGCTCCCAATGGGCATGTACTTGCTATATTATGATGTTAAAATTGGTAATACAGTGAGAAAAAGGCCTAAACAGAAAAAAATAGCTATGAAAATGGATTCAAAACAGAAAAAGAAGCTAATAATGACTCTGATTTCACCTAAAACAGTGAAGTGTAGTCCAATGCAGATCCATTTCCCTCAAGGCCCTAATGGCTTCCCAAGCTTCTATGAAGTGTAAATGGCTGAAATACACCTCTGATGGCTCTGAAACTTGTTACAATGGCTCCATAATGCTAAGAATACTCGAAATCAAAAAACAAATCGCTCCAAAAGGTTCAGTAATGTGAAAGTTATGCCCAACTGAAGTTTTGTCCAAGTTGGCCTAAGGAAACTCCACCAAAATTGGAGTGACTGCAGTTAGGCCCATTAATTTTGGCATAAGTGCCTAAAAAGGTAGACTCCACCCATTTTTGGTTGCGCGGTTTGGGTGACAATAAATGTTAGGGTGGTAGTGG
The DNA here is from genome assembly GCA_034641835.2 of Pinus albicaulis. Lineage (NCBI taxonomy): Eukaryota > Viridiplantae > Streptophyta > Pinopsida > Pinales > Pinaceae > Pinus > Pinus albicaulis. Next base: position 1,159,969,182 of record CM076581.1, on the reverse strand, counting down.
TCACATGGACTGACTACCCCACCGCCGGCGGAACCGTTGAGCCAACGATTATGAAACCGTGGCATAAATGTTAATGTAACCTCCGCACATGTGAATGCCTTCATAGCTGAACCATCAGGATTTGTTGACCACCATACCTTTTCCACCGCTGTTTCTTCGTGACCCATGCTCATTCAGCTCCGACCCGCGGGTAGACACCACCCGGGGCTCCGTTCACAACCAACTGTCGTGTGCACTGCTGGCCCGCTCATTCAGCCCTGACCCGTCACATGCACTACTGAACCATTTCCCGTTCAGACTCTGCCCAACCATTTCACGGGTCGACACTACCCGCGGGTGACCCATGCCCAACCGGGTCGAGTCGGGTCGGCCTGAATGAACAAAAAAAAATTCAACCTCCAATTTTTATTCATATTGAACCTTTAGGCCTGGGGCCACATGGCAGCCTCTGGGCAGGCCACGTGGCACCCACTGATAGGCCATCCCCATTTTATAAAAATAAATGAAATTTTCCATTTCACAATAATTCTGAATATGCCATAATTTTGTTTTCCAAAGTGCTGTTTTGAAGGTTACTAGAAAAAATTAGAACTTGAATATCTTCGACATGCGACATCGGATTTGAGTGTCGTTCATGGTGTTAGGATTGTAATGATGAACACTATCCGGTCGATCAATTTATTACCATTTCTTAGCAGTTCCAAATTTGAGCATTTTTTCACTTAGGACACGATCACTTGATCAATTGTCTATGAACTCCTTTAGCTTTTTTCCTTCCAAAAACTCTTTTATATTTTCTTCCAAGCTATGTAATTTGAAGCTTTTTTCCTACTCTCATACCATTTTGAAAATCCACATAGATTCAACTGATCTTGGAATATTCTAAAACAAAATACTTGAATCTATTCTACAAATTGCGGAAACCAATCACGATTGCACAATCAGATGAACAAGAAAGGGAAATAATTTCAATCACACAACACAAAGATTTATCTAGGGAAAGCCTCAACTAAAAACCATTTCCCAAATAAAAACCATGTTATTTGTATATTTCATAAGCCAAGAATATGAAATAATACAATTCTTATCTTAGGCTTGAGAGCTCTCTTCACTATCTCTGATTGTCTCACTCTATCCTAGGCCTACTTTGGTTCAATACTTAACCAATTTCTTGCCTTTATATTCCTTGCCTTGCCTGCAAAATCCCTAGGGAAATTCGACCCCTATTAATTAGGAAATTCCCAATTAATGATTGTGCAATACATCTAAGGCCTTCTGCTGACTCCATGCACCACCCGTACAATTTTCTAATTATGAAACTAAAAGTACACTTCCCTTTAACTCCAATATCAACTGGGTCTTCCTCATAACCGACATGCAACAACTATTTATAGTGAATTATCAGTTATCTATTTGATCAATGCATGTGAATTAAATCATATTTAATTCATTGGAGCTCTCACTAGTTCCTCCATCATTTAGAACTAGTTAAACTGATTTTAACTCAAATAATTAAGTTAAATAATTACAACTCAAAATAAACTATAATTGGACCCCCTAAAAATTAGAGAGAACTCTCAATGCCTTTAGCTTGACCCTCAACTCATGCTTGAGCTAACTAAGTCTTCCTAACTTAGTTAACTCATACAAGATGTCATGTGATGTGGAATTACAATCTCCTTCTAATTTAACTAAGGGAAAATTAAATTAGAAGCCTCTTCTTGTTTCCATTTTCAATATTTCTTGTTGCAAATTTCAACATAAACATAATATAAATTAAATGTGAATTTTAATTGGTTGGCCCAAAGAGATGAACACACAGATCCAAGTCTGAGGAGATCAGATAAGTGTGCGAGTGGTGTCTGGTGGCATAACAAACGGAACTACCACCTCATATTGGAAGTATGGTGTGCATGGTTCCAGCTAGCTGATGTTGGCATTGGTTCGTTATGGAAGCTATCTCATGTTGGCATTGATGTCAACCCTATGATGATCTACCTGATGTGTCGATGCCTTTCTTGTCACATGGTTGCAGCTAGTTGAGTTGGAATTGAGTTGATTGTATTCCATTGATCTAAACTGTATGATATAACACTCATGATGTATAAATGATGTCATTTGTGTGGTTCACGGTTTTGGATGTATGAGTGTTTTCATGACCTAGTACACAATTGGTCTAGTGTAGGAACTAGAGGATGATTAGACATGGTTGCAGGACACATTATGATGATGTTAATATAGGTAGAGGTTGCTTCTACAAGTATTGGAGATGGTTGCTCAGGTGTCCATGTTGTTGAGTTGCCACACTTGATGAGTTGGCATACTAGGTCTCCATGCTTATAATCAAAGAGATGAATTTTTGTATTGATGGTTTCGCCTCATGATGATGATGATGATACAAAGGTGTTACAGTTCTATTCAGTGGTGTTGCATCTTGTGTAGATTTCAGAGGAGATTAGAGCACTTGTTGTCACTCATGCCAACCGTTGTTTGTTGAATTCTAGGTCAACTTGGCAGTGACACTTGGGAGACATGTTTGATCCAATTGCAAAGGTTCTATTGAGCTTGAGAAAGGCTTGGAGGTTTTTACATGAGTTGGAGAAGATTCTCAATCATTTGGTTGAGGTTATGGACTGAGGTTTTTTTTTTCCTTAATTTTTTCCCCAACCACACCCATGCAAGCCTCTGCATGCAGTTGAAAGGCTCTGACAACTAGCAGACAAGTTTCTGCATGCAGTTGCAACCCATATCAGCTAGTTTTGTGCGTGTGGTTGAAATTTCATGAAAATATCTCTGGATTCCTCGTGAAAATCATATTTAATTTGGCATAGAAATTACTAGAGTCTCCTAGATTAATTTCTAAAGGTATGGAATGGTTTGAAAAGTTCCTCCAATGATGTGAACACCTTTAGTGCATAAGTAGTGGTGATAGTGGATTGATTTTGTTAACTTTGTGAACCTTTGATCTCAGTCCAAAAGTGAAATTTACCCTACATATTTTATATTATACGTTTTGGAGTTGGTTGATGGTTGATTATGTGATAGGGTGAGTTAGAGAAGGCTACATTGTGTGTGATTTGAAATGTGTGAACAAAATATCTTATACAGAGATAGACAGTAGGGGCTTTTATTGGTTATTTCACCTTTACTAGAAAGGATGAAACCAAAAAATTTTGGCCCTCTTACTGGCTCTGCCTAAATAAATATGAAGTAAACACTAAATCGATCTGGCAATGAAATTATTTGTTTATGTTTGCAAAGTATTCATTAACCAAATTTTATGTGTGAATAAGCAAGTTCAAGTATTCTGCAATGGAAGTAATGTGGTTTGAAGTGAAACAAATGAGTTTTGATCACTGTATAAGTCTCATTGTGAAAAGTGGACTTATTAAAAATTATTGTTTAATGTAGTAAACTCTGGAAAATAGCAACAAAAATGCACAGCATAACAGTAAGCATTTGTTTAAGCAGTTCACCCCTCTCTTGGGCTACCTCTGCTGGGTCGAAAAGCCTCCAAATAGGTTTTTCCCTCTTTCATTAATGCTCAAAATAAGTATTACACTATGAAGAAAGCCTCAAAAGGCTAAAATAGCTGCAAATTCAGAAACAGAGTACTGGAAATAGTAAAAATTGACTATTCATTCACCTCAAACTGATGAATATAGTCTAAAACAGCTGATCATTCACCTAGCCCTGGTGGCTCCACAAGAAAATTTTCTGATAAAAACAATGACAGAGTTCCCTGATGGCTTTGCAACCTATACCAACAGCTTTAGAATTCTTCAATACCCCCAAATCAAAAAAAAAATCGCTCCAAAAGGACTTCCCTAGCCAAAGTTATGACTAACTGAAGTTTTTTCCCAGTGTGCCCTTGACAAGCTCCACTAAATGTGGAGCACTGCTAGATAATCCCGCTAAAATAGGGGCGGCGCTAAATTTTTGGCACTCTGCCATAATGACTGCCAGCGTTGAGGGCTAAAGAGTAGGGCCACGGGGGTCCATAGGACCGCACCCGTCGGCCATATTGTTATGAACTTAGAGTTAAATGTGAATCAACCATATTGTAAACCATATATAATAACCCCCGGGCCTATAAACACGTGACCATAACCCATGTAATGCGCGCCAATGGAGTTTAGCTCCTGGTTCCGAGCAGCGAGTCACATGATGGAGGGGGCTGGCCCCCTTTCGGGCCCCGCCCATATTAAATTTAAACTTTAAATACAAATTCTTGACCATACATATCAATACTTGCTCATAGCCCATACGGTTCGGCCGCCCGGTTGCTACCGCTCCGACCCGGGATCGATTCCTATCCTCGACACATAATTTTTCCACAACAAAACAATTTCATTCGACCTCTTGGGGCCACGTGGCGCCCGTTGATTGGAAGCCAGAGGAATATTCCATAGAATATTACTTGGAATATTCCCAAAATATTCTGTGGAATATTCTTTCTTAAATAAAAAAACTTTTATAAAGTCAAACTGGCCATCATTTTTTTTTTAAACTAAAATTGGCAAACTTCAAAGCTGAATAACTTTCTCATACAGCGTCGGTTTTCAGTGCCATTCACGTCTACAGGATCGTTTTTCTAAGCTCTTTCCAGTCGTTCTAGTTTGGACCAATTCTGAGAAACTAAATGTTTGAGAATTTTTCCACAAAGGACTTGATCTCCTGATCACACCTCCCAAATGGGAAGCTTTTGGACCCAAAAATCTCTCTGATTAGTGAAAATGATGATGTGGAGACTGATTCTCCACTCTTCCACCCTAGAATAACTAAAATCTACCCGATTTCATCAAATGGAGCTTTTGAGAAAATTATAAACTGTCTCTGGAATCAATTGATCGACCATTGCTAAGATTGACGAAGTCATGATGCAAATGATTAAAATTTGCAGAACATCAACTGTAATTTGCAGAAAACAAAATTTTTCTACACTGATCAAACTTCCCATAAGACTTAAAATAACTTTCACCTTGCAAACTATTCCCATGGCGAATTCTACCATACTGAAACCAACTTTTTCCCATGTTGAATGGTGTGTCCTTCTTGCTTGCACTGCTTTGCTTTGACACTTCATTCACTGCATTGGCTGACCCAAAAGGTAATTTGTGCAACATAACATCATCTTTTTTCAAAGACAAACTGTTATCAAACTGAGAAATATTATTAGCAACATCATAAAAAGGTGAATGCTCAAAATATGGTCGTTTCAACATTAACAACGTTAGATTTTGACTTGCATTAACCAGTATTTTCAATTGACTTGCATGGAGTAAAGAAGATTCCAGCTTCTTCTTGTGAGCTCTCACAATGTACTCTTTACCATATTTGAACAAGTGATACTTGTTTTCATGGCGATGAAAGATGGCCTTCCTGTCAAATAAGTAAGGACTTCCCAAAACAATTCCTGGGATATCAAGCGGCACCAGATCAAGTTCAACTATGTCAATAAAGTGTGCAGTTATTGCAAAGCACAATATGCACTTCCTTGAAACTTGCAAATTGGCATCCTTGCATATCCATCCAAGTGGATAAGGCTTCAGATGTGGAATGGTCTCAAGTTTAAGCTGCTTGACCAAGTGTTCAGATATGAGATTCGCTTGTGACCCACTATCAAACAGTGTGTCAATTTTGGTATGTTTTGAAATTACCCTCACATGGAATAGCTCTATCCTCCTCTTTTCTTCATGAGTATCTTTGTGACAATTCAAAGAGCTAGAACTGGGATTTGTGTTTTGCACCACTTCTTTCCCCTTAATGTTCTTTAAAACCATGGCGATGCTTTTTGTCTCATCTCTTGAGTCTGACCCTAAGTCTTGCTCAACTGTTGCTACAATTTTCTCCTTTTCTTTGGTCTTGTTTTTTTTCTTATATTTTTTCTGGTTTCAATTCAGGATGAAGCTTCCAACAATGATCTTCATCATGACTTGTCTTTGAACAGTTCTTGCAAAAGAAATTTCCTTTGTCTTTTCTTGAATTTGCAACTCTTTTCTTTCCTTTGTTTTTGAAATTACTATCATCATCAAAAGTATTCTTTCCTCTAGCTTCTAAATGTGTAGCCTGCACACAAACTTCATCTAAGTTGGTAGGATTAAACATTAGAATAGTATGTTGCAGGTAATTGTACAAACCTCCTATGTATTTTAACAAGGTGTCTTGACTTTGTAAGTCTACTCCAAGTAGAAGTGCTCTCCTTCTAAACTCTTGGGTATAATCTTGCATATTTTGACCCTTAAGTTGCCTAAAATTTTGCCAAATCATAATTTCTTTCTGAATATGAGAAAGAGGATAAAACTATTTTTTAATAGCAGTAATAAACTCATTCCAAGTTAGAGTTATCTTACCATGATTTTTAATTTCCTCCCTGGTCTTGGCTTCCCACCAAACCAAAGCTGCTCCATCCATTCTCAATGAGGCTAATTGGATTTTTGTGTCATCGTCATGAAAATTATGAATTCTTAGATAGACTTCCAGTTGTCTAATCCAGTTATCCAATTTTTCTTCATTCACATCACCATTAAACATCGGCAACTCAAACTTCACATCAAGCTTTAACAAAGGATTACTAAGAGATGTTTTTGTTTTGTGTGACTGATTAACAGAAGTAGAAGAGGGTGAAGTGGAGGAAGAGGATGACGATGGAGATGAAGGATCACCATTTCCTCCATTCCCTTTCTTAGACTCATCTTTGTCTTTCTTCCCTCCTGAAGAATCTCCTTCTTCTCTTTGGTTTCTAGACCCTTCTCCAACAATCCTATCATTTCTCTCCTGGTATAGGATCCTAACCATCTCAGTCATTTCCAAGAAAGCTTTTCTAAATACTCTTTCTTCTTCCTTGGGATCCATTTCCTCATGTACTTCTCCTTCTCTGGAAGACATGCTTGTGGCTGATTCTAAGGCTAATGCGGATGAAATGGAAGGTGGAGATAATGGCACCCTAGCCCTCCTTATTTGAGGATTATCTTGTGCTCTAACCAATTGTCCTTCCCCTCTTTTCAATTTCAGCCTAGTAGGCATCAAATTTTGTAGAATAACACAATCTTCTTGCACAAATTTCACAAACTCTTAAGAAAAACCTAGAGCTCTGATACCAATATGATCTGAAATGTGTGAACAAAATATTTCTTATACAGAGATAGACAGTAGGGGATTTTACTAGTTATTTCACCTTTACTAGAAAGGATGAAACCAGAAGCTTCTAGCCCTCTTACTGGCTCTGCCTAAAGAAATATGAAGTAAACACTAAATCGATCTGGCAATGAAAGTATTTTTTGTGTTTGCAAAGTATTCATTAACCAAAATTTTATGTGTGAATAAGCAAGTTCAAGTATTCTGCAATGGAAGTAATGTGGTTTGAAGTGAAACAAATGAGTTTTGATCACTGTATAAGTCTCATTGTGAAAATTGGACTTATTAAAAATTATTGTTTAATGTAGTAAACTCTGGAAAATAGCAGCAAAAATGCACAGCATAACAGTAAGCATTTGTTCAAGCAGTTCACCCCTCTCTTGGGCTACCTCTGCTGGGTCCAAAAGCCTCCAAAGAGGCTTTTCCCTCTTTCATTAATGCTCAAAATAAGTATTACACTGTGAAGAAAGCCTCAAAAGGCTAAAATAGCTGCAAATTCAAAAACAGAGTGTTGGAAACAGTAAAAATTGACTATTCATTCACCTCAAACTGATGAATATAGTCCAAAACAGTTGATCATTCACCTAGCCCTGGTGGCTCCACAAGAAAATTCGCTGATAAAATCATTAATAGAGTGCCTTGATGGCTCTACAACATGTTCCAACAGCTTTAGAATGCTTCAATACCCCCAAATCAAAAAAAAATTCGCTCCAAAAGGACTTCCCTAGCCAAAGTTATGACTAACTGAAGTTTTTGCCCAGTGTGCCCTTGAAAAGCTCCACTAAATGTGGAGCACTGCCAGACAATCCCGCTAAAATAGGGGCAGCACTAAACTTTTGGCACTCCGCCATAATGACCGCCGGCATTGAGGACTAAAGAGTAGGGCCACGGGGGTCCATAGGACTGCACCCGTCGGCCATATTGTTATGAACTTAGAGTTAAATGCGGATCAACCATATTGTAAACCATATATAATAACCCCCGGGCCTATAAACATGTAACCATAACCCATGTAATGCACGTTGATGGAGTTTAGCTCCTGGTTCCGAGCGGTGAGTCACATGATGGAGGGGGCTGGCCCCCTTTCGGGCCCCACCCATATTAAATTTAAACTTTAAATACAAATTCTCGACCATACATATCAATACTTGCTCATAGCCCATATGGTTGGCCGCCCGTTTGCTACCGATCTGACCCGGGATCGATTCCTGTCCTCGACACATAATTTTGCCACAACACAACAATTTCATTCGACCTCTTGGGGCCACGTGGTGCCCGTTGATTGGCAGCCAGAGGAATATTCCGCAAAATATTTTGTGGAATATTCCAAGGAATATTCCCAGAATATTCTGTGGAATATTCTTTTTTAAATAAAAAAAACTTTTATAAAGTCAAACTGGCCATCATTTTTTTTTTTTTACTGAAATTGGAAAACTTCAAAGCTGAATAACTTTCTCATACAGTGTCAGTTTTCAGTGTCGTTCACGTCTACAGGATTTTTTTTCCAAACTCTTTCCAGTCATTCTGGTTTGGACCAATTCTGAGCAACTAAATTTTTGAGCATTTTTCCACAAAGGACTTGATCTCCTGATCAATGTGAATATACTTTAGAGCTTGTTGTGAACGTAGATGCTTTAATGTATGTGTTCTAATGGCAACATAATGAGCACATATATTTTTTGAAGTAGTGTTTTGATTCATAACTTCATATTATAGATCAAAGAGAAGATAATTGTAGTAGAGATTTTGGTATATATGGAGAGCTTGGTATAGCTCCATATTTGAGACTCTCACTTTTGTTTTGTAGGAGATGCTATTGCATTTGGCACATATCTATTGTGTTTTATGTTGTTGATTGTATTATGCATTAATTATATTGTGGAGTGAGGGTTTGATGTTATGGTTGAGTATAAGTTTTATTTTAGTTGTTGGTGATAGTATTGTTCTGCTCAGCCCATGGGATGCGGGGGTGGCACTCTACTTCACCTTTCTCATCAACATTCCTATAGAATCAAAATGGGTCTGGGACCCGGTACAAACAATTTTGCTGAACTTATTACTCTCCACCATCTCCTACAGTTTGCATTAGAGCACAACATCCTACACATTCAAGTTTTTTGAGAATCTAAAATAATCATAAACTGGTTCAAAAAATATGCACTTTGTCATGTTCACACACTACAATCTATTTTGGAAGATATCTGGCATTTGAAAGATCAATTCTCATCTATCTCTTTCTCTCATATATACAGGGAATGCAACAACATTTCCGACAAACTTTCCAAGGAGGCAGCGATCCAACATAGGGGGCTCTAGCACATAGAGGATCAGAATGACACACAACACTTTAGCTATTATCACCGACCTTTCATAGAACAACCAGATATTGAAGAACAACAGATCTGATTTTGACAGTTTTTGATAGTTTTTGACAGCACTAAATGAAGGTCTTGATACTCTGATTTAAATATTGTAATTATGGTATTTATACTAGTAGAAGACTCTGTTGTACACACCAAATGGAGTATTTTGATGAACTATATATTCGTGACCATAGTCACAACAAATGCATATGCAATGCATCTACAACATGTAATTTTCAAAATTAATGAAAATTATGATTTTTCCTTGGGAAAAAAAAGTATTGTTGAGTATTTATTGGATGGATTGTGGCCACTATTTTGAAAATGTGGAGAGCATATGATTGAGGTGATTTTATTTTATTTTTTGATGATGTATTAATGTTGGAGATTGTATTATAGAGCTGAATCGAGTTGAGAATAAAGTATTTGGATTCAGTATGAATATAGATGAAACAAGGTCCGCTTAGAGTAGAGGATAAATGACTTCATGGGTGTGGAGCAGTGATTGAGAAGTTTCAGCGAAAGGAACAATTTCTCCATCCAATCGTAGTTGGGTGAGGATCGTTGATCATGGTGTATTTCAGCAAATGGTAGTACGTAGATCCATTTGAGAATATAGTTCTGAGCTGATCAATAGTATTGAGTCTCTTGGATTATTGGTGTTGGCCTATTTTATATGAGGTCGAGTCTCCTAGCTTATGGGAGTCAACAAATCTATGTAAAAGACATATTTTTCCTAATAGAGGATTCTACAGTAGCGCAACAGCAACAAGGGTGGATTTTTTCCCAGTGAAGGGTTTTCCACCAGATATAATGTGTCTCTTGTGTGGATGTATTTTGATGTGTTGTTAATATTTTCTCTCATGGTTATCTTGTTTTAGCTGCATATATGGTTTATGTTTATGAGACAATTTAATGTGTTGTTGGTTAATACATGTGCGATTCAGTAGATAAGTTTTAATTGGTAAAAAATATTAAGAAGTCACACTACTGATTCACCACCCCTTCTCAGTAGTTCTCAAAAGTTTCTAACAATTGGTATCGGAACAAGGCTCTTGGTTGCAGCTTGATCGTTGGAGCATGGATCTGGGGTTTGTTGGCAAAAAAAAAAAATGAATTTTTTTTTTTTGACTTCTTAAGGGGTGGTTGTCCTCGCTACTAGAAATTTCAAGGTATGGAGAAAAAATGTTAAATCTTGGACTTTTTCTTGTGGATCTAATATTTTGAGATTAGTATGTGAAGGTTGTGGCAAGGATCCAATTCCAGCAAAATTTTTGTAGCAGGATGTGCAAGCAAGATGCATAATCTATAAGAATATTCATGATGGTGATTTGAAGTAACTAGTAGGTTTGAAATATGCCAAAGAAATGTGAAACAATATAGAATCCATATTTGGAGATGTTACCAACAACAATATGGAGAATGAGAAAAAGAGTAGCAAAAAGAAGAACAAGAATAAGGCCCTTCAAAAACAAGAAGCTCAACCACAAGAGTGTCATCCGAATAGTGCAAATAATTTAGCTGATGATGAGAAGAAACCAAAAAATCATGAACCTAAAGATATAAATATTAGAGATTTTCTTTTGAGTTACAATTTTTATGATTAATATTTTGATCGTGTTGAAGTGCCTAATGAAGATGAGAATGATATTAAGGTTGTTAGAGCTGAGATTTCTAGACTAACAGTTGCATGCAAGGATCAAGAAAATTTATGGCAGATCTGTGATGATAAGGAGGCTAAGCTCAAGGAGGATATTGTTAGCTTAAAGATTAAATTGGAAGAATCGGAAAATGTTGAGGAAGGTATGAGGAAGAAATACTAAGAAAAGGAAAATGAGTGTGAGAGATTAAAAATTCAAGTGGTTTCTTTGAGAAAGAAGCGGAATATGGAGAAGAGCATTGTGGTATTGGATAGTTTGCTTGAGATAAAAACACCATCATTGGATAAATCTGGTCTTGGATTTCAAAAAGGTGAGTCCATATTGCATGCAGGAAAAAACAATAAAGAAGAACCCAAGAATCCTGTAGAAAATAATACTAGTAGCAAGAGTACCATCCAAAGAAAATATAAGTAGAACCAACAACAGCTCAACCTTCAGATCCAACAACAATAGAAAATAAAACCTCAAAGATAACCTACATTTAGAAGATATTTTTCTCCAAGAGAAGAATGTGGTAGATCCTTAATATTTGAAAGGAATCAAAGCCCCTTCATTCCTTTGATGATAAAGTTTGAGTGTTACAAATTCCACAAGTTTGGACATGTTGCATCTAACTGTAGGAGCAGAGTGCAAAAATCACATCAGCAGAACTTGCAACAATATCAACAACCAAGGAGATCAACCATTATGTATAATCATTTTTATGGTTATTTTTATTTATGTAACATGTTTGAACATAATGCATGTGACTACTTCTCTAACCAATGGAGGAGAAGCACATTGCATGTACAGTATAAATATGGCATGGACAGTAGGATATTTGATCCTCTTGCTTCATATCTTGGCCACATGAAGCACTACACATGTCATAACTTTGGCCGTATGGCAAGAGACTATTTTTTTCCTTGTTATACAAGGAAAAGTAGGCAAAAGAAGAAATAAATAAATAAAAATAAAAATAAATAAATAAAAAGAGAACCTAGCATACCAGTGAAGGAAGAAAAGAAGCAGCCAAAGACCATGTGGAGGAAGAAGGAGCATCAAATCTTCAAATAGTGAAGAGCATCCTCTCCTACAGCCCATGGTTATTTCTTGCATACTCATAGAGGGTTGTGGAGTTTATGAGAGGTGCATAACCTCAGGGGGATCGTATGAAAAAAGTATGATATTTTGATGAGTACAAGTTGGTGCAGCAACATATTATGATTTCATTTAGTCTCATGCACATTCAGGTCCACAAGACTAGACTTTCTATTAGAGGTATATTGAGCTCAGGGGGATTTGTGCATGGTATGATATTTGAATGGAATTTTTGAATTTTGTTCATCACTTTCACTCAGTTATTTGTAGCAGTTGTATACATGTCTTCCCGATTGAAATGGATACATTTTCAGCCATATATATGTTTTTGGTTTCCACTAATTGCTGGTTGAAAAGATGTGCAACCATGCATAAAATGTGATTATTCCTTCATCCATGTATAGAGATGACATTAGACATGGACCAGCCATGTAGAGGTAGTTATATCTAGTTTATTACAACCATGTACTTACAATTATTTCATCTTTATGTATTGGTTGAGATTCCAATCATTAGTAAGTTGAGTCATCATGATGATAGGCATGTTATCAAGGAGTCATTTTTCAACCACACTTATGGGCTAAAGTTGATGTAACAATCATGGTGTTTCATGTTTTTGGTCATTAATCCATAGCAGATTTGATAGAAGCAATGTATTTCATTGATAAATGATGTAAAATGATCATAATTCCATGTACTTGTATTGTTTTATCATTAGGTCTTCTAGTGGTTTGGTGCTATACTTAGGTATTTTAGTCATGGTCATGTGGAGTATTGTTGCTTCTTTCTTGGAAAGGAAGCAAAGTTTGGAGCGAAAGCGGTTCATTGTAGGTTGGAGCTGATTTTGGTGATGGCATGTGTTCAGGGGGAGCATTATTTTTTCATACTTACTTCAGCCATACATTGTTGGAATTATGATCCGCTTGAAGGATTTCATGATTTACCTGATGCTATGATCATGATTGTTTGGGTCTAGAACTCATTATACGAGCAGAGAGGAGATGTTGACAATTGATGTTGCTTGCTACTATATGGTTGCTATTGGGAGTGTGGTTGGTGCCTCATGTGGATTGTTACATATTGTTGCATATTATGTGATGTTTCTCATTGATTCCATGTGATTTGGTTTGTTGCTATGTAGATTTAGGTTGGTTCCTTATATGCTTGATGTTTCTTATGATTGCCATATGTTGGAATATTTATGCGTGTTGCTAGAGGTTATTGGTTGGATATGTTACTCTAAATGATGATTGGTTTATTATAGTGTTTATTGCTACTGATATAAGAGGCATGGATGATTTTTGATGCATGGTATTTTTCAGCCATATGGAGGTAGGGTGCTTCAATGGATATTTTTCACTTTTTGCTGCCTTATTAGATAGAGTTGACCCTTTGTCATTGATGTCAACGAGGGAGTGATAGAGGAGATTGGTCTAGATTTTTTGTGTAGTTGTCATCAATGCTAAAGGGGGATATTGTTGGCATTATGGTGTGCATGGTTCCAACTAGATGATATTGGCATTGGTTCATGATGAAAACTAACTCATGTTGGCATTGATGTAAACCCTATGGTGAGCTAACTCATGTGTTGATGCCTTTCTTGTAACATGGTTACAACTAGTTGAGTTGGCATTGAGATGATTATGTTGGCATTGATGTCAACCGTATGATATCACACTCATAATGGATAGATGATGGAATTGGTGTGGTTTATGGTTGTGCATGTACGAGTGTGTTTATGAACTAAATAAGGATTTGTCTATTTCAGGAACTGGAAGCTGAGTAGACATGGTTGCAAGACATGTTATGATGATTTTGCTACATGTAGAGGTTACTGCTACAAGTATCGGAAATGGTTGCTTAGGTGTCCATGTTGTTGAGTTTCCACACTTGATGAGTTGGCATACTAGGTTTTCATGCTTATACTCATGGAGATGACTTGTTGCAGTGATGGTTTGGCCTCATGATGATGATGTTGTTGAAGAGGTGTCACAGGTATGTTTAGTGGGGTTGTAGCTTGTGTAGATGTTAGAGGAGAGTATGGGACTTGTTGGCACTCATGCCAACCCTTGTTTTTTGACTTCTAGGTCAACTTGGCAGTGACACTTGGTATACATGTTTGATCCATTTGCATAGGTGTTACTAAGATTGACAAAGTTTTGGATGCTTGTATAGGAGCTGGAGAAGGTGACCAATCAATTGGTTGAGTTTATGGGTTAAGGTTTCATGTTTTTCCTTAGGTACTTCCCCAACTGCACCCATGCAAGTGTCTCCATGTGGTTGAAAGGCTCCAACCACTGGAAGACAAGCTTGTGCATGTAGTTGCAAACCATATCAACTAGTTTTGTGCGTGCGATTGAAATTTCATGAAAATTTCTCTAGATTCCTCACGCAAATCATATGTAATTGGTCATGGAAATTCCAAGAGGCTTTTAGATTAATTTGTAAAGGTTATGAATGGTTTAAAAATGTCCTCCAATGATGTGAACACCTTTAGTACACACGTATTGGTGATGGTGGATTTATTTCGTTAACTTTGTGCACCTTTGATCCCAGTCCAGGTGTGCACTTTGTCCTACATATTTTATATTCTACATTTTGGAGTTGCATGATGGTTGATTGTGTGATAGGGTGAGTTGGAGAAGGTTGCATTGTTTGAGTATTATTCAAACCTTTTTGTGAGCATATATGCTTCAGTGTATGTGTTCTAATGGAAATAGAATGAACATATCTATTTGTTGAAGTGGTGTTTTGATTCAGAACTTTAGATTATAGATCTAAGAGAAAAAAAATTTAGTATAGGTGTTGGTATAGATGGAGAAATTGGTATAGCTCCATATTTGAGACTCTCACTTTTGTTTTGTAGCAGATTCTGGTGCATTTGGCACATATCCATTGTGTTTTATGTTGTTAATTGTATTAATTAGTAATTATATTTTGGAGTGAAGGTTTGATGTTATGGATGCATATGAGTTTTATTTTAGTTGTTGGTGATAGTATTGTTTAGTAAATGTTGGATGGATTGTGACCACTATTTTGCTGGTGTAGATAACATATGAATGTGGTGATTTTATTTTATTTTTTTATGATTTCTTGTTGATGGAGATCATATTGGAGAGTTGAATTGATTTGAGCATAAAGTCTTGGGATCCAATATGAAAATAAATGAAACAAGGTCCGCATAGAGTAGAGGAGTAGTGAATTCATGCATGTGGAACAATGATTGTAAAGTTTCAATGAAAGGAATAGTTTCTCCATCCAATTGGATTTGGATATTCCAATCAGAGTTGGGTGAGGATATTTGATCGTGGCAGATTTCAGCGGATGGTAGTCCGTAGTTCTGTGTGAGAATAGAGTTCTGAGTTGACCAGTAGTATCAAGTCTTATGGATGATTGGTGTTGGCCTATTCTATATGAGGCTGAGTCTCCTAGCTGATGGGAGTCGTAAAATCTATGTAAAATTCATATTTTTCTTAATAGAAGATTCAGAGCAGTGCAACAATAGCAAGGGTGGTTGTTTTCCCAATGAAGTGTTTTCCACTAGATATATTGTGTCTCTTGTGTGGATGTATTTTATTGTTGCTCTCAAGGTTATCTTATTTTAGCTAGATATATAGTTTATGTTTATGAGAAAATTTAATGTGTTGTTAGTTAATACATGTGTGATTCAATAAAGAAGTTTTAATTGGTAAAAATTATTAATAAAACACACTACTGATTCACACCCCCCCCACCCCCCTCTCGTTAGTGCTCAAAGGTTTCCAACACCTCACACATGGAAACACATGATCGGATAAGGAAATTGTAGATGTTTTTTCCCATCACATGAGGAAAGGTGAGATTTATAGTCTCTTGGGATATGAAGGCATTAAGGGAAAAAATATGCAAAAAGGAAAAATGATCGAAGAGAAGGGAGGAAATCAAAGAGATAATTATAGGAACATTGAGCAGGATCGCACAAGAAATGTTGGAGTTGGAGTTGAGACATATAATCTAAAATTGGGTTGTGTTTCCCTAGATTGGTGTTGAATTTGTTGGACTATGGTGTCAAAACCCAAATTTCCAATTTGAGGCTCCATGTAGGATTGAACTACGAGTGCTTTCCAAGTAAGATGAAAAACCACTAATTGCATGTTGGATAGTTGATAAACCACTTGGTGCTTTCTGAATTTGTTGATAAAACACTTGGATTATTTCTTTAAGGTTGATAAACCACGAGATAGGGTAACAAAACCATTGCAGTGCTTGCTAGGAAGACTGATAAAATACATGAACAATAGGGATCCTATAGTGAATTCCTTGAAAATACAGTTAATAAACCACCTTGATGGTAGATTCAAACTCCTAGAACTGAGAAATACCCTAGTTGAGCCTTGGTTGGTTTACTTGAGCAAGCATCCCCTCAGACTTTGGATACAACATGGGGGTGGATACAACATGTAGTTGGCCTATGGTTGGGTAGAGAGTTCAATTCCATCGTTTAGTTTCCATCCATTTAAATCTATTAAAATAAGTATTGTGACTGATGCATGAATTAAATATGGGTAAATGTTTTTTGATATATTATTCACAAATTTATGGTTCAACATTACTCATGGAAGATCACTAAATTCATTGCATGTTCATGGTGAATGAATTGTCTCATATGTATATGCACATGTTAAACCTATGGTACTAAGTGATGGTTACTATTTTCATGAACTACAAGGTTCTCGTATGATCATGTCTTGTTGTATGAGGTATCTTTGTGAACTTTTTATTACAAGTGCTTTCCATCCATCTCATATGTTTATAAATTGATTGGATCATTCTCATACTTAAGATTATCTCACATGATGAGAAGGTAAGCTAAGTGTTGGATGTTAAATGATGATTCAGTTTGTAATAATAGTCACTTGGTTAGGGAGTGATGGAATGATTTTATAGTTTACACATACTTGTGTATTGTTGAGAGATCTTGATATTCTCTGATCAAAGTTCGATCTAAATCTTTCTTATGAAATATGGCCTTTGGAGCCACTTCTTCCATTGTAATTTTAATTCTATTAGTGCCTTGTATTTCTTGTGGAAATGGCATAGAAAATATGAAGGTTGTTCCTTAAGATCTAACCATTATTATAGAGACATGGTGCTTTGGTAGAAACAGTGGTTCTTTAGGGAATTCTATTAATGTCCTTTGAGTTTCATATTTTTCATTTCCTATTAGAAATCCAGAGTTATATGTGCTAGATGTTCTTCTAAAAGGACTTTGTATCCAAATTAGATATTATCTAATGTTTCTAAGTGTCATTTATATATGGATAGATGAGGGGTTTGATTCCTTCAAGCAACAATAATGAAACCTTTTAACGGTTGGTCCTTAATTCTGATAGTTGATCTACTATTATAAACCCTCAAGGATCTCAATTGGTGACAACGCTTTGATACCATGTGAAATTTTTCAAAGGCCCTAGATGAATATTATATTATGTTTATCTAATTAAATAAATTAAATTTGAACTTCTTTAATCATAAAAATGGATATATTTGTGTATTTGTAAAAATCACACATATTGATATAAAAAATGGAAAAGAGAAGCAATAAATGAATAACACGCATGCATAGTATATGATGATGTTGTTGTATGAATTATCTCTTATTTTTTCTACGATGCATCTACACTTTCTCCTCTCAATTGCACTCTCCTTCTTTGTAGGTTTTAACCATGTACAAAAATTACATGCAAACAAATTCTTAAAACATAAAAATATACAATGGCAAGAACATAAAACATATTTACACAGATATTTTCCCCTGGATCCCAAAACCAGGAATACCATATTGATTTTTCATTATATTCCTTTCAATGTTACAATACATATATATACATTTCAAAGCATTCATAAACCACAATCCACTAACCTTGGATTAGAACATAACCATAGTTCCCTTGACCAGATCTACAAATACCATGGCAAAAAACCATCATGCCCAAAAATACGTGCATGAAAACCATGTGAAAAACTATGGGTAGGTTCACCCACCATCTTTGGGTATGCCCCCCATCCTTGGGTCCACCCAACTATTATTGGGTCTGCATAAAATAATTTTTTTTCCAGGGTGCTGCCCCAAACCCCATGATGAGTGGAAAGAATATAAAACGCACACAACCTTCTCCCACTTGTTCTTTTATTTCCACACCTTGGGTCACAAGAGATCTTAGTGATTGGTATAAGGCTACAACTCCCATTGTTTATCTACACCAAGAAAACTTCTTAGTGCTCACAGAATTTTTCAATGAATCTACAACATTCTTTAGAGTGTCCACCTTTATCAGCAACACCTTTTCATATTCAACCATATCCCTCACAAAGTAATATTAAACATCAATTTTCTTTTTCTTTGACAGATAAGCGGTGTTCTTTGACAAGAAAATTTCACTTTGGCTGTCACAAACTATCTGTATATCTCATTTTACCAACTCCATACTTGAACACAATCTCTACAACCAAATTGTTTCCTTGCTTGCATGAGTGGATGCCATGTATTTAGCCTTTGTAGTTGAAAGTGGCACTACATAATGTCTCTTTCTCAACCAACTAAATTCTCCTCGAAATATGTTAAACACATACCCACTAGTAGATCTTCTTTGATCCAAATCTCCAACCTAGTCTCCATCAACAAAGCCATGTATGTCCAAAACTATATCCAATCCTGGTCTTCCTTAGTAGCATAGACCATACTCACTAGTGCCATGCAAATACCTGAAAACCTGCTTCACTACTGTCCACTCCTTCACTGGTTTTGACATAAACCTAATCAGTATTCCCACTACATGTGAAATGTATGGTCTTGTACATACCATTGCATACATTAGGTTACCAACTGCACTCACATATGGAACACGAGACATGTTCTCATCCTCTTACTATTCAACAGATAAATTTACACCTATAAGAATAGGAACCTTCACTGATTTTTTATCCTACATATTAAACATTTACAATATTGTCTCAACATACTTCCTCTATTTTAATCGGATCTTCCTCTTTTTCCCAATATCGTTTAATTTCCATGCCTAAAATATAGTTTGCAACACCAAGATCCTTCATGTCAAATTTAGAGGACAATTGGGTCTTAAAATCTCGGAAAATTTCTTTGTCATTTCCAATCATAAAAATATCATCCACATATAAGACCAAATAAATAACACAGTCACCATTTAATTTAAAATACAGACAATGATTTGTTTTTCTCCTTATGAAGCAAAGTCCCCATATATATGTATTAAATTTTTTATACCACATCCTTAGCAATTGATTTAATCGATACAGATACATTTTTAACTTGCATATTAGTTATTTCTTACCCTTCACTGCAAAGCCTTCTAGTTTCTTCATGTGGATCTCTTATTCAATATCTATAATATCCCAAAATGGGAACTGTCTGCAAGGCATGACTGGAAAATGCATTTTCCAGGAATGGCTGCTACAAGATTTGAAACTAGCACTTGGATCCCTTAGATCTGAGTATCTAAGTCGTAAATCCAAGAGGATATCAAAAACAAATCCTTCTAGGTGGGGCAAACAGGCCTCCCACACCTAGTATGGCTTGATAAATGCCCAAAGAGGGACTGCAACAATGTATGAACACAGTAATGGATATACAGCATCAAATAAACTCATATTACATGTTAAAAACACATATCCATCAATCCAAGCTGCAGTAGCAAACTGTACTTCATTTTATGAGCCAAAAGTTGGGGAAAAGAAACAATTTATGCCCTAAAAAGGTTAATTTCAGAGATGAGAATAAAAATAATGGAAAGTGACGGTGGAATATCGTAGCTTAGGTCATTTGGGACTCACATACCAAATTTCAGCAAAAACAAATGACTCTAGCTATATTAAACAGGTCTCCCACTCCCGATATGGCTTAGAAATGCCTAATCCCCATGACATAATTACTGCAGAAATTACTGAAGCATATGCAGCATGATTTTATGAAGGTGATGGATGAAATATAGTATGGAAATCAGTAAATCAGGTCTATAGCATGGTTCATACAATGTACAACAGGTAAACAGAATAATTACATGAAGAAACCCTCAAGAATGAGGCGCTGCAACAACAAAATGGGACTGCAAAGCCTGACAGCATTATTTTATTGATGCTACAGCTGATATATATTACACATCAGATCTAGAGAAGATATGTACAAAAAAATATAGATCCAATACAGATCTGTGTACTAGATGGGCTCCTTAATACACTCCCCTTGGGGATCTGAGCAAATCATGAACAACAGTGAGTAGATTTGAGATCTAAGTTGCAGTCCTGCAGTAAAATTCAGGAATTCTGCAGTAAATAGAACCAGATGCAAATCATATCTGAAATTAACATGGATTGGATGGCCAATCCATGGATCACCACAGTGCAAGGAAAGCTCCTCAACACCAGAGATCACTCCTCAAAACATTGCTCAAACACCCTGCAACTTCCCTCTTGAAGATAACATAGTTATGGGAGAGAAACTACGTTTTTAGCTTCAGTGATGATTAGGTCTGATGCCTTGATATGAAAATTCAGCTCCAATGACCCAATACACTCTTCTAGGAGGTTAAAAGACACACTCACTGAGAATAGGCACTAGATTTTCCTAGATCTGAGTATATCTAGCTTCCATTGCTGTGGCTTGCAGAAACAATAAAACCCTCAACATGATCTGAATTGTGGTTGGAAGATGAAGCTTGTCCCAAAGCCTAATAGTGGACAAGATAGAACAAGTCTCCTCCAAGAGCTGCTCAAGGAAGGAGGTGGGATGCCCAACCAGGAACACCCAAGTGCTAAACAACACTATTCTCAGCTAAACAACCAGAGAATAAGGAATGTCTAAACAAAAAACACCTTGAGAAATATCAAATAATCAACCCTCTCCTTGGTGTCCTCCTCCTCCTTTTATAATTTGGAAATCTTGTCAAACCCTAAACCACCTTGATGATTTAGCCTCATTCACATCAGTGACCTCTAACATGAACTGCACTATGCTTTTAGGAGATACATTGCATGTAGACAGCGTTGTGGATTTGGTCCTGTTGACCCAGTCAATTGGCCCAGCCTTGTTCACACTTAAGTGTGTTTATGAAAGTAGCTCATATTTAGCTTGTTTCACATTAAGCATTGATTTATTTTGATGTTTAGGAGTTATTATTGGTCCTCCTTTACAATTTTATTCATAAGCATGAAAAAAAAACAAAATTGAATATTCCTATTAGCTTGGTCTAATTAGGATTATTACAGTCCTCCCCCTTCAAAATGTTGCTTGTCCTCAAGCAACTGTAAGGTAGAGAAAAATTTCTTCCTTCCTCTTTTGGTGGCCTCATCAATGGATTCCACCATGGCTGAATGATAGGAAATGAATCTGTCCTCCAATGATTCCCTCCAAGTGTAAGATAACAAAGTGTACATCATGAGAAAATGGAAGGTACAAGTGGTGATCTCCTTGTTGCTCAATGGCCTCCTCAAGGTAGGAGTGATGACCAACATGGGGAATCTTATTCCCAATTAGTGATCCCATCAACCATGCTATCATCCAAATGAAACAATCATCAACCCCTTGTTTTTGCAATGTAGTGGGGTTGCATGGAGATATTAGTTTTCCTCCCTTCATTTGTTTCTCTCTCCATTTATGATAAGTGTGGGGCTGTTTATGTCTTTGGGCTGAAAGAATATGGCCTCCAAGTATGGCCCAAGCTACCCCATCATATAATTCAGCCATGAAGTGCCTCCTCCAAACACTCAAGTCCTTCAAATGGCTCACCGCATGTGAAGAAAAGAGATGTGATGTGGCAATCATGGTTTGCCCATTGCTCCTCCAGAAACATACATCATGGATAATAGGAAGAATCACACTCCCAATGGGCATATCCATCACATATCCCACTCTCCAAACAAAGCTTCCCATGTACATAGAAATATCAGCAATATATGGAAGAAAAAACAATTGAAAGAAAGTTGTCACATGACAACTGGAAAGTGGATCATAGTTCCTCCCATGGAACCAGCGCAGTACATCCTTGGCCTGCATCAAACCAAACAATAACAAGTTCTTTTCTAGCCACTTTTTTGCTGCCACAATCATTTTACAAGATAGCATCATGAAATTACCAAGTGGTGTCAATGGTGCACACCAAAAATCATGTGGCTTCCCCCACAAACCACCAATGAGATAGCCAATATCAATGCTACAAAAGGCTGCAAGTGCATTATTATAAAATATGAAAGAAGGAACAATGCTTCTTGATACATTCTGCTGCTCAAACAAGGGAAAGAAGTACAATAAAAAATGTGAAATTATACCTCCTCCATCATGCACTTGAGATTTTGAGTTGAAATGGCTCAACTGAAAGCTCTCCCTCACTTCCAAAGAGTAGGGGAGTGGCTGTGACCTCCTCTTCATTACCATCCGGGCTATGCATCTCTCCATATGCTGAAATATGTCATGCTGGATGCCCTCCCAAGTGAACTCCTCCATCAAATGGAAATATGCATCAAAGTGCATGGAATAGAAGTCCTCATGTGCTGCATGTAGCAGCTTCTCCTTGAGAATAGAAGATCTAGTCAAGAAGATCCTACCACATGAATAGATGACCACATCATCCACTATGTATATATCATATCCATCCAAGTCATCAAGAATCATTCATGCACCAAGATCCTTGGAGTACTCTACCAAAAGTTGAGACCTCCAATAGGGATCAATCCTCCTAAGAGCCAGTGCTGGTGATCTAGCATATGAAGCTCTCCTCACGCTGTTTCCTGTTACTTTGACATCCCTCATGCCAAAGTCATCCTCCAAACTCCTCACCTCCCTGGAATCCAAGAATTTTGAGCCAAGAGGCAAGATGTCTCTCACCAATTCTAGATCTGGTGGCCTCCCAAGTGGAATGCCTCCATGTAGTGAGACATAAAATATGAAGTGGACTGCATGTATGAGTGGACTGATTTTTCCCTCTCTTCTTTGTGCAGTGCAGTCTCCTCCCTTTGTGTATAATTATTATGAAATATATAAGGGTGAATGCTCATCATCCCTTGATGTTGATCCTTCTTCTCTTCCTCTCCTTCCATCTCGCAATCCACCAATGCTACTGCATGTTGCTCTGGAATTTTATTTTGGTACCCAAATGTTGAATCATTTGGAACCCCTTGTAAAGATGCAAGGGATCCTTTAGTGGAAGCAATGGCTCCCCTTTCACCTCCATGTGGTGATGGATCTTCTCCCTCCATCCTCCTTGCAACAAATGTGGGCAAGAGATTGTGCTGTGGATCTGCATGTGTGGCTGAAAACTCACACCCACCATGAGAATAGTTAGGGCTTATTTCAAACCCTTCCAAAAATCTTCTACACTCCTCCCCTTCCATCTCCTTGAGATCTTCTTTAATACCTTCCAAGGTTTGGAAAAGAAGCAGGGAGATCTCCTCTTCCGTCATTCCTCCTTCTCCTCTTTCTCTCAACAAGAAAGTAGGCATTTTACAGCGTTGTAGATCAGATTGTGTGGCTGAATGCTCACACAAAGCATAATAAGTATTGGGGCTTTCTTCATGAGGGAAAGTGACAGTGGAAAAATGAGGGAAAGTGACAGTGGGATCTCGTAGCTTAGGTCATGTGGGACTCACATACCAAATTTCAGCTAAAAAAAAATGACTCTAGCTATATTAAACAGGTCCCCCACTCCCGATATGGCTTAGAAATGCCTAATCCCCATGACTTAATTACTGCAAAAATTACTGAAGCACAGGAAGCGTGATTTTCTGAAGGTGATGGATGCAATGTGGTATTGAAATCAGTAAATTAGGTTTATATCATGGTTCATACAATGTACAATAGGTAAACAGAAGAATTACATGAAGAAACCCTCAAGATTGAGGTGCTGCAACAACAAAATGGGACTGCAAAGCCTGACAACATTATTTTATTGATGCTACAGCTGATATATATTACAGATCAGATCTAGAGAAAATATGTACACAAAAATATAGATCCAATACAGATCTGTGTACTATATGGGCTCCTTAATAGACTCCCCTTGGGGATCTGAGCAAGTCATGAACAACAGGGAGTAGATCTGAGATCTAAGTTGCAGTCCTGCAGTAATATTCGAGAATTCTGCAGTAAATAGAACCAGATGCAAATCAGTTCTGAAATGAACATGGATTGGGTGGCCAATCCATGGATCACCACAGTGCAAGGAAAGCTCCTCAACACTAGAGATCACTCCTCAAAACGTTGCTCAAACACCCTGCAACTTCCCTATTGTAGATAACGCAGTTATGGGAGAGAAACTGCATTTTTAGCTTCATTTATGATTAGGCATGATGCCTTGATCTGAAAATGTAGCTCCAATGACCCAATACACTCTTCTAGGAGATTAAAAGACACACTCACTGAGAAGAGGCACTAGATTTGCATAGATATGAGTAGATCTAGCTTCCATTGTTGCAGCTTGCAAAAAAAATCAAACCCTCAACAGGATCTGAATTGTGGTTGGAAGATGAAGCTTGGCCCAAAGCCTGATAGTGGACAAGATAGAACAAGTATCCTCCAAGAGCTACTCAAGGAAGGAGGTGGGATTCCCGACCAGGAACACCCAAGTGCTAAACAACACTATTCTCACCTAAACAGCTAGAGAATAAGGAATGTCTAAATAGACAACACCTTGAGAAATATCAAATAATCAACCCTCTCCTTGGTGTCCTCCTCCTTTTATAATTTGGAAATCTTGTCAAACCGTAAACCACCTTGATGATTTAGCCTCATTCACATGAGTGACCTCTAACATGAACTGTGTTGTGCCTTTAGGAGATACATTGCAAATAGACAGTGCTGTGGATTTGGTCTTGTTGACCCAGTTAATTGGCCTAGCCTCGTTCACACTTAAGTGTGTTTATGAAAGTAGCTCAGATTTAGCTTGTTTCACATTGAGAATTGCTTTATTTTGATGTTTAGGAGTTATTATTGGTCCTCCTTTACAGTTTTATTCATAAGCATGAAAAACAAAACAAAATTGAGTAGTCCTATTAGCTTTGGCTAATTAGGAATACTACAATATCCCTGTGAATAAATGTTGTTTTCAAATCCGTTTGTTCTACCTCGGAATCAAAAGCAACAACAATAAGTAAAAGTAACCTAATAGAAGCTAACTTGGAAACATGAGAAAAAATATCACCAAAATCAATTCTTGACACCTAGGAATAACCTTTTTCTATCGACTGAGCTTTGTATTTATTCACCTTGCCTTTTGCATTTATCTTCTTCTTAAAAACCCATTTTCTACCAATGGGTTTCCTTCTAGTCGATAACTCCACCAGATCCCAAGCCTCATTTTGTCCAAAGATTCCATTTCATCAACCATGTTTTCCTTCCAAAATTTTCCATCTATTGTAGCCGCTACAACACCACCCAAAATTTTGGGTATATTTAAAATTTCGGTCCCCCTGCTCGCTTAGCCATTAGGGTTTTTTTTTTACCTGGCCTATAGTCATTGAACCTTCTCACCATCATGACGAGATTCTTTTTCCATAGCCACGCTATGTGTCGGGGGGGGTGGGGGGGGAGATCATCATGCATACACTCGAATGGAAACTTTCTGTGCATTAAGTATATTCATTAGAAGCCCTTTCATCATAGATCATGTAGGCATTCTGTTTGGATACTTCACCAAGCTTATGTAAATTGCTTGAGGGCATAATTCTGTATAGGGTAACTGTGAACTTATTGATGTTATAATGTTTCATACAGGTCAAATCCCACGGATGATATACCCATCAATGACATCACCATACTAAGGGAAGGAAGCTGAGACTAAAACAACAAGGGCACAGTTGCGGAATATGAAACTTTTCGTACCCTATCCATATGAGGATGAGAACTAGGGCTACAGTTGAAGACCACGTCAAGGTGGATGACAAGGGTAAGAGTAGTTCGAGCTGAAATATGGAAGTGGAAGATATGCATTGCCTATAAGCAGGGAACAAAGAGTGCATTGTTTGAGGGATATTTCCGGTCACGGTTAAGCCACATCCCTCAGAACGCATAGTTTCATTCCTAAGAGTGAGGGTTACCTGATTCAAATGGTTATATATTTATTCAAGCAAATGATGGCTTAAACTAGCAACATCAATTCGCAATGTGGTAGTTGTGACAGGTCTTTTGAAAGCAACCCTTGTCATTCCAAATTTCCATTTTCATAGCATTCGACGAAATCCTAGTAAGTTTAAGGACATATATGACAAAGATAGCTCTATTGATTTGCTTAAAAATGATGTGAGGATTGTTATAAAGCTGCCTGAAGGCATGATGAAAAGTTTGACTATAAAACGAGCAGCATTTTCAACTCCGGGATAAATCCAATAGTGCATCACATTTAAGGGTCGTAGATTCCACATGGGAAGCATTACAAAAGGCCGACGCACTTCAAAAGAAATGTGTGAAGAAATGAATGATGAAAAAAGTGGCATTAAAGTGCACATCCTATGTGCAAATATAGAAAGAAGCGTTAAGAAACATCTCATAGAGATGGTGTGGGCTTGCTAATCCATATCTCTCGGGCCAAGAAATCATTTTTTTTGTTAAAAGGCCACCAAAATTATCATTAACCTCTGCAATGTGTTGCTGCAAGTGAAATCTCCACGTCTCGAAAACCTGAAGCACCGTAACATGCAACTCCAATGCATCGAAGGAGTTACAATTAGAACTCATTCTCTAATGACTACGAAGTTCATGTCCTAGAGTGTTCAAAGATAGAAAGAAGGGTTAAGAATCATCTCATCGAGATAGTGTTGGCCCGCTGATCCATATCTCTCGAGCCCAGAAATCGGTTTGTCTTTTGTAAGGCCACCAAAATAATTAAAATCCTCCGTAATGCGGTGCTGTAAGATTGGTCTCCGCAATCCAAAGCATTTTGATATATGGCTCCAAAGCAATCGGCGGAATTATAATTCGAAGCTCATATACTTTCACCTGCTGGAAGCCAGAATTCGCTTTATATTACGGTCTTATAAAGATTCGCAAAGTCACAAACATCACTTAGACTTCCACTGTTGCAACCTTGCAACTGACAATTGGTCGCAGTTTCCTTGAGTCGCTAAGTCGCAGGCTCGACAAAGTTATCCACTGCTGCGACCTTGCGACTGACAAGTGGTCGCAGGTTCCTTGGGTCTCTAAGTCGCCACGCTCGACAAAGTTATCCACCGTGCAACCTTGCGACTAACAAGAGGTCGCAGTCTCCCTCAAGTATTTGGGTCGCATTACAAGGCCTCAACCCAAATCTAAAATATCTTCCAATATGTGACTCAGCGACCTCTAATGAATTGCATTACTGCTGAGGTCGCACCACCTCATGAGAGAGAAGAAAAGGGGGGAAACTATGACTTGCGACTTTTTACAGCAATGATAGTGTGCGCTTCTAATTTGTATAACGTGAAGGTTCTCCTTTTTTGAAGTCTTACAAAGAAAATGAAACGATTGCTACTACCGCAGCACTAATATACAGATTCATGATGGTGAAATTGCAAGAAATTCTAGGAATTCTTTGGCGGGCTCTAGTATTGCTGAGTTGAAAACGCATAAATAGGGAGTTTCATATTTGGTGTTTTCACCGAATGGGAAGCATATTGTACCTATTAGTTTTCATCATGATGGCTTTCTTTGTCTTTGGGATTGGCGAAATGGAACATTAGCTGCTAAAACTAGTTTAACCACAACAATTTCACAAATCACAAATTAGAACCTTGGCAATTGAAGGAAGGCTTGTGAGTCTTGGTAGTAAAAAAGAAAGCGCATTTGTGTCTATATCTTCTGCATCCGCAGGCCTGCCAATAGGAACACCATATCCTTTTATGCCTTAACGACTGCTAGTGGCAATGGTGATGTTCACCTGTTCATGCAAGGAACTATTTTCTATGTTGGAACATTGCCCAAGCCAGCACCATATGAATACCATGGGGTAACCGCTGAGAAAGTTCGTTTGAGTTTCCCTGTGGCATATAACTCAGCAAGGTCTGGGCATACTTTTTGCACAATGCTTGCAGTTGGGATATTTCTAATCTTCTACCAAATCAAAAGCTGGAAGCCGGAAACTCATTACGTTCCATGGGAAATGACACCAGCAGAAGGTCTTTTTGTGAAAGGATCTGCAGATGGTACAATAAGGCCATGGGATTTTTTCTTAAGGATGGACACAAAAGGGATTCATCACGAAGCCCCTGCATTGGATTCTAAATCAACTAATATTTATTTCCAAGACACACTTGGTGTCGTATATCCAGAGATAAGTGGGGATCCTATCAAGAAACAGCTAGAGGCAAAGAAATATGTGATCTAGGTCAAATTTTTCCTTCATTAGCTGTCAGTAGAGCCTCCATAGGAGCAGATGGAGACTGCCTAGCAACCGGTGATTGCAGTGGAAATCTACATGTCTACAATCTGATAACACTTGACCACCCAGGGGTCTAGGTTTATTATTTTCTAAATCATTCCTTTAGCTAACTAAATGAGCTTTAGCATCAATATCTTGGAAGACATGTGACCCATGTTACGTTGTTTGCAGGTAGAGGCAGTCGGTGTGCGGAGCAGAAGCTAGGGTCTTCTCTGGTAGGCAAGGTGGATCCTTTCAAAGCTTGAAAGAACCGCAAAGGTAATTAGTCACTTTCACGAGACAGAGATGAAGGAAAAGAAATCTTGCTGTGAAACACAAAGAAGGTCGCAAATTTTCTCAAGGTCGTAGGTCGCGACTTACTCGAGGTTGCAGGTCACAGATCGCATAAGGTCGCAGGTTGCAACAGAGGCCGAGATCGCATATCACAAAATCTACTAAGTTGCAAGGCAGCCCAACGGTCAAGAAGGCAAAAAGTCGGGGAAGCCCAAAGGGCAAGTTTTGTTCTATAAAAACTTCCTTCGGGAAATTGTAAAGGGACCTTTGGTTTGGGACTCACAGAGATATAGAGCATTGTATAGAAGGACTACACATTTTTTAGTATGAATACAAGCATTTGTTAACTCCATTTTTGGATCTGATGTTGGTCAATGTGTGAACACTATGAGTATTCTGTTTTCAGTTTCTAACATCTTTTGATTAATGCAACTGTGTCTCCAATTACATCATTTATGCGTTATAGTTTTCTAAACATGTGTTAATGGTGCTAAGTTTATTTCGCTTTCTCAATGAATGTTAATAAATTTGTTTACTGACATTTATATTATTACCGAAACCATTTAAGGAAGTGAAGGGTATTCTGCCATAAAGAATTGTTTCTTCTGTGGTTAGAACAACGTACAAGCATGACCCTAATGATATGTTGTTGACAACATTTCCTTTGGCCCCCATGCTTTATAATTCAGCTTGCTACTCATAGTGTTGTATGTTCATTTAATTCATCAATCATGTGTCTTGTATCATCTGAATAAAAATGTGTCCGTAGGTTTATAGAGTCCTACTAAGACCCAAGAAAAGGATAATTAAGCTGTATCCAGACCCACACCCCGGACGGGATCCCTATTCCAAACGGTTTAGAGTCTAGTTGGGACTTTTTACTGGGGATATCCCCTGCTGTTAGCCAGACAGATTTTCCCATCAACAAAATTAGCGCTAGAAGGAGGGACAGATGACAATTTGAGCCCTTGGAGCCTGCAGTTAATCTCATATCTGTAATGGCTCATCCCCAAATCATTATCCTAAGATTTTTTTCGGATTTCTATGAGCCTCGATGCTCAATCCCCGATGAACTTATGTATCACTTGTCCCAGTTAAAATTCAATGGTGAAAATGGAGTTTCCATAACCAAACACCTTTTAGATTTTTGTGACTTTTGTGAGTGCTATGAAATTGACAATGAAGGGTTGACTTATGTGCTTTTCTCCCTCACTCTCGAAGGTCACAGTAAGAAATGGTGCCGCACATTTCCGGAAGCTTCTATCCATTCGTACGAGCAGCTCGCCAGAGAATTACAACAAGCTTTTCACAGGTACGATTTTCAAAATGTGTTAATAAAGTTAAATGACATCAGAATGGAACCTTAGGAACCTCTAGATGAATTCTCTATCAGATTTTTTCATTATTGTTTTGAGTTCCTGAAAAGGATGTTGATTGGAAATTTTTAAGTGAACAGTTCAGGTATGTGATTTTCGTTTCCATTGAACAATTTCAATTAGCAACCAAGCTTGATCCTAGTGTTCCCTATGACGACCCACAAGTTTCCAGCTGTTCAGACTTTGTCCCTAATGTTTCCTTGTCCATCTCCCTAAGTCCAGACCACATTCAGGCCTCCAAGGAGAGTATTATTATTTGTGATATTCTTGTTCATCCTCCTGAATTGCCGTGTAGTGGAGTTGTGACCTTGAAATTTATTAGCAATGATAGACGTGTGCAAGAAGATAAAACCTGTTGTGCCACCTTTGAATCTTTCACGCACCGTGTCTAATCAGAGCTTGAAAACCATAGTGGCCCATTATCTCTCCCGGTTCATGAAACCTATCTCGAGTCCACTGAATGTTTCCCTAGACACAGTCCTAAATCTTAGTCACATGCTAATAATAAATTGACTCTTGTCCTAGATAAAGTTGACTTTACAAAATCATTGGACCGTCCTAGGCATGCAAGACCATTGTTCACTCCAGATGACACCGATGTGCGAGATGAAATTCCTAGCACGGTTGATACCCCTGCATCTGAATCGTTTCATCCATTATTCTCTTATTTATTTCATGAGCCTGCCACACCAGTGATTTCTTCAAGTCATTCAAAATTTTCTTGTACTGGTATTGGGGACAATCAAAATCACGCAGGTGGTGTTTCACAATCACGTTACAAAATTGATGAATCTCTTAGATCTGATCTTTTTCATCCAAAATCTTTGAGAAACCAAAAGGGTGACTTCCTGTCTTGGCAACCTCAAGATATCTCTTTTATTGATCCATCCCAATTGTTAACTCCCGGGGAGCCTAACGTGCCAGGTACCCAGCTTGATCGAATCGATAGCTCCAGTGATCACTACTTATCTGAAAACATATTCACTCATGCCGCCGAGGACCGTCATTTGTATCTATTTGTCAACCATATGAAGCTACTGAAATTTGATGATCCGCTTTGTGAATATTCAAGGAACTATCAGGAAATCAAAGAAATTCAGCTTCTGCTGGCTATTACCTCAAGTTCTTCCAATCCTGATGAGACCCCTCAAATAGATCCAACCAGGGTTTCTTGAATTAGGGTTTCTAAAATGACGATTCCCACGCATCACACTCCTCTGAGCATAACCACATCGAATATTAGCTCATCCGGGTGGGTCTTTCCATTCGAGTGATGTTTCCCTGAGCACATATTCCTATCCCCTAATAGCTGGTATGCAACAACCAATATACCCTAATTTATTCACTGGAAGGAAAACACCGACCATGGTTTCAAATCTTTTCAATTGTTTCCCAGCCAGTACCAGTTGCATTCAGGCATAAGCGTGTTATGTTTGGAAAACCTCTCTACTGCCTGAAAATCTACCAGTCAATTCACCCCATCCTAGGAAATCTAAAGAATCTGATACATTGGATTTTCAATCCTCCAGTGCGCAAACATTTGGCTGAATTGATATAAAGCCCACTGACACTTTTCCAATCACCACAATTGATGATCACACCCATTCGTCAGTTAATCTAAGTTTTGAAGCCCCCCGCTCGAAGGTCCGGAGCTTGTCCAGGACGGTGAAGAATGTCGGCCTCCACTGAAGGTTGCTTCAGATCCTCGCATCCTCGAAAAAACCCAGGGACAACTTCGAATCAAGGCTTTCAAAATTAGGGTTTCTGCAAGTGGATTCACAAGCATCTCAAATTCGCCTGGCGGATGCCTATTTTTTTGGGTCTATCAAAGTGATCATCCTCAAAATCATGATGAGATTCCCGGCGAGTTTGACGAATCCTATCCAATGAATATACCTGCAAATAGGCAATGCTTTTCCCCGCTTCCGTCAGACCTAAGGTTGTGCGTGGATGGATGTGTGTCATTGATAAATGATTTCATGTTTCAAATACATATTTCTATGTATCAGGATGAAGGTGAAATTCAACTAGCACAATCCATTCTGGCACGTTCTCTGGTAAGTAGCCATCACCTTCTTGCTATTACACATGCTCTTCAGGTAAGTCTTGTTGTTGGTGCATGATTTTGTATGCGGGCTTTGATTGCGAACATTGTTGTTCTTGCAGGGCGGGAGCTGATGCGGTGGCTACACTAAAAAGCTGATTTTACATAACCCGAACACCTCTTTGGTTAAATTAGGGTTTTAGGATTAGGCTAGTTAGGATCTGCTAATAAAATTTCATTTTTCAAGTTGTTAATTAGGTTTACTTGCTAAGGTTTTTCTTTATGGTTTAAAATTATGCTTGCTGTCTTTTCTTCCAGTCAATAGTTTATGCATTATAATTTTCCATTTATTTTTTTGCACTCATCCTTTTTCAGTATGCTTGTTGCTACATAGTGTCAGATAATCACTGCATGTGTTTTGCCTTGTTTTCCACTAGTAAATAGTCGTACATTCTCACACATGGCATTGCATGGTGTCATAAGCCTTGTCTGTTACATTGCGTTGTGTGTTTCCTTCCTCGCATAATTCGCATTGGTTATTAACGTGGCTTGGAGAATTCCCATACATTGCATGCCGCTACATAAGCCCTCATTGAAACCTTGATGACCTTGTTCACTTGTTTGCCCCAATTTCTAAAACCATAACTCCATTATTTGCGTGAGGTTGCAGTGGTTACCTCAAGAGGTAGCTTCTCTCAGGACAAGTCATCAAAGTCGCGTTCTTAACATAATGCCTATGAGTTTAAATTCATTGGCCAGGGAAATACAAGTCGGTTGCTTGTGGGGAACCCTAGCGAGTTCGAATGGCCTATACCTGTAACCCGAGCCTTGTGCCCAGCATAGTCTCAAGCATCTTAATGATCAGTTTTGCACGTTTCGCCTATGGGTGGTAGATGGGATGTGAAGACTTGGCATGAGGGCAAACCCAAATCAAAATATCTTTCAGTTTCTGTCAAACAAGAAACAACCTCTCTCGCCCGTAAAATAAGTTGGGATCCCTCATCCGCCCATGAAAAATAAGTGCCACGAGCACATGAAAATAAGTGCTACAAGCACATGAAACAAATAAGGGTAAAGGATTGAGAAAGACTTCCTGCACAGAGAGGTAATGCAACAACTCCGCCGGGGTACTGACCAAGCTCGCTGGCAGTGGAGCAACGTTTGTGATTTCTTGAAGTGACTCCGCCGAGGTACTGCCCAGGCCTGCTGGCAGCGGAGCAACACCAGAAACTTATTTTATGATTCTGAATATAATAATCTCAATGCCCTGCTCTCTACATCATCAACCAACCATTGGAATCCATGAACTTCCACTTTGACGTGTTCTAATCAACGAGACCTAGCTAAGGCACAAGGACTAGGAATATCTGTAAAGGTCAAAGCAATACAAAAGGGATACCCACACAGCTTGTTCAATTTTCCCTTGCATACCCATCTAGAATCAGACTATTATTGGGACATTGACAGAGATGCTAGATTCTACCAGTGGTTCGCCATTTGTTGTAGCCGCTACAACACCACCCAAAATTTTGGGTATATTTAAAATTTCGGTCCTCGCTTAGCCATTAGGGTTTTTTTTTACCCGGCCTATAGTCATTGAACCTTTTCACCATCATGACGAGATTCTTTCGCCCCAGCCATGCTATGTGTCAGGGGGGATCATCATGCATACACTCGAATGGAAACTTTCTGTGCATTAAGTATATTCATTAGAAGCCCTTTCATCATAGATCATGTAAGCATTCTGTTTGGATACTTCACCAAGCTTATCTAAATTGTTTGAGGGAATAATTCTGTATAGGGTAACTGTGAAATTATTGATGTTATAATGTTTCATACAGGTCAAATCCCACGGATGATATACCCATCAATGACATCACCATACCAAGGGAAGGAAGCTGAGACTAAAACAACAAGGGCACAATTGCGGAATATGACACTTTTCGTACCCTATCCATATGAGGATGAGAACTAGGGCTACAGTTGAAGACCAAATCAAGGCGGATGACAAGGGTAAGAGTAGTTCGAGCTGAAATATGGAAGTGGAAGATATGCATTGCCTATAAGCAGGGAACAAAGAGTGCACTGTTTGAAGGAACTTTCCGGTCACGGTTAAGCCACATCCCTCAGAACACATAGTTTCATTCCTAAGAGTGAGGGTTACCTGATTCAAATGGTTATATATTTATTCAAGCAAATTATGGCTTAAACTAGCAACATCAATTCGTAATGTGGTAGTTGTGACAAGTCTTTTGAAAGCAACCCTCGTCATTCCAAATTTCCATTTTCATAGCATTCGGCGAAATCCTAGTAAGTTTAAGGACATATATGACAAAGATCACTCTATTGATTTGCTTAAAAATGATGTGAGGACTGTTATAAATCTACCCGAAGGCGTGATGAAAAGTTTGACTACAGCACGAGCAGCATTTTAAACTCTGGGATAAATCCAATAGTGCATCACATTTAAGGGCCGTAGAGTCCACATGGGAAGCATTGTGAAAGGCCGATGCACTTCAAAAGAAATGTGTGAAGAAGTGAATGATGAAAAAAGTGGCATTAAAAGTGCACGTCCTAGAAAATGTGCAAATACATAAAGAAGCGTTAAGAAACATCTCATAGAGATGGTGTGGGCCCACTAATCCATATCTCTCAGGCCAAGAAATAGTTTGTTTTGTTAAAAGGCCACTGAAATTATCATTAACCTTCGCAATGTGTTGTTGCAACCGCAGTCTCCACGTCTCAAAAACTTGAAGCGTCATAACATGCGACTCCAATGCATCAAAGGAGTTATGATTAGAACTCATGCTCTAATGACTACGAAGTTCACGTCCTAGAGTGTTCGAAGATAGAAAGAAGGGGTAAGAAGCATCTCATCGAGATAGTGTTGGCCCGCTAATCCATATCTCTCGGGCCCAGAAATCGGTTTGTCTTTTGTAAGACCACCGAAATAATTAAAATCCTCCGTAATGCGCTGCTGTAAGCTCAGTATCTGCAATCCAAAGCATTTCGCTATATGGCTCCAATGCAATCGGCGGAATTACAATTCGAAGCTCATATACTTTCACCCGCTGGAAGCCGAAATTTGATTTATATTACGATCTTATAAATATTCGCAAAGTCACAAACATCACTTAGACATCCACTGTTGCGACCTTGTGACTAACAAGAGGTCGTAGTCTCCCTCGAGTCTCTAGGTCGCATTACAAGGCCTCAACCCAAATCTCAAATATCTTCCAATATGCGACTCAGCGACCTCTATTGAATTGCATTACTGTTGTGGTCGCACCACCTCACGAGAGAGAAGAAAAGGGGGGCAACTATGATATGCGACCTTTTTTAGCAGTGATAGTGCATGCTTCTAATTTGTATAACGTGAATTTTCTCCTTTGTTGAAGTCTTACAAAGCAAATGCAATGATTGCTGCTACCGTAGCATTAATATACAGATTCATAATGGCGAAATTGCAAGAAATGCTAGGAATTCTTTAGCGGGCTCTTGTATTGCTGAGTTGAAAGCGCATAAATAGGGAGTTTCATATGTGGTGTTTTCACTTAATGGGAAGCATCTTGTACCTGTTGGTTTTCCTCCCGATGGCTTTCTTTGTCTTTGGGACTAGCGAAATGGAACATTAGCTGCTAAAACTAGTTTAACCACAGCGATTTCACAAATCACAAATAGGAACCTTGGCAATTGAAGGAAGGCTTGTGAGTCTTGGTAGTAAAAAAGAAAGCTCATTTGTGTCTATATCTTCTACATCTGCAGGCCTGCCAATAGGAAAACCAGAGCCTTTTATGCCTTAACAACTGCTGGTGGCAATGGTGATGTTCTCCTGTTCATGCAAGGAACTCTTTTCTATGTCAGAACATTGCCCAAGCCAGCACCATATGAGTACCATGGGGTAACCACTGAGAAAGTTCGTTCGAGTTTCCCTGTGGCATATAACTCAGCAGGGTTTGGGCATACTTTTCGCACAATGCCTGCGGTTGGGATATTTCTAATCTTCTACCAAAAGCACTGTTACCGATGAAATAGGTAACCGCACTATTACCTACTTTTTTTTGGTAGCATAAAAAGCACCCGATTTTGAAAAGTGGTGATGCAGAATCACCTTTTTTTTTAGCACATTTTTG
Source organism: Pinus albicaulis (assembly GCA_034641835.2). NCBI lineage: Eukaryota > Viridiplantae > Streptophyta > Pinopsida > Pinales > Pinaceae > Pinus > Pinus albicaulis. The sequence continues at coordinate 1,159,932,700 of CM076581.1, read as the reverse complement.
ACACCAATATTTTTATTTATGAAGTATGAATATTTGTTTTAAAATGTTAGTGATTTTCATGCTAATTTTGGAACGTATTGATGCAGCATCAACTTTTTTTTTTAGAGCGATGATTTTCATGCTAATTTTGAAATGTGTTGATGCAGCATCAACCTTGTTTTTTTAGAGTGGTGATTTTCATGTTAGTAATAAAACACAAAACTTAGATATATATATATATATATATATATATATATATATATATAAACAATAAAAAAAACCAATAAAAATGTAAAAAAAAACAAAATTAACTCGTAAAAATAAAAAATTTAAACAAAAATAAATAAATAAAAACAAAAATATTGGAAAATGTTATCAAAAGAAATAACAAAATTTGAAAAAAAAACACATAATTTAAAGAAAAAAAACAAAAATTAACCAAAAAAAAAAAAAAACACATCAAAAACATTTTTTTCTAAGTTATTAAAAAAAACCATATAATTAAAAATAGAAAATTTAAAATAGAAAATTTAAAAATAATTTAAATTACAAAATTAAAATTTAGATAAAAAAAAATTAAATACAAAAAGAAAAAATTAAATTTAAAAATTTAAATTAAAATAATAATAATAATAATAATAATAATAAGAAAAAAAATGCAAATTTTAAAATTAACAAAAAAAAAAAAAAAAAAAAATTGAAAAAGAAAATTAAAATAAAAGAATTAAAAAAAAAAAAAATTATCATTAAAAAACAAAAAAAATGAAAAAAACCACGTGAAAATAATTAAAAAACAAATATCCATAAATTTACTGTTTTTTTTAATGAAACAATTTATAAATTTTAAAAATGAAAAACTAAATAAACTAAAAGATATAAAAAAAAAATTTAATTAAAATTTAATAAATAAATTTTAAATTTAAAAAAATAATTAATCTAAAATATTAAATTTAAAAACAAAATTAAAAAAAAAAACAAAACAAAAAAAATTAAATTTAAAATAAAAAATTTGAAAAAAAAAAAATTGGATTTTGACACTTAAAAAATTTAAAAAATAAAAAATAAAAAAAAATTATATATATATATATATATATATATATATATATATATATATATATATATATATATATATTAAAAATAAAAATAAAAATAAATATTTTTGATCGTGGTCGCGCCGCCAATCGTCCTCCCGCCCAGGTGGCGGCGAAGGCCGGCCACTAGGCGGGAATCGGCCTCCCGCGGCGGGAGGTCGATTCCGGGAATCGCCCTCCCGTGGCAGGAAGCCGATTCCGGGAATCACCCTCCCGCGGCGCGGGAGGCCGATTCCGGGAATGGCCCTCCAGCCGCGGGAGGCAGATTCCGGGAATCGCCCTCCCGCGGCAATCGCCCTCCCGCGGCAATCGCCCTCCCGCCGCGGGAGGGCGATTCTCGGAATCGCCCTCCTGCGGCTGCAGGGTGATTCCCAGAATCGGCCTCCCATGGTGGGAGGGCGATTCCTGGAATCGGCCTCAGGGCGATTCCCGGAATCAGTCTCTCGCCGCGGGAGGCCGATTGGCGTCGCCACCCCAATCAAAAAATTCTTTTTATTTTTTTTTTTTTTAATTCAAAAAATTTAAAATTATTTTTTTTTAATTTAATTTTTATATTTGAAATTTAATTTGTTTTAATTTTTTTTGTTTTTTTTTAATTTTTAATTTTATTCATTTTCTTGTTTTTAAATTTTTTTTTTTTTCTAAATTTTGTTAATAATTTTTATTATATTTTGTATTCTTTTTTTATGTAATTGATTTTTTTTTTCATATTTTTTTTTATTATTATTAAATTTTATGTTTAGATTTTTCATTTAATTTTTTAAAATTTAGTAAATTTTGTATTTTTTTATTTATTTATTTTAATTAAATATTTTTTTTTATTTTTTTATTTTTTTTTTATTTTTTTAATTACATAAAATTTTTTATATTTTTTTTTATTTCAATTAAAATTGTGTGTTTAAAATTAGATTTTTTTTTTTAATTAAACTTAATATTTTCAAATTAATATGTTTTTGTTGGAAATGTTGTCATTGATGGCAAAGGAGGTAACAGATGCAGAGACAGGAACAGTTACAAGGAGACAAAGACAGACAATGGAGGCAGCAAAGAGGAAATGAATATAAAGGAGAAAGGCAGAGGCAGAGAAAGCAAATACGGAGACAGAGTCGTTATCACAGCAGTAGAGGCAGAGGCAGAGTGACTGCATGGGTGAGTGCAGCCACAAATGTTATCATAGAGAACCGCGTTATTCCAAAATATATATATATATATATAGATAATTGAATGGAGCGAAGTCTGAGAATCATATCCCCCACTGGAGCGATAATACAGTGAAGGTATCCATACCACCAACGGAGAAAACAAACCGAAGGAATAATCAAATTTGCGTGGAGATTCGGACAGAACCTTGTGGAAATAAGACGGAACAAGCGCATGTTTTATTTTGCCCAGAGTTAGTGTTAATGCGAAGAAATTAACGTTAAAACGGTGTATTGAACTATATGATGGAACCTTGCGTGGAATGAAGCGGAACCGTGACCCATATGAACAGTGACGGAAGTTTCGCACGGGATGGTGGTATTCATCGCACCACTTTTATACGGAAGGCGGTATTCGAGGAGTTGCGAGCGATTCCATACAGGAATCAACACGTGGCCTATGGACCCATTACAAAACCGCTTGTTAAACTGCGCCTTCGCGCGTTAAAAACCGATGTTGGATGTCGAGCGAAATTGACACGCTCCGTTGATTTGGAAAGGGGCCATCGAACGGTGATCGCACGTTGAACATGCTCGGAGTTTAACCAAGGTGTGCGGAGGATAACCCGAGTACGGAATGCCATTGCACGTTATTGTTTGCGCATGTTGATCGAGCAATATACGTTGGATCGGGCAATGTAATACCAACCGTCGGATGGGCGCGTGGGTTAACAAAGGTACGGTGTGCACTCGATTGGTCCTTTGGTTGTATTGTGGGCCCGAGGTGGAGTCATATATAATGAATTTGGTTTATTAATGTTATTCGACATATTGTAATCTTAGTATAAGGCCCGGTGAGTTATATTAAAAAGAATTTAACCAAGGTTAATCGTAGTGGTGGCGCAATGGTGGTGCGCGAGCGGAAACACCACATCTTGGTGGTTGCGGGGGCTTCCTTCTGCCCGTACACAACAATTGGGGTGAAGCCCTGCAGTAAATTATGGCCGTTGATTTGTGGTCAACGTGCCCTTGACTGGTCAACTGCGGGGGTATTGCTCCCATTAATTGCTGGGTTGTTTGAACACCCGCTCTTCGTTGATCTTAGATCGCACGATGAGCTCTCTGCCAACCTGCTGCTGCTTTAACCTTAGCACTAATTTATATATTTAAGTGGGGAATGTAATATAGTTTGATGCTTTAAATAGTTATGAAACCGTGATCATATATATGTTGGGCGTTAAATGTAGTACCGTGGAATATGCGTATAACAAAGGAACAAAGAATATGCACAGGGTTCTTAACAACAGGAGGAAAGACAAATCCAGAAAAGGAGCTGAGTGAAATTGAAATGTGTAATTAAAAATGTGAATGTAAATGATGTAATTATTTTTATTGTCTGTGATGCAAAGGCAAGTATCCTAAGGAAAAGACAAAATCCCACTATAGCATGGAAATTAGTACATATTGTAGTAATTCTAAAATGAGTTGGAAAAAGGAATAAGAAGACATAAGCTAAAGAGTCATGACTGTTCACTCCAAATTCCTTGTGAAATACAAACAGTCATGTGAGAATTTCTATATATAATATCAATTTGATAAGCTCAAAAGTGAGAGAGAGAGAAAATATAGAGAATGCTGAGTTAAGAAGAATAAAGCAGAGAAGATTAAGAGAAGAAGAGCAGAAAGAGAAGCTACATAACAGAGCTGATATCTGAAGTAAATCAGCAAACATTCAATTTGATAAATTGAGGAAGTTGGAGCTTCCGTATCATGTTGCAGCTAGATAGCTGTCAGTTGTAGCTGACTGAGGTTGGAGCCTCCTGTAGGTTGGTGCCTGCAGAAAAACAGTGGTGAGAGGGAGTTGGAGCTTGCCTTTGCATCACAACAATAATAAGATGTGGTTTTCTCCCTTTATGGGTTTCCACTTATATCTGGTGTCTATGTGCTTGATATTTATGTATTGATCTGATATGTATCATCTTCTTAATATCTGCTGCTCTCATATTAAGTCTACTGCTATATTATATTAATACTTGATGCTTACATTCTAAGATTACTCACACATTAAATTGGATATGAAATGAAGGTGTAAATAAGTTTAATGAAAAGTTTTAAAAGATCAGGAATGTGTTAAACTGATTCACCCCCCGCCCCCTCTCAGTTTAATTAAAGGTTCAACAATTGGTATCAGAGCCAGTTCCTTTTGTATCAGTCTAACAACTGAAAGGAGATCCTATGCTCTCAAGATGGCTAGTAAAGAAGGATGCTCAACCAATAAAGCCCCTTTCTTCACTGGTGAAAATTATGCTTTCTGGAAAATCAGAATGAGGACATACATAATGTCTCTAGGAATAGAAGTCTGGGCTGCTGTGGAATTAGGATATGCCCCAAAGGCAACTGACACAGAGAAAGAAACAAAACAAGATTTTGTGGCTAACACAAAAGCCATGAATGCCATCCTGAATGGATTGTGTGAAGCAGAGTTTATTAAAGTAATGCACAAAGACACTGCCAAAGAAATATGGGATACTCTTGAGAACATACATGAGGGAGACAAGAAAGTAAAGACTGCCAAAATTCAAGTCTATAGAGCCCAGTTTGAGAACTTAAAAATGAATGATGATGAAGACATTGCCAGTTTCTTCCTAAAAGCTGCAGAAATTATTAACAATATGAAAGCTCTTGGAGAAAAAATGCCAGAAAGTATAATTGTGCAAAAGATTCTAAGATCTCTTCCATCCAAGTTTAATCCAAAGGTGTCTGCAATAGAAGAAACAGTTGATTGGGAGACCTTGACCATGAACCAGCTACTTGGAAATCTAAAAGCCTATGAAATGAGGCTCCCACAGAAGAAGACAAGTATGAGGGAGGCAGCTTTTAAATCAGAAAAGAAGAAAGAAGAAGAAGGAGACATATGCTCTTGCTCAAATGAAGAAGAGGCAAAAATTTTCAAGAAATTGGATAGAGGATCAGGTAAATACAAAGGTAAACTTCCTTTTAAATGCTTCAACTGTGGAACATTTGGACACTATGCTGCTAAGTGTCCTCACAAGAAAGTAAGGAATCAGCCTCAAGAGTCAAAGAGAAATAAATCAAAGAACTGGCAGAAAGGAAAGAAGTTCAGCAGAAAATCCTTCTACGCTCAACAAGACAGCAATACATCTGAAGATTCAGATGAACCCTCAAGTGAAGAAGGAACCTCCGAATTCTTGTTGATGACCATAGAAGAACTTGAAGGACTCCTGCTAGAAGATGAAGAAGAAGAAGGGGAAGTCGACCTTGAGGGGGAGCTAAGAAGTGCTCTAGAAGAGATTGATAGACTCAAACTGAAATGCAGAAAACAAAAATACATTCTCCTCAACTATGTACGAGAAGAACATAGTTCAGAAGTCCTTAAGCAGCTAAAGATAGAGCTTGAAGAAGCCAAGAAGATAGAGGACATGTTACTTAAGCAAATCAAAGAAAAAACTCAAGAACAAGAAAATTTAGAAGAAGAAGTAGTATGTCTCAGAAAGAAATTAATAAATGCTCAAAGGAAAATGGTTATAAACTCTTCCCAAACAATAAGCTCTAGTAAGTTGAATGAAATTTTGGTTGCTCAAAGATCCCCTATGATAAAGACTGGAATAGGCTATGAAGGAGAATCAAGTAAAGGAAAAGAAAAGGTTGACAGACAGATTATTTTTGTAAAAGCAAAGAAGAATGATGAAGCAGCTCAAACAATTCCTACAAAAGAAGAAATCTGCAATAAGGAAGACACATATCAGAAGAAACCGCTAGTAGCAAAGAATGTAATAAATACTAAGACCCATGAATATGTAAAATTTGGAAACCATCAAAGGAGATTCTTCCCTCCAATGAAGAATACCACCTGTTATGTCTGCCACAAGTTGGGACACATTGCTGCATATTGTCATGCAAGAAGGAGTAATTCAAACCAGCAAAAGATGCAAACATTGAAAAGACTGCCTCAAGCAAACAAATGGAAAAGACAACCTTACATCAGGTATGCAAATAGTTTCTATGGTTACCGTTTCTATTGTAAGGAATTTGGTCATAAAATTATTGAATGTAGAAAGTATGGACAAAGATTGATGTTCAACACCTCAAGGAGGTTCATGAATCAAATAAATTATGTTCATACTCACAATACTGCAAAAACTATGATCAAATGCTTTATATGCAATCAAGCTGGACATATTCCTTCCAAATGTCCTCTGAAAGGATGTGATTCATCAACTCACAAAAGATACCAAACAAAAGGATGCCTCCAGTGGATAAAGAAGGAGAATAAATGTGACCTGGCCCTAACTACTCAAGACCTGAAAAGCCAGTGGTACCTGGACAGTGGCTGCTCAAAACATATGACTAGAGACAAAAGCAAGTTTATAACTCTTGATGAAAAGAAATCTGGCAATGTTACTTTTGGCAATGATAAATCAGGTAAGATCAAGGGAAAAGGCTCAGTCAGCATAGATAATGGAAGAGGAAAGGCCCAAGATGTACTATTTGTAGATGGGTTGAAAGCAAATTTACCGAGTGTCAGTCAGATGTGTTACAAAGGCTGTGAAGTTCTCTTTAGAGCACAAGATTGTGAAGTCAGATCAAGCACAACAGGAAAGACTCTACTCAAAGGTGTTCGAAAAGAGAGTAATGTTTACATAGTAAAAGAGGAGAATGAAGCCTACCATCTAAGAAAACTTGAGGAGTCATGGTTATGGCATAGGAGATTGGGACATCTCAGCTTCGACCATATCATCAGACTGAGCAAGAAGAAAGTTGTCAGAGATATGCCAGAAATAAAAAGGCCTTCAAATACCATATGCAAATCTTGTCAATTGGGGAAACAGACTCGCACATCCTTTAGATCTAAAGATGAGCTATCAACAAGAAGACCACTCCATCTTGTGCACATGGACCTGTGTGGACCTGCTAGAACTAAGACACCAAGTGGAGAATCCTACTTCATGCTGATAATAGACGATTTCTCCATAATGACATGGGTTGCTTTTCTCAAGAACAAATCAGAAGCACTGGAAAGTTTAAGACATTCAAAGCATTAGCAGAAAATCAAACTGGATGCAAGCTAAAATGTATCAGATCAGATAGAGGAGGAGAATTCACAGATTATGACTTTGCAGACCTATGTAATGAACATGGAATAAAGCAACAATTTACCATTGCAAGGACACCTCAGCAGAATGGAGTAGCAGAGAGACAAAACAGATCTGTACAACAAATGGCCAAAGCTATGATGCAAGAGAGTAACATTACTCAAACCTTTTGGGCAGAAGTTGTACACACAGCAGTACATATTCTAAACAAAGCTCATTTAAGACCTAATAGTGACAAGACACCTTATGAGCTATGGCATGGTAAACCTGCATCAATCAAGCACTTTAGATTCTTTGGCAGCAAGTGCTACATAAAGAATAATGATGAAAATCTGGGGAAGTTTGATGCAAGAGCAGATGAATGAATACTCTTAGGATATGCATCCAAGAGTAAAGGATACAGATGCTACAACAATACTCTTCAAAAAATTGTAGAAAGTATTGATGAAGAACTTCCAAACAAGACAAGAAATATAGACTGCAGCAGCCATCCTGAAAATCATGAAGAAGAGGACCAAGATGATGAAGAAACAAGAAAAACATCAGAAAATGCTGAACTGAACTCAAAAACCCCCTCAAGATACACTCAAAAGAACCATCCAGAAGATCAAATCATAGAAGACAAGAGTGTAGGAGTGCAAACAAAAAGGCAGCTAACTGAACAGACAGCAGAAGTATACATAGCCATGTTATCACAAATAGAGCCAAAGAAGTTTGAAGAAGCCAGCAAGGACAAGTATTGGGTAAAAGCAATGAATGAAGAATTGGACCAAATTGAGAAGAACAATACCTAGGAACTAGTTCCTAGACCAATTGATAAGAATATCATTGGTTCAAAATGGGTATTCAAAAACAAAATGAATGAGCAAGGACAAGTAATCAGGAATAAAGCCAGGCTGGTCTGCAAAGGATACTCACAAATTGAAGGACTTGATTATGAAGAAACATTTGCCCCTGTAGCCAGAATGGAAGCTATCAGAATGTTCCTGGCATTTGCATGCTACCAAAACTTCAAGGTATATCAAATGGATGTAAAGTCTGCTTTTCTTAATGGAGATCTAGAAGAAGAAGTGTACATGGAAAAACCATAAGGCTTCTCATTGACAGACAGAGAAGACTATGTATGCAGACTGAAGAAGGCCCTATATGGACTGAAACAGGCTCCTCGTGCTTGGTACTCAAGACTGGATAAACATTTGCAAAAACAGGGTTTTAAGAGAGGTGGAGTAGACAACAATCTATACATAAAAGCCCATGAAAATGAACTCCTGATTGTTGTAGTGTATGTTGATGACATTATGTTTGGAAGCAACAAAGATGAACTAGCTAAAGGGTTTGCTGATGAGATGAAAACAGAGTTTGAAATGTCTATGATTGGAGATCTCAGTTTCTACTTGGGACTGCAAATTCAACAAAATAACACAGGCACCTTCATCTCTCAGGAAAAATACTTAAAAGAAATGCTGAAAAAATTCAAAATGGAGAACTGCAAACCTGTGTCAACTCCCATGACCACAGGTTGCAAGCTGTGTGCTGATGATGGGTCTGCTGATATAGATGAAAAACTCTATAGGTCCATGATTGTAAGTCTATTGTATCTGACTGCATCAAGACCAGACATCATGCTAGCAGTAGGACTAGTGGCTAGATATCAAGCAGCACCTAAACAAAATCACCTTCTTGCAGTCAAAAGAATATTCAGATATCTACAAGGAACAACACTGTATGGACTTTGGTATCCTAAAAGCAAAAACTTCACTTTATCAACATACACAGATGCAGATTGGGCCAGCTGTGTGGATGACAGGAAGAGTACAAGTGGAGGTGCTTTCTATCTAGGAGAAAGTCTGGTGGCATGGTTAAGCAAGAAAAAAACATCCATCTCTCTGTCTACAGCTGAAGCAGAATATATAGCAGCAGCATCATGTTGTACACAAGTCATGTGGATGAAGCAAACTCTTCAAGACATGAAGGTAAGCATTGATGAACCTATTTCAATCAAATGTGATAATACAAGTGCTATAAGTATATCTAAAAATCCTATACTTCACTCAAAAACTAAACATATTCCAATCAAGTATCATTTCCTCCGAGAAAAAGTGGCTCAAAAGATAGTAAAGCTGGAATATGTACCAACGAAAGAACAGACAGCTGATATATTTACCAAACCTCTTGCTAGAGAACCATTTCAATATTTGAGAAATAAACTAGGGGTAGTATCTGCAGATGCTACTCTCTGATATAAAGAGAAAGCACAATTTCAGGGGGAGAACAAAAACGAAAACATCATTCCAAGGGGAGAACAGCCAGCAAGGAAAGCATGAATCAGGTCCTCAAGATCAAAGTATTAAGGCAAAAGAACACCAAGTTATTATCCTAGAGTTATCTGCATTATTCAAGCATGAAAAGGTCAATTACAGAGAAAAAGGATTAGTATCGTGTTCTGAAACATTATATTAAGAATCCGAATCGTGATTATCTTTTGAAGCCTCTCATCATTTTAGTTGTTGAATCCAATCATACATCTCATTCTATGAAGTATCATTATTCTCACTTTTATCTCTATACAAGTGAAAGAATTATATGCGTTTGAACTGTATCAATTTACAGTGTATATTCAAATTCGATAATCCTCAAAGTGTTCTCTCAACAAGTCTTATACATCACTCTGAAGCAGCATGGTACAAAGTCAGCAGAAGAGGGCCTAAACATAACTCAGAGAAAGGAAATGCAAAAAGCAACCCTTTGCCATTGATGTCAAAGGGGGAGGAAGAGCAAACAACAGGAGGAAGAGCAGACAAACAGGAAGAGCAAGTAACAGGAGAAAGAGCAGGCAAACAGAGAAAATGTATTGCCATCAATGCCAAAGGGGGAGACTGTTGGAAATGTTGTCATTGATGGCAAAGGAGGTAGCAGATGCAGAGATAGGAACAGTTACAAGGAGAAAAAGACATACAATGGAGGCAGAAAAGAGGAAATGAATATAAAGGAGAAAGGCAGAGGCAGAGGAAGAAAATACGGAGACAGAGGCAGAGTGACAGAAGCGGCAGAGGCAGAGCCACAGCTGTTATTGCAGAGAAACCGTTGTTATTCCAAATATATATATATATATATATATATATATATATATATATATATATATATATATATAATTGAATGGAGCGAAGTCTGAGAATCATATCCCCCACTGGAGCGATAATACAGTGAAGTTATCCATACCACCAACGGAGAAAACAAACCGAAGGAATAATCAAATTCACGTGGAGATTCGGACGGAACCTTGTGGAAATAAGATGGAACAAGCACATGTTTGATTTTGCTTGGAGTTAGTGTTAATGCGAAGAAATTAACGTTAAAACAGTGTATTGAACTATACGACGGAACCTTGCGTGGAATGAAGCGGAACCGTGACCCATATGAACAGTGACGGTGGTTTGGCACGGGATGGTGGTATTCATCGCACCACTTTTATACGGAAGGCGGTATTCGAGGAGTTACAAGCGATTCCATACAGGAATTGACACGTGGCCTATGGACCCATTACAAAACCACTTGTTAAACTGTGCCTTCGCGCGTTAAAAACCGATGTTGGATGCCGAGTGAAATTGACACGCGACGTTGATTTGGAAAGGGGCCATCGAACGGTGATCGCGCGTTGAACATGCCCGGAGTTTAACCAAGGTGTGCGGAGGATAACCCGAGTACGGAACGCCATCGCGCATTATTGTTTGCGCATGTTGATCGAGCGATATACATTGGATCGGGCAACGTAATACCAACCGTCGGATGGGCGCGTGGGTTAACAAAGGTACGGTGTGCACTCGATTGGTCCTTTGGTTGTATTGTGGGCCCGAGGCAGAGTCATGTATAATGAATTTGGTTTATTAATGTTATTCAACGTATTGTAATCTTAGTATAAGGCCCGGTGAGTTACATTAAAAAGAGTTTAACCAAGGTTAATCGTAGTGGTGGCGCAATGGTGGTGCGCGGGCGGAAACACCACATCTTGGTGGTTGCGGGGGCTGCCTTCTGCCCGTACACAACAATTGGGGTGAAGCCCCGCATTAAATTATGGCCGTTGATTTGTGGTCAACGTGCCCTTGACTGGTCAACTGCAGGGGTATAGCTCCCATTAACTGCCGGGCTGTTTGAATGCCCGCTCTCCGTTGATCTCAGATCGCACGATGAGCTCTCTGCCAACCTGCTGCCGCTTTAACCTCAGCACTGATTTATATATTTAAGTGGGGAATGTAATATAGTTTGGTGCTTTAAATAGTTATGAAACCGTGACCATATATATGTTGGGTGTTAAACAAAAAACAGGGAATATGCAGATGACAGTGAACAAAGAGTATGCAGAATAGGTTCTTAACAGCAGCAGGAAAAGACAAATCCAGTAAAGCTAAAATCCAGAAAAGGAGCTGAGTAAAATTGAAATATGTAATTAAGAATGTGAATGTAAATTTTGTAATTAAGTTTTTATTGTTTGTGATGCAAAGGCAAGTATCCTAAGGAAAAGACAAAATCCCACTGTAGGATGGAAATTTGTACATATTGTAGTAATTCTAAAAATGAGTTGGAAAAAGGAATAAGAAGACAGAAGCCAAAGAGTCATGACTGTTCACTTCAAATTCCTTGTGAAATAAAAACAGTCATGTGAGAATTTCTATATATAATATCAATTTGATAAGCTCAAGAGAGAAAAAAAAAGAAAGAGAAAATATAGAGAATGCAGAATATAGAAGAGTGAGGTAGAGAAGATTAAGAGAAGAAGAGCAGAAAGAGAAGCTATAGAACAGAGATGATATCTGAAGTAAATCAGCAAACATTCAGTTTTTTAAATTGAGGAAAAACTATTTAATTTTTTTTTTAATTCAAAAATTTTCATTTTTTTTTTAAATTTAATTTTTATATTTGAAATTTAATTTGTTTTAAATTTTTTTGTTTTTTTTAATTTTATTCATTTTTTTTGTTTTTAGTTTTTTTTCTCTAAATTTTGTTAAAATTTTTTATTAAATTTTGTATTTTTTTTTTTTATTTAATTGATTTTTCTTTTATTTTTTTCATATTTTTCTTTCATCATTAAATTTTATGTTTAGTTTTTTCATTTAATTTTTTAAAACTTAGTAAATTTTGTATTTTTTTTTAAATTTATTTGAATTTAATATTTTTTTAATTTTTAATTTTTTTATTATTATTTTTTTAATTACATAAAATTTTAAATTTTTTAATATCAATTAAAATTGTGTATTTGAAATTATATATATATATATACTTAATATTTTCAAATTAATTTGTTTTTTATTTTATGTTTTATTTAATATATTTATTTTTATTTATTTATTTCAATTTTTCAATTTTAATTGATTTTTGAAAGTTTTTTAACTTTTTTATTTTAACAATGCTTTTTTTTTCTTTTCTTTTCTTTATATTTAAAATATATTTTTTATTTCAAAATTTAATTGTTTATTCATTTATTTATTAAAAAAAAAATTGTTTTTTTTAATTTAATTTGCTATTTTAATATTAACATTTTTTTTAAATTTAATAAAATCTAATATATATTTTTAATTTAAGTTTATATATATATATATTATATATATATATATATTAATATTATTTTTTATAATTTAAATTTAATTTATTTTTTAAAATCTATTTGTTTTTTTCAATATATATTTTTTTAAATTTAATATTTTTATTGTATTTTATTTTTAATTAATTTTTCATTTTTTTACCTTTTATTTCAATAATGTTTTTATTTTTCTTTTAATTTTTATTTTAAAGTTTTAAATTTATTAAAATTTAATATATTTCTTTAAATTTAATTTTTTATTTTAAATTTTTTTTTTTTTTTTCTAATTTAATAAACATTTTCTTTTTCTTTTTTAAATTTAATTTTTGTATTTTATTTTTTATAATTTCTTTCCTTTTTTAACTTGTTTTTTTTTAATTTAATATTTTTATTTTGTTTTTATTTTTATTTTTTTATTTCTATATATTTTGAAATTTTAATCTTTAATATTTTTTTTTTTTTTTTTCTTAAATTTCAAGTTTTTTTTAATGTTTGAATTAAAATTTTTATTTTGTTTTTATTTTTATTTTTTTATTCCTATATATTTTTAAATTTTAAGCTTTAAAATGTTTTTGTTTTTTTAATTTATTTTTTTCTTAAATTTTAGGTTTTTTTTAATGTTTGAATTTTTAAAATTAAAAAATGTTATTTTTATTTTTAAAAATGTCAAAAATATGACAGAATTTTTTTTTTGTTGTTATTCCAGCATCAACTGGTTTTGTTTTGAGGGTGTTTTTTCAATCCTTTTTCCAAGAAACAGTTTTGCTTTTAGCGTAATTTTATAAAATGTTGAAATTTGACCTTCAAAAAAAACCAAGTGCGTTCTGGAATACACTTTTTTTGTTCTGGGGGTGTTTTTTCATGTTTTTTGAGTCTTTTTGGGTTAGAGTTCTCGTTTTGAGGTCGGGTTACCTATTTCATCAGTAACAGTGTTATTTTGCAGAGTGTCTTGAATTGCATCATTTTCATGAGGTGGTATAATTACCTGATAATCAGTTTTAGCAGGAATCTCCACTTTGCCTTCTGGTGTAATAAGAATGACAGCTTAATTTGTAAAAGTAATAGGAAGATACTTTTTTAGGAAATCTTGTCCAAGTAGCATATTTGAACCTGTATCATAGCTGTACAAAGTGACATAAGCAGGAACATTATCAAGAAATATTGGAAAGTCTGGAGCTATATGGTTGATCTCCATGATCTGTTTATTTACAGCACGAAATGAAATCTTTGTAGGTTGCCAATAGTAAGCAGGGATAGCTCCATATTTACAGCAACTACTCATTGCACCTGAGTCAATCTGAGCATCTAGGAAATATTCTTTAGTCTTGGGCAACTTTATTTTCACAGGAATAACAACTATATCACCAATGCTTAAGATATCCACCAGTTCCATCTCTTTCTGTTTTAGTGGCAATTCTTCTGGAATCTGTTCTAACAATAATTTGGAAAGTGTAGAATTGCATTCATCATATCTAGCCAGATATTTTTGTAGCTAAGATGAAAGATTCAACATTTTTGTTCTAGTCTTATGTTTAGCAGATTCAAGACTAGTTATCTCAGTTTTGATGGTGGAAATTTTATCCATAACTGATGATTTTGAGCTTTCTTTAGGATGAAATAATTCATGCAATTCTTTCTCAGAAATATATTCATCTTCTTCTTTCAATTCTTTCTGTTTGGAAGGAAGTTGACTTTGAAGTATCTGCAGCTTGTCCTTTAATCTTCTTTTAACAGTAAGCTGACTGGGTTCAAACCTGGATAGTTGTAGCTTGACTTCTTCAATCTGGGACTTCAAATTATCAGAAGAAGAGAATGAAAACATTTTTATCTCACTGATGAAAGTCTCATCAGAATCAGAACTGTCTAAGTCAAAATTTAAAGCATTAACACAGTGGTATTCATCAGAATCAGACTATTTAGAAGAAATGCTGGAAATTTCAAAATATTCACCACTTGAATGAGACACTTGATCCCAATCTTTTGGATCATGAACTGTAGAAAACACATCCATAATTTTTATCTGTTGTTTTGTTTTATTTGCCTTACACTTGTTAGCAAAGTGCCCTTCTTTTCCACAAATAAAGCATTTAGGATTTTTAGTAGGCTTGGCTCTTTTTCTGAAAAACAAACCTCCTATTATTTTTATACTTGGGTGTATAACTCTTTCTCTTAGAGTTATATTTATCCTTAGAGCAATAACAAGTCTTTTTTCTTACTTGTTTTTTAGATTTCTTATGACACCTAAAATAATATGTTTCAACAAAATTATTACATAATTTAGTGTTGAAATGCATTTGCTTCTTGAAATTCTTTTTCACCTTTTCAGCAGCACATTCTTTTTGAAGTATAGTGATGATCATTTGCTGTAATGCTACAAAAGACATTGTCTCTACCTGGATATGATTAGTTTGTATATATTGATTGATAAGATCAGGTATCTTTCCAGGCATAGAAACTATATAATACCTTAAATAAGCTATATTATGTGGATTTGTAGCTTGGTATAAAAGCTTCCGCATAACACATAATATTCATGCAAATGATCTATATTGCAGAGGCGCTGGGACATAAATAATTGTGAATGATGAGCTGAATCTTGGGGAACTGATCCTACAAATTCATGTTTTAAAGCATCAAAAAATGCCTTAAGAGGATCTTCTTCATTATCTACAATTTATGTCTTATCTGCATCAAATAGCCTTTCCCACCATTGTTTTAATATTCCTCTAAAAGACCATACCATCTGGGTGACAATATCTGACCATGCTGCTTTAGTCTATGCATTTCTTTGTAATGCCCATGCATGTAGGTTGTGAAAGGTGGCAATGACATCATCATAAGATAAACAATCAATATTAACCAGTAGTGTATTGCCAAATCATTTTATCTGTAAATTTTCAAAACTAGTGGTGACTTTTTCTAAATTTTCTTTGTATTTAGAAAAAGGACTTGTGGTTGACGCATCATGTGCAGTATCAGTGCCAGGTACCCTACTGCCTTTATGAGAGAACAAGAAAGATTCTCCTCTTTCTCTTTTAGTACTGGAGTCACCTGGAGCTTGTTCACCAGGTGTCCATTCTTGGGAACCTTTAGTAACACGAGACATAGCAAGAATATCAACCTGAGGACTGGATTGTTGTTTTTGGATCAAAGATTGAAGACTAACATAATTTTTTTGCAAAGCAGTTATTTAAATAGGAGGGAATTTCTTTAACTTTTCTGCCATTAAATTAGTCTTTTCACGGGCCAATTTGATCCCTTTATCAATCCTTTCAAGATCAATTGCCTGCAAGTTATATATGCCTTTAAACAACAAGCTTCTAAGTCCAGAATCTGGTTGGTTAGAGCTTTTTTCTTGACCAAACTTCAACTTTGCAGTAGAATTTTCAACTTCTCTATATCTTGGAGGAGAGGGAGATTTACTGAGTGTATCTTTAAATCGATCCAAAGATTTTGAAATGATACCTAAATTTGATAGTATATCATTCAAACCTTGCTTACGTTCATTCTGCACACCCAATGTTTCAATATACCCTGTATGCATTTTCTTGATATGTTCTTTAATTTCTAAGACATCTTTTGCTATATCATCAATGTTTTCAAGCATGCATATAATCTGATAATTTGTGAAATTCTGCATTTTATCTGTTTCTGTAAACTCTGGATCAGACAAATTCTTCATGTGCAACCATTGGAAATCTGATCTTACTGTTCCATTTTTTTAGAAAAACTCACTGAACTCAGAACTTCACTTCAATATTATGATTTTCGAATGTCCTCTGATCTTTACAAATGAAATATTTATAACAAGATAGCAGGTAAACCGGTCAAAACTTTTATCGGAAACCTGAGACAACTAGAATATACTTTCGGTAAGAACATCATGCAAGAAGTCTTATCGAGATTATTGTACTCCAAAGCTTATGGTACTTAAAGCTACGATTCGAGCAAGTGGGGACTACCACTTGCTATCTTGTCCCTTAAAGGCTAGGCCATATGGGGACCGAATCTTGACACATTATCTATTTCACATGATGGCCGGAATCTAGGACATCGGCTCTAGTACAAAGATTATTATTTACACAGTAGATATTTTTACAGAAAATCCTACGGAAACCGAAAGCTAAGATATGAAACTGAGAGAAAAGATATCAAAGAGGGATCTTATGCTATCAATCACTATTTTCCCATTCTTCATCTTCATAATCTTCATCATTAAATCTATCTACCTCTAGCTGTTGAAGACGTTGTTCAATGTGATCACTCATTATTTCAACAGGTACTGATTCATCTAACCAAGGAGGTGCTTCTTCTCGGAAACAACAATAAAATGGAAAAGAGAACACATTAACTGGACGGTGCCTTGGATCCACTAAGATATTTCCCATAAAGCTGATAAAAAGATGAAATGTAGGATCGGGTTGTTCCTTGTCTCCGTCTGTTAGGGTTACAACAGTATCTTCATGAATGAATTCAAATTCTACAGTGTAACCATGTTGTGCTGCAATATGTAACTCCCAAGTTAGAGTGCTGAGTGTATCTGGGAAATCACTATTAACCATCCATTCGACTCTGGGCATATACTTAAACATGAAAAGTTATAAACCATGGACTCCAATAATGCTCTGACCTAGTTAACTGACTTGCATATGCAATAACTCTAACAAACCCATTTATCCCAGCTCTTTGATGCATAATGAAATAATCTTCCCAAGTCCAATTTGTGCCATGAACATACCCAAAAAATATAGGAATTGGTTCACGAGACAGACCAAAGAAAACATTCCATTCTCTATTCTTATATGGAAGTTCACTGTTATATCCTAACATGCAAGACTCAGAATCAAACCACTTTTGTAAGACAATTTGCAAGACTTCTGGTGGAAGAGACTTTAACCTAAGAACTAAACACTCCCAACAAAACTCATATTTACATTGACAACATATTATGACTAGACTTGGCTTAACAGAACTATTGCAGGATGAAGCTTCTCCTTGATGCATTGGTCTGAACTGTCTGCTGATCATTTTGATTTCTTTAATTTCTGCTGCACCTTCTCTTGTCAACATATCAGCCAAATAATTTTCTGCTCCAGATTTATATACAATATCAAAATCAAATCCATCAAGCCAGAGTGCCCATCTTAACACTCTAGTGCTTCCTTCTTCAAGCAGTCTTTCGTTTGCAAAGATTCCTTTCATATGTTTAAGATCAGTCCTTACCAGAAACTTGACACTTTTAAGGAATAATCTGAATCTTTTAATTCCTCGTTTGACTGCAAGAATCTCTTTGTGAGAAGATGGGTTTTCCTTCTATGTGTCATCAAAGCCTCCTGAAGTGTAGGCACATACTAATTATTTTCTACCATGCTTTTGCAATAGAACAGCTGCCCAAGTGTGGTCTGAAGCATCTGTTTCTAGAATGAAAGGAAGATTGGTGTCTGGCAGCTTTAACTTTGGAAAATCTTGGATTTTAGACTTTATTTTCTTTACTGCAACTGTCATCTTTGGAGTCCAAGAAATTATTTCATTTTTTAATCTTTGGTACGGGATTTTAACATCATTAGCTTGCTTTTCATAGAATTGCCTAATATAATTTAGACAGCCTAAAAATATCTGCAATGTTTTAGTATCAGAAAGAATATCAGGAAACTTGAGTAGATTTACAAGAATATGAGGTTGTAGATTTATGTGGCCTTGCTCAATATGCAATCCCAAATAATAAATGCTGAATTTTCCAATTTGAAACTTCTCTGCTAAATCTGATAATACTAGTCCATGTCTGTACACTAATTCATAAAACTTCTCAAGATGAATTTTATGGATATTTACATCTCTGCTGAAAATAAGAAGATCATCAATATAAACAATGATAAACTGCTCCTGCCTGAAAATGTCTTCCATCCGTTTTTGAAATTCGGAAGGAGAATTTTTTAGGCCAAAGGGCATTACTATCCACTAAAACTATCCCTGAGAAACTGTGAAGGTTGTCTTGTATCTTTCTTCTGGAATGATGCCTATCTGCCAAAAGCCACTTTTGAGGTCAAACTTGCTGAAAAAATTTGAATTTCTATTTTAGCAAGTAAGAGTTCTTTGTTGGGTAGAGGATATCTGATAAGCAGAAGTGATTCATTAAGAGATTTGTAATTGTTGACTAATCTCTTTTTTCCTCTCTTATGCTCGTTGTGTTTGTTCACGTAGAATGCTGGGCAAGCCCATGGACTTTTGCTTTGTTCTATCAACCCTTGTTGTTTCAACTGTTGTATTTCGTGCTTGCACAACTCCTGATATTTTGGACTCATATAATTTGCACTGGTGTTTTGACGTCTAGGAATATATCCTTCTTTATAAGGGAGAGCCACAAAATATTTTTCCCTTGTCCAAAAATCATCTGGTTTATCTGAAGTGCAATCCTTTTTCAATTTATCAGATATCTCTTGCAGAACTTTAGAACCATGTAATTCTGCATTTTTAATAATCTTATGGATTTTTGACAAATCTTGCAGAGTGTCCTGAATTGCATCATTTTCATGAGGTGGTATAATTACCTGATAATCATTTTTAGCAGGAATCTCCACTTTGCCTTCTGGTGTAGTAAGAATGACAACTTCCTTTGTAAAAGTAACAGGAAGATACGTTTTTAGGAAATCTTGTCCAAGTAGCATATCTGAACCTGTATCATAGCTGTAAAAAGCGACATAAGCAGGAACATTATCAAGAAATATTGGGAAGTCTAGAGCTATATGGTTGATCTCCATGATCTGTTTATTTACAGCACGAAATGAAAGCTTTGTAGGTTGCCAATAGTAAGCAGGGATAGCTCCATATTTAAAGCAACTACTCATTGCACCTAAGTCAATCTGAGAATCTAGGAAATATTCTTTAGTCTTGGGAAACTTTATTTTCACAGGAATAACAACTCTATCACCAATGCTTAAGATATCCACCAATTCCATCTCTTTCTATTTTAGTGGCAATTCTTCTGGAATCTGTTCTGACAATAATTTGGAAAGTGTAGAATTGCATTCATCATATCTAGCCAGGTATTTTTTTAGCTGAGATGAAAGATTCAACATTTATGTTCTAGTCTTATGTATAGCAGATTCAAGACTATTTATCTCTGTTTTGATGGTGGAAATTTTATTCATACCTGATTATTTTGAGCTTTCTTTAGAATGAAGTAATTCTTGCAATTCTTGCTCAGAAAGATATTCATCTTCTTCTTTCAATTCTTTCTGTTTGGAAGGAAGTTGACTTTGAAGTATCTACAACTTATCCTTTAATCTTCTTTTAACAGTAAGCTGACTGGGTTCCAACCTAGATAGTTGTAGCTTGACTTCTTCAATATGGGACTTCAAATTATCAGAATAAGAGAATGAAAACATTTTTATCTTACTGATGAAAGTCTCATCAGAATCAGAACCGTCTGAGTCAAAATTTATAGCATTAACACAGTGGTATTCATCAGAATCAGACTGTTTAGAAGAACTGTTGGAAATTTCAAAATATTCACCACTTGAATGAGACACTTGATCCCAATATTTTGGATCATGAACTGTAGAAAACACATCCATAATTATTATCTGTTGTTTTGTTTTCTTTGCCTTACACTTGTTAGCAAAGTGCCCTTCTTTTCCAAAAATAAAGCATTTAGGATTTTTAGTAGGCTTGGCTCTGTTTCTGGAAATAACCTCCTTTTATTTTTATACTTGGGTGTATAACTCTTTCTCTTAGAGTTATATTTATCCTTAGAGCAATAACAAGTCTTTTTGCTTACTTGTTTTTTAGATTTCTTATGACACCCAAAATCATATGTTTCAGCAAAATTATTACATAATTTAGTGCTGAAATGTATTTGCTTCTTGAAATTCTTTTTCACCTTTTCAGCAGCACATTATTTTTGAAGTATAGTGATGATCATTTGCTGTAATGCTAGAAAAGACATTGTCTCTACCTGGATATGATTAGTTTGTATATACTGATTGATAAGATCAGGTATCTTTCCAGGCATAGAAGCTATATAATACCTTAAATAAGCTATATTATGTGGATCTGTAGCTTGGTATAAAAGCTTCTTCATAACACAATAGTATGTAGAAATTTGAATAAATGATATATTATTCACCGAGATTCTCCTGATCACTCACTATTTTAGCTTCATGAATAATACAAAACCTCTTCTACCATTGATCATTACGTGCAGAAATAAAATCAATTTCATGCACACATTAAAACCACAAACAATCACACATATGAACACAGTATTTAATGGGAAAGCTTAAAGCTGAAAACCCCAACTATCTGTATATTATATGTCATGGAGATCATGTAACAATCATAGTACAAAATCTCCTCACAAGCTCTCATGCACACCCTTAATTGCTACACACTATCAAGCTAGATCTAGCAAAACACATGCTCCAATCTTTTGCCACTTGATAGCCAGCCTCTATTGCGTAATTAATGCTATGGGATGGATTCATTAAATAGATAAACCACCTGGCTTGAACTGCGCAATCCTCATGGGCTACTCCACCTATCCGTGTGTTGCAAATAGCAACAGTATAGTCACAACTGATAGTTAACCTACTCTTTCACCTATTCTTGCATTGGTCTCCACTGAAACTGTCCATGCACTGAAGTTAACTAATGCATTCTTTAGTTGATTAATGAGTTTATAATTAGTGAATTAATTAATAATTAATTCACACCACTCTCACTAATTGTATCAATTAGTTAAACTGAATACAAATAGCTCAACTATGTTTAGATTAGTTAAACTGAATACAACTCCACTAACTTCCTCGATCAACTCCACCAAACTCTGTCACATGAGTGCTAACTGAAGTATCCATGCAATAGCTCCACATAACCCTCAGGAATAGCATAATTCCTTCTGTCAGCTCCTGTGCCACATCTATGCACTTAACTGAAGTGCTCCAAGAGAATAAGAGGTCGTTCAGAGTCTAAATAACATAAGAGCTAATAATATTCGATACATTCGCTTCAGACTAAAATCTAAAAATAGATTCCAATCTAATATTTCTAAAAATAGAAGTCCATCTATTTTTCCCGACTTGACCAACCATCCAAAAAATAAGGTCCTACAACTCATAGAACATGATCCATATGTCTAAAAATAGACATAGTCTAAAAATAGACTTTGCACCAAAAATAGCCTGCGGGCCCACTTAGTGAAGGTGAATTCTTTCCACTAAGCTCATCATCTTGTTGAAATCTCAACACTCCCTCTCAACAAGATAAGGATTATCCGCAACCCCTATCCTGCCCCTGTGGTATTCGAATTTGCTCCTGGTGAGCACCTTCGTCAAGATATCAGCATCCTGATCCTCCGTGGGAATGTATGAAAGTAACATGATCTTCCGCTGCACACAATCTCTGATATGATGATACCGGATGTCAATGTGTTTAGATCTATCATGAAATACCGGATTAACCGAGAGTTTAATGCAACTCTGATTATCACAATAAATCACAGTAGGATCTAAGTGTGAACTGAACAACCCGACCAGGATCTTCCTCATCCATATAGCCTCGCATGCGCCCAAAATTGTCGCCATATACCGTCTCTCATGAATCGAGTGCCACGGATCTCTACTTCCTGCTGTACCAAGAAACTGCTGTCGACCCGATACTGAAAATCCCTCCAGATGTGCTCTTTCTGTCCGTTGGGCTCCCTGCCCAATCTGCATCCGTGAAGCCACACAGCTTCACCTCATTTGACTATCTGTACCATAATCCATATCCCGATGTGCCTCTGAGATATCTCAATACATGCTTGCCTTCCTTCCAGAAGATCTTGGTTGGCTTAACCATAGCTTGTGAAAGCTGGTTAACAGCATAGCACATGTTGGGTCATGTATTGACCAGATACATGAGAAACCCCACCAACTGTCGATAAACAGTGGCATCCACTACCTCCGTCAAAGTAGCATCCTCCTTCCTCCATCCACCAGGAAGAGGAGTATCAACAGGCTTA
This sequence comes from Pinus albicaulis, assembly GCA_034641835.2. Classification (NCBI taxonomy): domain Eukaryota; kingdom Viridiplantae; phylum Streptophyta; class Pinopsida; order Pinales; family Pinaceae; genus Pinus; species Pinus albicaulis. Next base: position 1,159,909,802 of record CM076581.1, on the reverse strand, counting down.
CAGCCATGCATGTTGAACTTCTCCAATATCTCCCGGGCATACTTACCCTGAGAAACAAACAGTCCATCACTACGCTGCTAAATTTCCAATCCCAGGAAATAATGAACAAGGCCGAAGTCCTTCATCGCAAACTCCTTTACAAGATCAGCCTTGCATGAGTGTATCAACAGTTCATCACCTGTCAAAATCAAATCATCTACGTAAAGTAAAATGATCAGCAACTTACCCTCCACCACAATCTGGTATAGGTTCGAATCTTCCTCACTCTTGGAGAATCCAAGTCCGGTGAAATAACTGTCTATCCATGTGTACCAAGCACGAGGTGCTTGTTTCAACACATACAGCACTCTCTTGAGCCTGCAAACATGCGACTCGCTGATGAAGATCTCAAAACCTTCAGGCTACTCTATGTACACCTCCTCCTCAATGACTCCGTTGAGGAACGCAGTCTTCACATCCATCTAATGAATGTGCCACCCCATCTGCATTGAGAGAGAAAGAATCATCCGTATGGAAGAATACCTTGCGACAGGTGCAAAGGTCTCCTCATAATCGATCCCCTCAATCTGTGAAAAGCCTCAGGCAACAAATATTGCCTTGTACTTCTCCACACTCCCATGAGCTGCCTGCTTCACTTTGTAGACCATCTCGAACCCACCACTTATTTCCCCTCCGGCCTCGGGACAATCTCCCATGCACTGTTTCTAACAATCGAATCATACTCTTCCACCATGGCATCTACCCATGCGGGGTCCTCCACAGCTTCCTCGAAAGAAGATGGCTCTGTCACGATACACTTGCTCATAAGAGCCATGTATCCAGTATACCGGTCAGGTGACTATCTCTGTTTGCGCTGAGATGTAGGTGCTCCTACAACCTTCTCTGCATCTTGAGCCAGTCACTTAGCTTCTGTAGTGCACTTCCGCCCTCTGATGGTTGGCGCTGCCTGAGTGGTCTCTTCCACTCCATGAACCTCATATTGTAGTTGATCCACATCCTAAGACTCATCCTTAGGAAATAATAGCTCCTCATTTGCATGCAAGTGTGGCTCCCTCTCAAGCGAACACTTCATGGCTTTCTCCTCATGAAATTTGATATCCCGTCACACAACAGTCTTGCGACTTTCTGGAAAATACATACAATAGTTGTGGGGTGTATAAGTGTACCCCAAAAATATCCCAACCTCCGCAATCGGCTCCAGCTTCTTCCTGGCATCCTTCGTCACATGAATGTAAACAGGTGAACCAAAAATCCTCAAATGGGAAATATCAGGCCTCTTACCAGAAAACGCCTCCTCGGGTGTACTCATGCCAAGTATCCTGTGAGGACAATGGTTCTGCACATATACTACAGTATTGCATGCCTCCGCCCATAAGTGAATGGGTAGGCCCTGATCATAACATCACTGCAAAGACCAGACGATCTTCGTTGAGTTCCGCCTCATCAACCCCATTCCCTGCTTTGGGTTATGAGGTTGTTTCTTCTAATTCTTCACACAAAAGTCCTTGGAATTCTTCCAAAGATGAATTAACCACCATTGTTTGTCTAAGGAAAATCGACCTGCTTCCCCGACTCCTTCTCCACCAATGCCTTGAACTCACATAACTTTGAGTATGTCTCGCTCTTCTTCTGCATGAAGAAGATCCAGCACTTCCGAGAAAAATCATCAACAAATATCACATAGTACCTGTGCTTTGTTGTCGAAGCTACTGAGAAAGGTCCACACAAGTCTGTGTGAATTCTCTCAAGGATCGTCGTGGCGCGACTATCCTTCTCGTGAAAGGTGGCTTTCACAAATTTTCCCAAGGTACTACATCCTCAAGTATCATCCATCTGCATCAGCGAGTCCCCTGTGCTTCCACTAGAAATCAAGCAGTAGTATCTTTCAAAGCTCCATGGCATGGGTGGCCCACTGTCTCAAGTACATAACTCATCATCCCACCACCACCTTCCGCTCTTGCTCATTGTTGCTGTACCATCTACCTCGTAATTGATAGTTGTTCTGACTCAATCCTGTCATCCTCCCACCTCACCGGCTGTCTTTATCGTAGGAAAGCTCTTTCCTCGCTTAAAGAAACACGTTGTCCCTGTTCTCTAACACGCTACGCAGATAGATTCTTCAATCCCTAATATGCATCACCTCCTTCAATACCATGTTTAATGCACTCCCTCTCAAAGGAAATGGTACCGATACCGATCGCACTGTATCTACCATCATCGCCCATCTCGATGTGCACTCCAAGATCTTTCTTATCTAGATTAGTAAACAAATCTCAATCTCCTGTCATGTGAAAAGACGTGTCACTGTCAAGAAACCACACTGATCCCATCATAATTTAGACCAAGCATGCGATCAACAAAAAATCCAGCTCAAACTGTGAGGCTAAGGCCTCTCCAGCTGCAGTCCCAGCAGCCTGTTTATTTTTCTTCTTCTGTGGACAATTAGTGGCATAATGTCCGTGTTGGTGATAGTGAAAGCACTTCACCTTGGACATGTCCTGCTTCTTGCCTTTCGCACCGGAATGAGAAGCTTTCTTTCTCTTCCCCTTCTTTGATTTGGTAGCCAAAGCACAATTCTCTTCATTAGAATTCTTTAATGAAGATCCGTCCCTGGTACTCCGCCTAATCTCCTCTTGCACAAGATCCTACCAAAGTCACTCCCATCCTGGAAATTTCTCCCGACCATTGACAAAGTCCTGATAGGAATGCCAACTCTTCGGAAGCCCAAGGAGAGCCAAGCTCACCAAGTCCTCGTCATCAACAGTCACCCCCACACTTCCTAGCTCATCCCTACATTGGATGAACTTCGTGAGGTACTTGGGCATACTATCGCCTTTCTCCATTTTTATGTTCCTGAGCTTATCCTTGAGTGCCAACTTCCTCTAGTCGCTCTTGATTTGGAATAAATTTTTCAAAGCTTTCCACATCAAGAATGGAGAAGCCTTACCATGAAGGCTAGATACTATGTGATCCTTCACACCTTCCAACAGAATCCTTCGACACTTTGCTATCTTCTTTTGCCATGCATCAAGTACAACAACATCACTAGAAGTAGGCTTTGGAATTTCTGCATCTATGAACTCCTTCAACCCATTGTCATCCAGCACCGCCTCCATCCTGTCCTTCCATGCAATATAATTCGAGCTGCGCACAAGGGCATGCTCCAATCACAATCTGTTGAAAGACATCTCAACTTTGACACCAAGAAAAACCTCTTGCAAATTCGAATTCCACCAGCACAAAACTCAACCGCTTCAATGTTTTGCAATTGCTCCAATGATCAATAAGGATCTGATACCATGTAAAAATTTGAATAAATGATATATTATTCATCGAGATTATCCTGATCACACACTATTTTAGCTTCATGCATAATATAGAATCTCTTCTACCATTGATCATCACATGCGGAAATAAAATCAATTGCATGCATACATTAAAACTACAAACAATCACACATATGAACACAATATTTAATGGGAAAGCTTAAAGCTGAAAACCCCAACTATCTGTATATTATATGTCATGGAGATCATGTAACAATCATAGTACAAAAGCTCCTCACAAGCTCTCATGCACACCCTCAATTGCTACACACTATCAAGCTAAATCTAGCAAAACACATGCTCCAATATTTTTCCACTTGATAGCCAGCCTCTAATGCATTATCAATGCTATGGGATGGCTTCAATAAATAGATAAACCACCTGGCTTGAACTGCGCAATCCTCATGGGCTACTCCACCTATCTGTGTGTTGCAAATAGCAACAGTATAGTCACAACTGATAGTTAACCTGCTCTTTCACCTATTTCTGCACTGGTCTCCACTGAAACTGTCAATGCACTAAAGTTAACTGATGTATTCTTTAGTTGATTAATGAGTTTATAATTAGTGAATTAATTAATAATTATTTCACACCACTCTCACTAATTGTATCAATTAGTTAAAATAGATACAAATATCTCAACTATGTTTAGATTAGTTAA